>JARKHS020036611.1:130188-195841 GCA_030143305.2 Amblyomma americanum | reverse complement strand
ACTCCGCGTTGGAGAAAGTCCGCGTTGGAGAAGGTCCGCGTTGGAGAAAGTCCGCGTTGGAGAAACTCCGCGTTGAAGAAAGTCCGCGTTGGAGAAAGTCCGCGCTGGAGCAACTCCGCGCTGTAGAAACTCCGCGCTGGAGAAACTCCGCGACTGGAGAAGCTGCGACGCTGGAGAAACTCCGCACTGGAGCAACTCCGCGTTGGAGAAACTCCGCGCTGGAGAAACTCCGTGCTGGAGAAACTCCGCGCTGGAGAAACTCCGCGCTGGAGAAACTCCGCGCTGGAGCAAACTCCGCGCTGGAGAAACTCCGTGTTGGAGAAACTCCGTGCTGGAGAAACTTCGCGTTGGAGAAACTGCGCGTTGGAGAAACTGCGCGTTGGAGAAACTCCGCGTTGGAGAAAGTCCGTGTTGGAGAAACTCCGCGTGTTGGAGAAACTCCGCGCTGGAGAAACTCCGCGTTGGAGAAACACCGCGTTGAAGAAACTCCGCGTTGGAGAAACGTCTGCGTTGGAGAAACGTCCGCGTTGGAGAAAAGTCCGCGTTGGAGAAACTCCGCGCTGGAGAAACTCCGCGCTGCAGAAAATCTGCGCTGGAGAAACTCCGGGCTGGAGAAACTCCGTGCTGGAGAAACTCCGTGCTGGAGAAACTCCGCGCTGGAGAAACTCCGCGTTGGAGAAACTCCGCGCTGGAGAAACTCCGCGCTGGAGAAACTCCGCGACGGAGAAAGTCCGCGCTGGAGTAACGTCCAGCGCTGGAGAAACTCCGCGTTGGAGAAAGTCGGCGTTGGAGAAAGTCCGCGCTGGAGAAACTCCGCGTTGGAGAAACTCCGCGTTGAAGAAACTCCGCGTTGGTGAAAGTCTGCGTTGGAGAAAAGTCCGCGTTGGAGAAAAGTCCGCTTTGGAGAAAAGTCAGCGCTGGAGAATCCACGCTGGAAAAACTCCGCGCTGGAGAAGCTCCGCGCTGGAGAAACTCCGCGCTGGAGAAACTCCGAGTTGGAGAAACTCTGCACTGGAGAAGCTCTGCGTTTGAGAAACTCCGCACTGGAGAAACTCCGTGTTTGAGAAACTCCGTGATGGAAAAACTTCGTGTTGGAGAAACTCCGTGCTGGAGAAACTTCGCGTTGGAGAAACTGCGCGTTGGAGAAACTGCGCGTTGGAGAAACTCCGCGTTGGAGAAAGTCCGTGTTGGAGAAACTCGGTGTTGGAGAAACTCCGCGCTGGAGATATTTCGCGTTGGAGAAACTCCGCGTTGAAGAAACTCCGCGTTGGTGAAAGTCTGCGTTGGAGAAAAGTCCGCGTTGGAGAAAAGTCCGCGTTGGAGAAACTCCGCGCTGGAGAAACTCCGTGCTGCATAAAATCTGCGCTGGAGAAACTCCGGGCTGGAGAAACTCCGCGCTGGAGAAACTCCGTGCTGGACAAACTCCGCGCTGGAGAAACTCCGTGTTGGAGAAACTCCGTGCTGGAGAAACTTCGCGCTGGAGAAACTCCGCGACGGAGAAACTCAGCGCTGGAGTAACTCCACGCTGGAGAAACTCCGTGTTGGAGAAACTCGGTGTTGGAGAAACTCCGCGCTGGAGATATTTCGCGTTGGAGAAACTCCGCGTTGAAGAAACTCCGCGTTGGTGAAAGTCTGCGTTGGAGAAAAGTCCACGTTGGAGAAAAGTCCGCGTTGGAGAAAAGTCCGCTTTGGAGAAAAGTCAGCGCTGGAGAATCCACGCTGGAAAAACTCCGCGCTGGAGAAGCTCCGCGCTGGAGAAACACCACGCTGGAGAAACTCCGAGTTGGAGAAACTCTGCACTGGAGAAGCTCTGCGTTTGAGAAACTCCGCACTGGAAAAACTCCGTGTTTGAGAAACTCCGCGATGGAGAAACTCCGCGCTGAAGAAACTCTGCGACGGAGAAACTCAGCGCTGGAGTAACTCCACGCTGGAGAAACTCCGTGTTGGAGAAACTCGGTGTTGGAGAAACACCGCGCTTGAAAAACTCCGCGCTGGAGAAACTCCGCGCTGGAAAAACTCCGCGATGGAGAAACTCCGCGTTGGTGAAAGTCCGCGTTGGTGAAAAGTCCGCGTTGGAGAAAAGTCCGTTTTGGAGAAAAGTCAGCGCTGGAGAAACTCCACGCTGGAAAACCTCCGCGCTGGAAAACTCCGCGCTGGAGAAACTCTGCGTTGGAGAAAGTCCCCGTCGGAGAAGGTCCGCGTTGCAGAAAGTCCGCGTTGGAGAAACTCCGTGTTGTAGAAACTCCGCCTTGGAGAAACTTCGCGTTTAAGAAACGGCGCGTTGAAGATACTCCGCGTTGGAGAAACTCCGCGCTTGAAACACACCGCGCTGGACAAACTCCGCGTTGGAGAAAGTCCGCGTTGGAGAAGGTCCGCGTTGGAGAAAGTCCGCGTTGGAGAAAGTCCGCGTTGGAGAAACTCCGCGTTGAAGAAAGTCCGCGTTGGAGAAAGTCCGCGCTGGAGAAACTCCGGGTTGTATAAACTCCGCGCTGGAGAAACTCCGCGATGGAGAAACTCCGCGACGGACAAACTCCGCGATGGACAAACTCCGTGTTGGAGAAAAGTCCGCTCTGGAGAAACTCTACGCTGGAGAAACTCCGCACTGGAGAAACTCCGCGCTGGAGAAACTCCGTGCTGCATAAAATCTGCGCTGGAGAAACTCCGGGCTGGAGAAACTCCGCGCTGTAGAAACTCCGTGCTGGACAAACTCCGCGCGGAGAAACTCCGTGTTGGAGGAACTCCGCGCTGGAGAAACTCCGTGCTGCATAAAATCTGCGCTGGAGAAACTCCGGGCTGGAGAAACTCCGCGCTGGAGAAACTCCGTGCTGGACAAACTCCGCGCTGGAGAAACTCCGTGTTGGAGAAACTCCGTGCTGGAGAAACTTCGCGTAGGAGAAACTGCGCGTTGGAGAAACTGCGCGTTGGAGAAACTCCGCGTTGGAGAAAGTCCGCGTTGGAGAAAGTCCGCGTTGGAGAAACTCCGCGCTGGAGAAACTCCGCGCTGGAGAAACTCCGCGCTGGAGAAACTCCGTGTTGGAGAAGCTCCGTGTTGGGGAAACTTCGCGTTGGAGAAACGGCGCGTTGGAGAAGGGGGGAGGCCCGCGTTGAAGAAACGGCGCGTTGAAGATACTCCGCGTTGGAGAAACTCCGCGCTTGAAACACACCGCGCTGGAGAAACTCCGCGTTGGAGAAAGTCCGCGTTGGAGAAGGTCCGCGTTGGAGAAAGTCCGCATTGGAGAAAGTCCGCGTTGAAGAAACTCCGCGTTGAAGAAAGTCCGCGTTGGAGAAAGTCCGCGCTGGAGAAACTCCGCGTTGTATAAACTCCGCGCTGGAGAAACTCCGCGATGGAGAAACTCCGCGACGGACAAACTCCGCGATGGAGAAACTCCGCGTTGGAGAAAAGTCCGCTCTGGAGAAACTCTACGCTGGAGAAACTCCGCACTGGAGAAACTCCGCGCTGGAGAAACTCCGTGCTGCATAAAATCTGCGCTGGAGAAACTCCGGGCTGGAGAAAGCCCGCGTTGGAGAAGGTCCGCGTTGGAGAAAGTCCGCGTTGGAGAAAGTCCGCGTTGAAGAAAGTCCGCGTTAGAGAAAGTCCGAGCTGGAGAAACTCTGCGTTGGATAAACTCCGCGCTGGAGAAACTCCGCGATGGAGAAACTCCGCGACGGACAAACTCCGCGATGGAGAAACTCCGCTTTGGTCAAAAGTCCGCGTTGGAGAAAAGTCCGCGTTGGAGAAAAGTCCGCGTTGGAGAAAAGTCAGCGCTGGAGAAACTCCACGCTGGAAAAACTCCGCGCTGGAGAAACTCCGCGCTGGAGAAGCTCTGCGCTGGAGAAACTCCGCGCTGGAAAATCTCCGCGATGGAGAAACTCCGCGTTGGTGAAAGTCCGCGTTGGAGAAATGTCCGCGTTGTAGAAAAGTCCGCTTTGGAGAAGAGTCAGTGCTGGAGAAACTCCACGCTGGAAAAACTCCGCGCTGGAGAAGCTCCGCGCTGGAGAAACTCCGCGCTGGAGAAGCTCTGCGCTGGAGAAACTCCGAGTTGGAGAAACTGCACTGGAGAAGCTCAGCGTTTGAGAAACTCCGCACTGGAGAAAGTCCGTGTTAGAGAAACTCCGCGATGGAGCAACTCCGCGCTGGAGAAACTCCGACTTGGAGAAACTCCGCACTGGAGAAGCTGCGCGTTTGAGAAACTCCGCACTGGAGAAACTCCGCGTTTGAGAAACTCCGCGCTGGAGAAATTCCGGGCTGGAGAAACTCCGTGCTGGAGAAACTCCGCGCTGGATAAACTCCGCGCTGGAGAAACTCCGTGTTGGAGAAACTCCGTGTTGGAGAAACTCCACGCTGGAGAAACTTCGCGTTGGAGAAACTGAGCTTTGGAGAAACTCCGCGTTGGAAAAAGTCCGCGATGGAGAAACTCCGCGCTGGAGAAACTCCGCGTTTGAGAAACTCCGAACTGGAGAAACTCCGCGATGGAGACACTCCGCGCTGGAGAAACTCCGCCTTGGAGAAACTTCGCTTTGAAGAAACGGCGCGTTGGAGAAACTCCGCGTTAGAGAAACTCCGCGCTTGAAACATACCGTGCTGGAGAAATTCTGCGTTGGAGAAAGTCCGCGTTGGAGAAACTCCGTGTTGTAGAAACTCCGCCTTGGAGAAACTTCGCGTTGAAGAAACGGCGCGTTGGAGATACTCCGCGTTGGAGAAACTCCGCGCTTGAAACACACCACGCTGGAGAAACTCCGCGTTGGAGAAAGTCCGCGTTGGAGAAGGTCCGCGTTGGAGAAAGTCCGCGTTGGAGAAACTCCGCGTTGAAGAAAGTCCGCGTTGGAGAAAGTCCGCGCTGGAGAAACTCCGCGTTGTATAAACTCCGCGCTGTAGAAACTCCGCGATGGAGAAACTCTACGCTGGAGAAACTCCGCACTGGAGCAACTCCGCGTTGGAGAAACTCCGCGCTGGAGAAACTCCGTGCTGCATAAAATCTGCGCTGGAGAAACTCCGGGCTGGAGAAACTCCGTGCTGGACAAACTCCGCGCTGTAGAAACTCCGTGTTGGAGAAACTCCGTGCTGGAGAAACTTCGCGTTGGAGAAACTGCGCGTTGGAGAAACTGCGCGTTGGAGAAACTCCGCGTTGGAGAAAGTCCGTGTTGGAGAAACTCGGTGTTGGAGAAACTCCGCGCTGGAGATATTTCGCGTTGGAGAAACACCGCGTTGAAGAAACTCCGCGTTGGTGAAAGTCTGCGTTGGAGAAAAGTCCGCGTTGGAGAAAAGTCCGCGTTGGAGAAACTCCGCGCTGGAGAAACTCCGTGCTGCATAAAATCTGCGCTGGAGAAACTCCGGGCTGGAGAAACTCCGTGCTGGAGAAACTCCGTGCTGGACAAACTCCGCGCTGGAGAAACTCCGTGTTGGAGAAACTCCGTGCTGGAGAAACTTCGCGCTGGAGAAACTCCGCGACGGAGAAACTCAGCGCTGGAGTAACTCCACGCTGGAGAAACTCCGTGTTGGAGAAACTCGGCATTGGAGAAACTCCGCGCTGGAGATATTTCGCGTTGGAGAAACTCCGCGTTGAAGAAACTCCGCGTTGGTGAAAGTCTGCGTTGGAGAAAAGTCCGCGTTGGAGAAAAGTCCGCTTTGGAGAAAAGTCAGCGCTGGAGAATCCACGCTGGAAAAACTCCGCGCTGGAGAAGCTCCGCGCTGGAGAAACTCCGCGCTGGAGAAACTCCGAGTTGGAGAAACTCTGCACTGGAGAAGCTCTGCGTTTGAGAAACTCCGCACTGGAGAAACTCCGTGTTTGAGAAACTCCGTGATGGAAAAACTCCGCGCTGGAGAAACTCCGAGTTGGAGAAACTCCGCACTGGAGAAGCTCCGCGTTTGAGAAGCTCCGCACTGGAGAAACTCCGCGTTTGAGAAACTCCGCGCTGGAGAAACTCCGGGCTGGAGAAACTCCGCAATGGAGACAATCCGCGCTGGAGAAACTCCGCGCTGAAGAAACTCCGTGTAGGAGAAACTCCGTGTGGGAGAAACTTCGCGTTGGAGAAACGGCGCGTTGGAGAAACTCCGCGCTTGAAACACACCGCGCTGGAAAAACTCCGCGATGGAGAAAGTCCGCGTTGGAGAAGGTCCGCGTTGGAGAAAGTCCGCGTTGGAGAAACTCCGCGATGAAGATAGTCCGCGTTTTTCACCTTGAAGTTATGAACCAACAAGCCCAAGCATATACCCTTCTGAGAAAATCCGCGCTGGAGAAACTCCGCGTTGGATAAACTCCGCGCTGGAGAAACTCCGCGACGGACAAACTCCGCGGTGAAGAAACTCCGCGTTGGTGATGATAGTCCGCGTTGGAGAAAAGTCCGCGCTGGAGAAACTCTACGCTGGAGAAACTCCGCACTGGAGCAACTCCGCGTTGGAGAAACTCCGCGCTGGAGAAACTCCGCGCTGGAGAAACTTCACGATGGTGAAACTCCGTGTTTGAGAAACTCCGCGACGGAGAAACTCAGCGCTGGAGTAACTCCACGCTGGAGAAACTCCGTGTTGGAGAAACTCGGTGTTGGAGAAACTCCGCGCTTGAAAAACTCCGCGCTGGAGAAACTGCGCGCTGGAAAAACTCCGCGATGGAGAAACTCCGCGTTGGTGAAAGTCCGCGTTGGTGAAAAGTCCGCGTTGGAGAAAAGTCCGTTTTGGAGAAAAGTCAGCGCTGGAGAAACTCCACGCTGGAAAACCTCCGCGCTGGAAAACTCCGCGCTGGAGAAACCTGCGTTGGAGAAAGTCCCCGTCGGAGAAGGTCCGCGTTGCAGAAAGTCCGCGTTGGAGAAACTCCGTGTTGTAGAAACTCCGCCTTGGAGAAACTTCGCGTTGAAGAAACGGCGCGTTGAAGATACTCCGCGTTGGAGAAACTCCGCGCTTGAAACACACCGCGCTGGAAAAACTCCGCGTTTGAGAAAGTCCGCGTTGGAGAAGGTCCGCGTTGGAGAAAGTCCGCGTTGGAGAAAGTCCGCGTTGGAGAAACTCCGCGTTGAAGAAAGTCCGCGTTGGAGAAAGTCCGCGCTGGAGAAACTCCGCGTTGTATAAACTCCGCGCTGGAGAAACTCCGCGATGGAGAAACTCCGCGACGGACAAACTCTGCGATGGAGAAACTCCGTGTTGGAGAAAAGTCCGCTCTGGAGAAACTCTACGCTGGAGAAACTCCGCACTGGAGAAACTCCGCGCTGGAGAAACTCCGTGCTGCATAAAATCTGCGCTGGAGAAACTCCGGGCTGGAGAAACTCCGCGCTGTAGAAACTCCGTGCTGGACAAACTCCGCGCGGAGAAACTCCGTGTTGGAGGAACTCCGCGCTGGAGAAACTCCGTGCTGCATAAAATCTGCGCTGGAGAAACTCCGGGCTGGAGAAACTCCGCGCTGGAGAAACTCCGTGCTGGACAAACTCCGCGCTGGAGAAACTCCGTGTTGGAGAAACTCCGCGCTGGAGAAACTTCGCGTAGGAGAAACTGCGCGTTGGAGAAACTGCGCGTTGGAGAAACTCCGCGTTGGAGAAAGTCCGCGTTGGAGAAAGTCCGCGTTGGAGAAACTCCGCGCTGGAGAAACTCCGCGTTTGAGAAACTGCGAACTGGAGAAACTCCGCGATGGAGACACTCCGCGCTGGAGAAACTCCGCGCTGGAGAAACTCCGCGCTGGAGAAACTCCGTGTTGGAGAAGCTCCGTGTTGGGGAAACTTCGCGTTGGAGAAACGGCGCGTTGGAGAAGGTGCGCTTTGGAGAAAGCCCGCGTTGAAGAAACGGCGCGTTGAAGATACTCCGCGTTGGAGAAACTCCGCGCTTGAAACACACCGCGCTGGAGAAACTCCGCGTTGGAGAAAGTCCGCGTTGGAGAAGGTCCGCGTTGGAGAAAGTCCGCATTGGAGAAAGTCCGCGTTGAAGAAACTCCGCGTTGAAGAAAGTCCGCGTTGGAGAAAGTCCGCGCTGGAGAAACTCCGCGTTGTATAAACTCCGCGCTGTAGAAACTCCGTGCTGGACAAACTCCGCGCGGAGAAACTCCGTGTTGGAGGAACTCCGCGCTGGAGAAACTCCGTGCTGCATAAAATCTGCGCTGGAGAAACTCCGGGCTGGAGAAACTCCGCGCTGGAGAAACTCCGTGCTGGACAAACTCCGCGCTGGAGAAACTCCGTGTTGGAGAAACTCCGCGCTGGAGAAACTTCGCTAGGAGAAACTGCGCGTTGGAGAAACTGCGCGTTGGAGAAACTCCGCGTTGGAGAAAGTCCGCGTTGGAGAAAGTCCGCGTTGGAGAAACTCCGCGCTGGAGAAACTCCGCGTTTGAGAAACTGCGAACTGGAGAAACTCCGCGATGGAGACACTCCGCGCTGGAGAAACTCCGCGCTGGAGAAACTCCGCGCTGGAGAAACTCCGTGTTGGAGAAGCTCCGTGTTGGGGAAACTTCGCGTTGGAGAAACGGCGCGTTGGAGAAGGTGCGCTTTGGAGAAAGCCCGCGTTGAAGAAACGGCGCGTTGAAGATACTCCGCGTTGGAGAAACTCCGCGCTTGGAACACACCGCGCTGGAGAAACTCCGCGTTGGAGAAAGTCCGCGTTGGAGAAGGTCCGCGTTGGAGAAAGTCCGCATTGGAGAAAGTCCGCGTTGAAGAAACTCCGCGTTGAAGAAAGTCCGCGTTGGAGAAAGTCCGCGCTGGAGAAACTCCGCGTTGTATAAACTCCGCGCTGGAGAAACTCCGCGATGGAGAAACTCCGCGACGGACAAACTCCGCGATGGAGAAACTCCGCGTTGGAGAAAAGTCCGCTCTGGAGAAACTCTACGCTGGAGAAACTCCGCACTGGAGAAACTCCGCGCTGGAGAAACTCCGGGCTGCATAAAATCTGCGCTGGAGAAACTCCGGGCTGGAGAAAGCCCGCGTTGGAGAAGGTCCGCGTTGGAGAAAGTCCGCGTTGGAGAAAGTCCGCGTTGAAGAAAGTCCGCGTTAGAGAAAGTCCGCGCTGGAGAAACTCTGCGTTGGATAAACTCCGCGCTGGAGAAACTCCGCGATGGAGAAACTCCGCGACGGACAAACTCCGCTTTGGTCAAAAGTCCGCGTTGGAGAAAAGTCCGCGTTGGAGAAAAGTCCGCGTTGGAGAAAAGTCAGCGCTGAAGAAACTCCACGCTGGAAAAACTCCGCGCTGGAGAAACTCCGCGCTGGAGAAGCTCTGCGCTGGAGAAACTCCGCGCTGGAAAATCTCCGCGCTGGAGAAACTCCGCGCTGAAGAAACTCCGTGTAGGAGAAACTCCGTGTGGGAGAAACTTCGCGTTGGAGAAACGGCGCGTTGGAGAAACTCCGCGCTTGAAACACACCGCGCTGGAAAAACTCCGCGATGGAGAAAGTCCGCGTTGGAGAAGGTCCGCGTTGGAGAAAGTCCGCGTTGGAGAAACTCCGCGATGATATAGTCCGCGTTTTTCACCTTGAAGTTATGAACCAACAAGCCCAAGCATATACACTTCTGAGAAAATCCGCGCTGGAGAAACTCCGCGTTGGATAAACTCCGCGCTGGAGAAACTCCGCGACGGACAAACTCCGCGGTGAAGAAACTCCGCGTTGGTGATGATAGTCCGCGTTGGAGAAAAGTCCGCGTTGGAGAAAAGTCCGCGCTGGAGAAACTCTACGCTGGAGAAACTCCGCACTGGAGCAACTCCGCGTTGGAGAAACTCCGCGCTGGAGAAACTCCGCGCTGGAGAAACTTCACGATGGTGAAACTCCGTGTTTGAGAAACTCCGCGACGGAGAAACTCAGCGCTGGAGTAACTCCACGCTGGAGAAACTCCGTGTTGGAGAAACTCGGTGTTGGAGAAACTCCGCGCTTGAAAAACTCCGCGCTGGAGAAACTGCGCGCTGGAAAAACTCCGCGATGGAGAAACTCCGCGTTGGTGAAAGTCCGCGTTGGTGAAAAGTCCGCGTTGGAGAAAAGTCCGTTTTGGAGAAAAGTCAGCGCTGGAGAAACTCCACGCTGGAAAACCTCCGCGCTGGAAAACTCCGCGCTGGAGAAACTCTGCGTTGGAGAAAGTCCCCGTCGGAGAAGGTCCGCGTTGCAGAAAGTCCGCGTTGGAGAAACTCCGTGTTGTAGAAACTCCGCCTTGGAGAAACTTCGCGTTGAAGAAACGGCGCGTTGAAGATACTCCGCGTTGGAGAAACTCCGCGCTTGAAACACACCGCGCTGGAAAAACTCCGCGTTTGAGAATGTCCGCGTTGGAGAAGGTCCGCGTTGGAGAAAGTCCGCGTTGGAGAAAGTCCGCGTTGGAGAAACTCCGCGTTGAAGAAAGTCCGCGTTGGAGAAAGTCCGCGCTGGAGAAACTCCGCGTTGTATAAACTCCGCGCTGGAGAAACTCCGCGATGGAGAAACTCCGCGACGGACAAACTCCGCGATGGAGAAACTCCGTGTTGGAGAAAAGTCCGATCTGGAGAAACTCTACGCTGGAGAAACTCCGCACTGGAGAAACTCCGCGCTGGAGAAACTCCGTGCTGCATAAAATCTGCGCTGGAGAAACTCCGGGCTGGAGAAACTCCGCGCTGTAGAAACTCCGTGCTGGACAAACTCCGCGCGGAGAAACTCCGTGTTGGAGGAACTCCGCGCTGGAGAAACTCCGTGCTGCATAAAATCTGCGCTGGAGAAACTCCGGGCTGGAGAAACTCCGCGCTGGAGAAACTCCGTGCTGGACAAACTCCGCGCTGGAGAAACTCCGTGTTGGAGAAACTCCGCGCTGGAGAAACTTCGCGTAGGAGAAACTGCGCGTTGGAGAAACTGCGCGTTGGAGAAACTCCGCGTTGGAGAAAGTCCGCGTTGGAGAAAGTCCGCGTTGGAGAAACTCCGCGCTGGAGAAACTCCGCGTTTGAGAAACTGCGAACTGGAGAAACTCCGCGATGGAGACACTCCGCGCTGGAGAAACTCCGCGCTGGAGAAACTCCGCGCTGGAGAAACTCCGTGTTGGAGAAGCTCCGTGTTGGGGAAACTTCGCGTTGGAGAAACGGCGCGTTGGAGAAGGTGCGCTTTGGAGAAAGCCCGCGTTGAAGAAACGGCGCGTTGAAGATACTCCGCGTTGGAGAAACTCCGCGCTTGAAACACACCGCGCTGGAGAAACTCCGCGTTGGAGAAAGTCCGCGTTGGAGAAGGTCCGCGTTGGAGAAAGTCCGCATTGGAGAAAGTCCGCGTTGAAGAAACTCCGCGTTGAAGAAAGTCCGCGTTGGAGAAAGTCCGCGCTGGAGAAACTCCGCGTTGTATAAACTCCGCGCTGGAGAAACTCCGCGATGGAGAAACTCCGCGACGGACAAACTCCGCGATGGAGAAACTCCGCGTTGGAGAAAAGTCCGCTCTGGAGAAACTCTACGCTGGAGAAACTCCGCACTGGAGAAACTCCGCGCTGGAGAAACTCCGTGCTGCATAAAATCTGCGCTGGAGAAACTCCGGGCTGGAGAAAGCCCGCGTTGGAGAAGGTCCGCGTTGGAGAAAGTCCGCGTTGGAGAAAGTCCGCGTTGAAGAAAGTCCGCGTTAGAGAAAGTCCGCGCTGGAGAAACTCTGCGTTGGATAAACTCCGCGCTGGAGAAACTCCGCGATGGAGAAACTCCGCGACGGACAAACTCCGCGATGGAGAAACTCCGCTTTGGTCAAAAGTCCGCGTTGGAGAAAAGTCCGCGTTGGAGAAAAGTCCGCGTTGGAGAAAAGTCAGCGCTGGAGAAACTCCACGCTGGAAAAACTCCGCGCTGGAGAAACTCCGCGCTGGAGAAGCTCTGCGCTGGAGAAACTCCGCGCTGGAAAATCTCCGCGATGGAGAAACTCCGCGTTGGTGAAAGTCCGCGTTGGAGAAATGTCCGCGTTGGAGAAAAGTCCGCTTTGGAGAAAAGTCAGTGCTGGAGAAACTCCACGCTGGAAAAACTCCGCGCTGGAGAAGCTCTGCGCTGGAGAAACTCCGAGTTGGAGAAACTGCACTGGAGAAGCTCAGCGTTTGAGAAACTCCGCACTGGAGAAAGTCCGTGTTAGCGAAACTCCGCGATGGAGCAACTCCTTGCTGGAGAAACTCCGACTTGGAGAAACTCCGCACTGGAGAAGCTGCGCGTTTGAGAAACTCCGCACTGGAGAAACTCCGCGTTTGAGAAACTCCGCGCTGGAGAAATTCCGGGCTGGAGAAACTCCGTGCTGGAGAAACTCCGCGCTGGATAAACTCCGCGCTGGAGAAACTCCGTGTTGGAGAAACTCCACGCTGGAGAAACTTCGCGTTGGAGAAACTGAGCTTTGGAGAAACTCCGCGTTGGAAAAAGTCCGCGATGGAGAAACTCCGCGCTGGAGAAACTCCGCGTTTGAGAAACTCCGAACTGGAGAAACTCCGCGATGGAGATACTCCGCGCTGGAGAAACTCCGCCTTGGAGAAACTTCGCTTTGAAGAAACGGCGCGTTGGAGAAACTCCGCGTTAGAGAAACTCCGCGCTTGAAACATACCGCGCTGGAGAAATTCTGCGTTGGAGAAAGTCCGCGTTGGAGAAACTCCGTGTTGTAGAAACTCCGCCTTGGAGAAACTTCGCGTTGAAGAAACGGCGCGTTGGAGATACTCCGCGTTGGAGAAACTCCGCGCTTGAAACACACCACGCTGGAGAAACTCCGCGTTGGAGAAAGTCCGCGTTGGAGAAGGTCCGCGTTGGAGAAAGTCCGCGTTGGAGAAACTCCGCGTTGAAGAAAGTCCGCGTTGGAGAAAGTCCGCGCTGGAGAAACTCCGCGTTGTATAAACTCCGCGCTGTAGAAACTCCGCGATGGAGAAACTCTACGCTGGAGAAACTCCGCACTGGAGCAACTCCGCGTTGGAGAAACTCCGCGCTGGAGAAACTCCGTGCTGCATAAAATCTGCGCTGGAGAAACTCCGGGCTGGAGAAACTCCGTGCTGGACAAACTCCGCGCTGTAGAAACTCCGTGTTGGAGAAACTCCGTGCTGGAGAAACTTCGCGTTGGAGAAACTGCGCGTTGGAGAAACTGCGCGTTGGAGAAACTCGGTGTTGGAGAAACTCCGCGCTGGAGATATTTCGCGTTGGAGAAACTCCGCGTTGAAGAAACTCCGCGTTGGTGAAAGTCTGCGTTGGAGAAAAGTCCGCGTTGGAGAAAAGTCCGCGTTGGAGAAACTCCGCGCTGGAGAAACTCCGTGCTGCATAAAATCTGCGCTGGAGAAACTCCGGGCTGGAGAAACTCCGTGCTGGAGAAACTCCGTGCTGGACAAACTCCGCGCTGGAGAAACTCCGTGTTGGAGAAGCTCCGTGCTGGAGAAACTTCGCGCTGGAGAAACTCCGCGACGGAGAAACTCAGCGCTGGAGTAACTCCACGCTGGAGAAACTCCGTGTTGGAGAAACTCGGTGTTGGAGAAACTCCGCGCTGGAGATATTTCGCGTTGGAGAAACTCCGCGTTGAGGAAACTCCGCGTTGGTGAAAGTCTGCGTTGGAGAAAAGTCCGCGTTGGAGAAAAGTCCGCTTTGGAGAAAAGTCAGCGCTGGAGAATCCACGCTGGAAAAACTCCGCGCTGGAGAAGCTCCGCGCTGGAGAAACTCCGCGCTGGAGAAACTCCGAGTTGGAGAAACTCTGCACTGGAGAAGCTCTGCGTTTGAGAAACTCCGCACTGGAGAAACTCCGTGTTTGAGAAACTCCGTGATGGAAAAACTCCGCGCTGGAGAAACTCCGAGTTGGAGAAACTCCGCACTGGAGAAGCTCCGCGTTTGAGAAGCTCCGCACTGGAGAAACTCCGCGTTTGAGAAACTCCGCGCTGGAGAAACTCCGGGCTGGAGAAACTCCGCAATGGAGACAATCCGCGCTGGAGAAACTCCGCGCTGAAGAAACTCCGTGTAGGAGAAACTCCGTGTGGGAGAAACTTCGCGTTGGAGAAACGGCGCGTTGGAGAAACTCCGCGCTTGAAACACACCGCGCTGGAAAAACTCCGCGATGGAGAAAGTCCGCGTTGGAGAAGGTCCGCGTTGGAGAAAGACCGCGTTGGAGAAACTCCGCGATGAAGATAGTCCGCGTTTTTCACCTTGAAGTTATGAACCAACAAGCCCAAGCATATACCCTTCTGAGAAAATCCGCGCTGGAGAAACTCCGCGTTGGATAAACTCCGCGCTGGAGAAACTCCGCGACGGACAAACTCCGCGGTGAAGAAACTCCGCGTTGGTGATGATAGTCCGCGTTGGAGAAAAGTCCGCGTTGGAGAAAAGTCCGCGCTGGAGAAACTCTACGCTGGAGAAACTCCGCACTGGAGCAACTCCGCGTTGGAGAAACTCCGCGCTGGAGAAACTCCGCGCTGGAGAAACTTCACGATGGTGAAACTCCGTGTTTGAGAAACTCCGCGACGGAGAAACTCAGCGCTGGAGTAACTCCACGCTGGAGAAACTCCGTGTTGGAGAAACTTGGTGTTGGAGAAACTCCGCGCTTGAAAAACTCCGCGCTGGAGAAACTGCGCGCTGGAAAAACTCCGCGATGGAGAAACTCCGCGCTGGAGAAACTCTGCGTTGGAGAAAGTCCCCGTCGGAGAAGGTCCGCGTTGCAGAAAGTCCGCGTTGGAGAAACTCCGTGTTGTAGAAACTCCGCCTTGGAGAAACTTCGCGTTGAAGAAACGGCGCGTTGAAGATACTCCGCGTTGGAGAAACTCCGCGCTTGAAACACACCGCGCTGGAAAAACTCCGCGTTGGAGAAAGTCCGCGTTGGAGAAGGTCCGCGTTGGAGAAAGTCCGCGTTGGAGAAAGTCCGCGTTGGAGAAACTCCGCGTTGAAGAAAGACCGCGTTGGAGAAAGTCCGCGCTGGAGAAACTCCGCGTTGTATAAACTCCGCGCTGGAGAAACTCCGCGATGGAGAAACTCCGCGACGGACAAACTCCGCGATGGAGAAACTCCGTGTTGGAGAAAAGTCCGCTCTGGAGAAACTCTACGCTGGAGAAACTCCGCACTGGAGAAACTCCGCTCTGGAGAAACTCCGTGCTGCATGAAATCTGCGCTGGAGAAACTCCGGGCTGGAGAAACTCCGCGCTGTAGAAACTCCGTGCTGGACAAACTCCGCGCGGAGAAACTCCGTGTTGGAGGAACCCCGCGCTGGAGAAACTCCGTGCTGCATAAAATCTGCGCTGGAGAAACACCGGGCTGGAGAAACTCCGCGCTGGAGAAACTCCGTGCTGGACAAACTCCGCGCTGGAGAAACTCCGTGTTGGAGAAACTCCGCGCTGGAGAAACTTCGCGTTGGAGAAACTGCGCGTTGGAGAAACTCCGCGTTGGAGAAAGTCCGCGTTGGAGAAAGTCCGCGTTGGAGAAACTCCGCGCTGGAGAAACTTCGCGTTGGAGAAACTGCGCGTTGGAGAAACTCCGCGTTGGAGAAAGTCCGCGTTGGAGAAAGTCCGCGTTGGAGAAACTCCGCGCTGGAGAAACTCCGCGTTTGAGAAACTGCGAACTGGAGAAACTCCGCGATGGAGACACTCCGCGCTGGAGAAACTCCGCGCTGGAGAAACTCCGTGTTGGAGAAGCTCCGTGTTGGGGAAACTTCGCGTTGGAGAAACGGCGCGTTGGAGAAGGTGCGCTTTGGAGAAAGCCCGCGTTGAAGAAACGGCGCGTTGAAGATACTCCGCGTTGGAGAAACTCCGCGCTTGAAACACACCGCGCTGGAGAAACTCCGCGTTGGAGAAAGTCCGCGTTGGAGAAGGTCCGCGTTGAAGAAAGTCCGCGTTGGAGAAAGTCCGCGCTGGAGAAACTCCGCGTTGTATAAACTCCGCGCTGGAGAAACTCCGCGCTGGAGAAACTCCGCGACGGACAAACTCCGCGATGGAGAAACTCCGCGTTGGAGAAAAGTCCGCTCTGGAGAAACTCTACGCTGGAGAAACTCCGCACTGGAGAAACTCCGCGCTGGAGAAACTCCGTGCTGCATAAAATCTGCGCTGGAGAAACTCCGGGCTGGAGAAAGCCCGCGTTGGAGAAGGTCCGCGTTGGAGAAAGTCCGCGTTGGAGAAAGTCCGCGTTGAAGAAAGTCCGCGTTAGAGAAAGTCCGCGCTGGAGAAACTCTGCGTTGGATAAACTCCGCGCTGGAGAAACTCCGCGATGGAGAAACTCCGCGACGGACAAACTCCGCGATGGAGAAACTCCGCTTTGGTCAAAAGTCCGCGTTGGAGAAAAGTCCGCGTTGGAGAAAAGTCAGCGCTGGAGAAACTCCACGCTGGAAAAACTCCGCGCTGGAGAATCTCCGCGCTGGAGAAGCTCTGCGCTGGAGAAACTCCGCGCTGGAAAATCTCCGCGATGGAGAAACTCCGCGTTGGTGAAAGTCCGCGTTGGAGAAAAGTCCGCGTTGGAGAAAAGTCCGCTTTGGAGAAAAGTCAGCGCTGGAGAAACTCCACGCTGGAAAAACTCCGCGCTGGTGAAGCTCCGCGCTGGAGAAGCTCTGCGCTGGAAAAACTCCGAGTTGGAGAAACTGCACTGGAGAAGCTCAGCGTTTGAGAAACTCCGCACTGGAGAAAGTCCGTGTTAGAGAAACTCCGCGATGGAGCAACTCCGCGCTGGAGAAACTCCGAGTTGGAGAAACTCCGCACTGGAGAAGCTGCGCGTTTGAGAAACTCCGCACTGGAGAAACTCCGCGTTTGAGAAACTCCGCGCTGGAGAAATTCCGGGCTGGAGAAACTCCGTGCTGGAGAAACTCCGCGCTGGACAAACTCCGCGCTGGAGCAACTCCGTGTTGGAGAAACTCCGTGTTGGAGAAACTCCACGCTGGAGAAACTTCGCGTTGGAGAAACTGAGCTTTGGAGAAACTCCGCGTTGGAAAAAGTCCGCGATGGAGAAACTCCGCGCTGGAGAAACTCCGCGTTTGAGAAACTCCGAACTGGAGAAACTCCGCGATGGAGACACTCCGCGCTGGAGAAACTCCACCTTGGAGAAACTTCGCTTTGAAGAAACGGCGCGTTGGAGAAACTCCGCGTTAGAGAAACTCCGCGCTTGAAACACACCGCGCTGGAGAAATTCTGCGTTGGAGAAAGTCCGCCTTGGAGAAACTCCGTGTTGTAGAAACTCCGCCTTGGAGAAACTTCGCGTTGAAGAAACGGCGCGTTGGAGATACTCCGCGTTGGAGAAACTCCGCGCTTGAAACACAGCACGCTGGAGAAACTCCGCGTTGGAGAAAGTCCGCGTTGGAGAAGGTCCGCGTTGGAGAAAGTCCGCGTTGGAGAAACTCCGCGTTGAAGAAAGTCCGCGTTGGAGAAAGTCCGCGCTGGAGAAACTCCGCGTTGTATAAACTCCGCGCTGTAGAAACTCCGCGATGGAGAAACTCCGCGACGGACAAACTCCGCGATGGAGAAATTCCGCGTTGGAGAAATGTCCGCTCTGGAGAAACTCTACGCTGGAGAAACTCCGCACTGGAGCAACTCCGCTTTGGAGAAACTCCGCGCTGGAGAAACTCCGTGCTGCATAAAATCTGCGCTGGAGAAACTCCGGGCTGGAGAAACTCCGCGCTGGAGAAACTCCGTGTTGGACAAACTCCGCGCTGGAGAAACTCCGTGTTGGAGAAACTCCGTGCTGGAGAAACTTCGCGTTGGAGAAACTGCGCGTTGGAGAAACTGCGCGTTGGAGAAACTCCGCGTTGGAGAAAGTCCGTGTTGGAGAAACTCGGTGTTGGAGAAACTCCGCGCTGGAGATATTTCGCGTTGGAGAAACTCCGCGTTGAAGAAACTCCGCGTTGGTGAAAGTACGCGTTGGAGAAACTCCGCGCTGGAGAAACTCCGTGCTGCATAAAATCTGCGCTGTAGAAACTCCGGGCTGGAGAAACTCCGCGCTGGAGAAACTCCGTGCTGGACAAACTCCGCGCTGGAGAAACTCCGTGTTGGAGAAACTCCGTGCTGGAGAAACTTCGCGCTGGAGAAACTCCGCGACGGAGAAACTCAGCGCTGGAGTAACTCCACGCTGGAGAAACTCCGTGTTGGAGAAACTCGGTGTTGGAGAAACTCGGCGCTGGAGATATTTCGCGTTGGAGAAACTCCGCGTTGAAGAAAATCCGCGTTTGTGAAAGTCTGCGTTGGAGAAAAGTCCGCGTTGGAGAAAAGTCCGCGTTGGAGAAAAGTCCGCTTTGGAGAAAAGTCAGCGCTTGAGAATCCACGCTGGAAATACTCCGCGCTGGAGAAGCTCCGCGCTGGAGAAACTCCGCGCTGGAGAAACTCCGAGTTGGAGAAACTCTGCACTGGAGAAGCTCTGCGTTTGAGAAACTCCGCACTGGAAAAACTTCGTGTTTGAGAAACTCCGCGATGGAGAAACTCCGCGCTGAAGAAACTCTGCGACGGAGAAACTCAGCGCTGGAGTAACTCCACGCTGGAGAAACTCCGTGTTGGAGAAACTCGGTGTTGGAGAAACTCCGCGCTTGAAAAACTCCGCGCTGGAGAAACTCCGCGCTGGAAAAACTCCGCGATGGAGAAACTCCGCGTTGGTGAAAGTCCGCGTTGGTGAAAAGTCCGCGTTGGAGAAAAGTCCGTTTTGGAGAAAAGTCAGCGCTGGAGAAACTCCACGCTGGAAAACCTCCGCGCTGGAAAACTCCGCGCTGGAGAAACTCTGCGTTGGAGAAAGACCCCGTCGGAGAAGGTCCGCGTTGCAGAAAGTCCGCGTTGGAGAAACTCCGTGTTGTAGAAACTCCGCCTTGGAGAAACTTCGCGTTGAAGAAACGGCGCGTTGAAGATACTCCGCGTTGGAGAAACTCCGCGCTTGAAACACACCGCGCTGGAGAAACTCCGCGTTGGAGAAAGTCCGCGTTGGAGAAGGTCCGCGTTGGAGAAAGTCCGCGTTGGAGAAAGTCCGCGTTGGAGAAACTCCGCGTTGAAGAAACCGCGTTGGAGAAAGTCCGCGCTGGAGAAACTGCGCGCTGGAAAAACTCCGCGATGGAGAAACTCCGCGCTGGAGAAACTCTGCGTTGGAGAAAGTCCCCGTCGGAGAAGGTCCGCGTTGCAGAAAGTCCGCGTTGGAGAAACTCCGTGTTGTAGAAACTCCGCCTTGGAGAAACTTCGCGTTGAAGAAACGGCGCGTTGAAGATACTCCGCGTTGGAGAAACTCCGCGCTTGAAACACACCGCGCTGGAAAAACTCCGCGTTGGAGAAAGTCCGCGTTGGAGAAGGTCCGCGTTGGAGAAAGTCCGCGTTGGAGAAAGTCCGCGTTGGAGAAACTCCGCGTTGAAGAAAGACCGCGTTGGAGAAAGTCCGCGCTGGAGAAACTCCGCGTTGTATAAACTCCGCGCTGGAGAAACTCCGCGATGGAGAAACTCCGCGACGGACAAACTCCGCGATGGAGAAACTCCGTGTTGGAGAAAAGTCCGCTCTGGAGAAACTCTACGCTGGAGAAACTCCGCACTGGAGAAACTCCGCTCTGGAGAAACTCCGTGCTGCATGAAATCTGCGCTGGAGAAACTCCGGGCTGGAGAAACTCCGCGCTGTAGAAACTCCGTGCTGGACAAACTCCGCGCGGAGAAACTCCGTGTTGGAGGAACCCGCGCTGGAGAAACTCCGTGCTGCATAAAATCTGCGCTGGAGAAACACCGGGCTGGAGAAACTCCGCGCTGGAGAAACTCCGTGCTGGACAAACTCCGCGCTGGAGAAACTCCGTGTTGGAGAAACTCCGCGCTGGAGAAACTTCGCGTTGGAGAAACTGCGCGTTGGAGAAACTCCGCGTTGGAGAAAGTCCGCGTTGGAGAAAGTCCGCGTTGGAGAAACTCCGCGCTGGAGAAACTTCGCGTTGGAGAAACTGCGCGTTGGAGAAACTCCGCGTTGGAGAAAGTCCGCGTTGGAGAAACTGCGCGCTGGAAAAACTCCGCGATGGAGAAACTCCGCGCTGGAGAAACTCTGCGTTGGAGAAAGTCCCCGTCGGAGAAGGTCCGCGTTGCAGAAAGTCCGCGTTGGAGAAACTCCGTGTTGTAGAAACTCCGCCTTGGAGAAACTCCGCGCTGGAGAAACTCCGCGTTTGAGAAACTGCGAACTGGAGAAACTCCGCGATGGAGACACTCCGCGCTGGAGAAACTCCGCGCTGGAGAAACTCCGTGTTGGAGAAGCTCCGTGTTGGGGAAACTTCGCGTTGGAGAAACGGCGCGTTGGAGAAGGTGCGCTTTGGAGAAAGCCCGCGTTGAAGAAACGGCGCGTTGAAGATACTCCGCGTTGGAGAAACTCCGCGCTTGAAACACACCGCGCTGGAGAAACTCCGCGTTGGAGAAAGTCCGCGTTGGAGAAGGTCCGCGTTGGAGAAAGTCCGCATTGGAGAAAGTCCGCGTTGGAGAAACTCCGCGTTGAAGAAAGTCCGCGTTGGAGAAAGTCCGCGCTGGAGAAACTCCGCGTTGTATAAACTCCGCGCTGGAGAAACTCCGCGCTGGAGAAACTCCGCGACGGACAAACTCCGCGATGGAGAAACTCCGCGTTGGAGAAAAGTCCGCTCTGGAGAAACTCTACGCTGGAGAAACTCCGCACTGGAGAAACTCCGCGCTGGAGAAACTCCGTGCTGCATAAAATCTGCGCTGGAGAAACTCCGGGCTGGAGAAAGCCCGCGTTGGAGAAGGTCCGCGTTGGAGAAAGTCCGCGTTGGAGAAAGTCCGCGTTGGAGAAAGTCCGCGTTGGAGAAAGTCCGCGCTGGAGAAACTCTGCGTTGGATAAACTCCGCGCTGGAGAAACTCCGCGATGGAGAAACTCCGCGACGGACAAACTCCGCGATGGAGAAACTCCGCTTTGGTCAAAAGTCCGCGTCTGGAGAAAAGTCCGCGTTGGAGAAAAGTCAGCGCTGGAGAAACTCCACGCTGGAAAAACTCCGCGCTGGAGAAACTCCGCGCTGGAGAAGCTCTGCGCTGGAGAAACTCCGCGCTGGAAAATCTCCGCGATGGAGAAACTCCGCGTTGGTGAAAGTCCGCGTTGGAGAAAAGTCCGCGTTGGAGAAAAGTCCGCTTTGGAGAAAAGTCAGCGCTGGAGAAACTCCACGCTGGAAAAACTCCGCGCTGGTGAAGCTCCGCGCTGGAGAAGCTCTGCGCTGGAAAAACTCCGAGTTGGAGAAACTGCACTGGAGAAGCTCAGCGTTTGAGAAACT
This sequence comes from Amblyomma americanum, assembly GCA_030143305.2. Classification (NCBI taxonomy): domain Eukaryota; kingdom Metazoa; phylum Arthropoda; class Arachnida; order Ixodida; family Ixodidae; genus Amblyomma; species Amblyomma americanum. The sequence continues at coordinate 174,794 of JARKHS020036611.1, read as the reverse complement.
CCGCACTGGAGAAAGCCCGTGTTAGAGAAACTCCGCGATGGAGCAACTCCGCGCTGGAGAAACTCCGAGTTGGAGAAACTCCGCACTGGAGAAGCTGCGCGTTTGAGAAACTCCGCACTGGAGAAACTCCGCGTTTGAGAAACTCCGCGCTGGAGAAATTCCGGGCTGGAGAAACTCCGTGCTGGAGAAACTCCGCGCTGGACAAACTCCGCGCTGGAGCAACTCCGTGTTGGAGAAACTCCGTGTTGGAGAAACTCCACGCTGGAGAAACTTCGCGTTGGAGAAACTGAGCTTTGGAGAAACTCCGCGTTGGAAAAAGTCCGCGATGGAGAAACTCCGCGCTGGAGAAACTCCGCGTTTGAGAAACTCCGAACTGGAGAAACTCCGCGATGGAGACACTCCGCGCTGGAGAAACTCCACCTTGGAGAAACTTCGCTTTGAAGAAACGGCGCGTTGGAGAAACTCCGCGTTAGAGAAACTCCGCGCTTGAAACACACCGCGCTGGAGAAATTCTGCGTTGGAGAAAGTCCGCCTTGGAGAAACTCCGTGTTGTAGAAACTCCGCCTTGGAGAAACTTCGCGTTGAAGAAACGGCGCGTTGGAGATACTCCGCGTTGGAGAAACTCCGCGCTTGAAACACAGCACGCTGGAGAAACTCCGCGTTGGAGAAAGTCCGCGTTGGAGAAGGTCCGCGTTTGAGAAAGTCCGCGTTGGAGAAACTCCGCGTTGAAGAAAGTCCGCGTTGGAGAAAGTCCGCGCTGGAGAAACTCCGCGTTGTATAAACTCCGCGCTGTAGAAACTCCGCGATGGAGAAACTCCGCGACGGACAAACTCCGCGATGGAGAAATTCCGCGTTGGAGAAATGTCCGCTCTGGAGAAACTCTACGCTGGAGAAACTCCGCACTGGAGCAACTCCGCTTTGGAGAAACTCCGCGCTGGAGAAACTCCGTGCTGCATAAAATCTGCGCTGGAGAAACTCCGGGCTGGAGAAACTCCGCGCTGGAGAAACTCCGTGTTGGACAAACTCCGCGCTGGAGAAACTCCGTGTTGGAGAAACTCCGTGCTGGAGAAACTTCGCGTTGGAGAAACTGCGCGTTGGAGAAACTGCGCGTTGGAGAAACTCCGCGTTGGAGAAAGTCCGTGTTGGAGAAACTCGGTGTTGGAGAAACTCCGCGCTGGAGATATTTCGCGTTGGAGAAACTCCGCGTTGAAGAAACTCCGCGTTGGTGAAAGTACGCGTTGGAGAAACTCCGCGCTGGAGAAACTCCGTGCTGCATAAAATCTGCGCTGTAGAAACTCCGGGCTGGAGAAACTCCGCGCTGGAGAAACTCCGTGCTGGACAAACTCCGCGCTGGAGAAACTCCGTGTTGGAGAAACTCCGTGCTGGAGAAACTTCGCGCTGGAGAAACTCCGCGACGGAGAAACTCAGCGCTGGAGTAACTCCACGCTGGAGAAACTCCGTGTTGGAGAAACTCGGTGTTGGAGAAACTCGGCGCTGGAGATATTTCGCGTTGGAGAAACTCCGCGTTGAAGAAAATCCGCGTTTGTGAAAGTCTGCGTTGGAGAAAAGTCCGCGTTGGAGAAAAGTCCGCGTTGGAGAAAAGTCCGCTTTGGAGAAAAGTCAGCGCTTGAGAATCCACGCTGGAAAAACTCCGCGCTGGAGAAGCTCCGCGCTGGAGAAACTCCGCGCTGGAGAAACTCCGAGTTGGAGAAACTCTGCACTGGAGAAGCTCTGCGTTTGAGAAACTCCGCACTGGAAAAACTTCGTGTTTGAGAAACTCCGCGATGGAGAAACTCCGCGCTGAAGAAACTCTGCGACGGAGAAACTCAGCGCTGGAGTAACTCCACGCTGGAGAAACTCCGTGTTGGAGAAACTCGGTGTTGGAGAAACTCCGCGCTTGAAAAACTCCGCGCTGGAGAAACTCCGCGCTGGAAAAACTCCGCGATGGAGAAACTCCGCGTTGGTGAAAGTCCGCGTTGGTGAAAAGTCCGCGTTGGAGAAAAGTCCGTTTTGGAGAAAAGTCAGCGCTGGAGAAACTCCACGCTGGAAAACCTCCGCGCTGGAAAACTCCGCGCTGGAGAAACTCTGCGTTGGAGAAAGACCCCGTCGGAGAAGGTCCGCGTTGGAGAAAGTCCGCGTTGGAGAAAGTCCGCGTTGGAGAAACTCCGCGTTGAAGAAAGTCCGCGTTGGAGAAAGTCCGCGCTGGAGAAACTCCGGGTTGTATAAACTCCGCTCTGGAGAAACTCCGCGATGGAGAAACTCCGCGACGGACAAACTCCGCGATGGAGAAACTCCGTGTTGGAGAAAAGTCCGCTCTGGAGAAACTCTACGCTGGAGAAACTCCGCACTGGAGAAACTCCGCGCTGGAGAAACTCCGTGCTGCATAAAATCTGCGCTGGAGAAACTCCGGGCTGGAGAAACTCCGCGCTGTAGAAACTCCGTGCTGGACAAACTCCGCGCCGAGAAACTCCGTGTTGGAGGAACTCCGCGCTGGAGAAACTCCGTGCTGCATAAAATCTGCGCTGGAGAAACTCCGGGCTGGAGAAACTCCGCGCTGGAGAAACTCCGTGCTGGACAAACTCCGCGCTGGAGAAACTCCGTGTTGGAGAAATTCCGCGCTGGAGAAACTTCGCGTAGGAGAAACTGCGCGTTGGAGAAACTGCGCGTTGGAGAAACTCCGCGTTGGAGAAAGTCCGCGTTTGAGAAAGTCCGCGTTGGAGAAACTCCGCGCTGGAGAAACTCCGCGTTTGAGAAACTGCGAACTGGAGAAACTCCGCGATGGAGACACTCCGCGCTGGAGAAACTCCGCGCTGGAGAAACTCCGTGTTGGAGAAGCTCCGTGTTGGGGAAACTTCGCGTTGGAGAAACGGCGCGTTGGAGAAGGTGCGCTTTGGAGAAAGCCCGCGTTGAAGAAACGGCGCGTTGAAGATACTCCGCGTTGGAGAAACTCCGCGCTTGAAACACACCGCGCAGGAGAAACTCGGCGTTGGAGAAAGTCCGCGTTGGAGAAGGTCCGCGTTGGAGAAAGTCCGCATTGGAGAAAGTCCGCGTTGGAGAAACTCCGCGTTGAAGAAAGTCCGCGTTGGAGAAAGTCCGCGCTGGAGAAACTCCGCGTTGTATAAACTCCGCGCTGGAGAAACTCCGCGCTGGAGAAACTCCGTGTTGGAGAAACTCCGTGCTGGAGAAACTTCGCGCTGGAGAAACTCCGCGACGGAGAAACTCAGCGCTGGAGTAACTCCACGCTGGAGAAACTCCGTGTTGGAGAAACTCGGTGTTGGAGAAACTCGGCGCTGGAGATATTTCGCGTTGGAGAAACTCCGCGTTGAAGAAAATCCGCGTTTGTGAAAGTCTGCGTTGGAGAAAAGTCCGCGTTGGAGAAAAGTCCGCGTTGGAGAAAAGTCCGCTTTGGAGAAAAGTCAGCGCTTGAGAATCCACGCTGGAAAAACTCCGCGCTGGAGAAGCTCCGCGCTGGAGAAACTCCGCGCTGGAGAAACTCCGAGTTGGAGAAACTCTGCACTGGAGAAGCTCTGCGTTTGAGAAACTCCGCACTGGAAAAACTTCGTGTTTGAGAAACTCCGCGATGGAGAAACTCCGCGCTGAAGAAACTCTGCGACGGAGAAACTCAGCGCTGGAGTAACTCCACGCTGGAGAAACTCCGTGTTGGAGAAACTCGGTGTTGGAGAAACTCCGCGCTTGAAAAACTCCGCGCTGGAGAAACTCCGCGCTGGAAAAACTCCGCGATGGAGAAACTCCGCGTTGGTGAAAGTCCGCGTTGGTGAAAAGTCCGCGTTGGAGAAAAGTCCGTTTTGGAGAAAAGTCAGCGCTGGAGAAACTCCACGCTGGAAAACCTCCGCGCTGGAAAACTCCGCGCTGGAGAAACTCTGCGTTGGAGAAAGACCCCGTCGGAGAAGGTCCGCGTTGCAGAAAGTCCGCGTTGGAGAAACTTCGTGTTGTAGAAACTCCGCCTTGGAGAAACTTCGCGTTGAAGAAACGGCGCGTTGAAGATACTCCGCGTTGGAGAAACTCCGCGCTTGAAACACACCGCGCTGGAGAAACTCCGCGTTGGAGAAAGTCCGCGTTGGAGAAGGTCCGCGTTGGAGAAAGTCCGCGTTGGAGAAAGTCCGCGTTGGAGAAACTCCGCGTTGAAGAAAGACCGCGTTGGAGAAAGTCCGCGCTGGAGAAACTGCGCGCTGGAAAAACTCCGCGATGGAGAAACTCCGCGCTGGAGAAACTCTGCGTTGGAGAAAGTCCCCGTCGGAGAAGGTCCGCGTTGCAGAAAGTCCGCGTTGGAGAAACTCCGTGTTGTAGAAACTCCGCCTTGGAGAAACTTCGCGTTGAAGAAACGGCGCGTTGAAGATACTCCGCGTTGGAGAAACTCCGCGCTTGAAACACACCGCGCTGGAAAAACTCCGCGTTGGAGAAAGTCCGCGTTGGAGAAGGTCCGCGTTGGAGAAAGTCCGCGTTGGAGAAAGTCCGCGTTGGAGAAACTCCGCGTTGAAGAAAGACCGCGTTGGAGAAAGTCCGCGCTGGAGAAACTCCGCGTTGTATAAACTCCGCGCTGGAGAAACTCCGCGATGGAGAAACTCCGCGACGGACAAACTCCGCGATGGAGAAACTCTGTGTTGGAGAAAAGTCCGCTCTGGAGAAACTCTACGCTGGAGAAACTCCGCACTGGAGAAACTCCGCTCTGGAGAAACTCCGTGCTGCATGAAATCTGCGCTGGAGAAACTCCGGGCTGGAGAAACTCCGCGCTGTAGAAACTCCGTGCTGGACAAACTCCGCGCGGAGAAACTCCGTGTTGGAGGAACCCCGCGCTGGAGAAACTCCGGGCTGCATAAAATCTGCGCTGGAGAAACACCGGGCTGGAGAAACTCCGCGCTGGAGAAACTCCGTGCTGGACAAACTCCGCGCTGGAGAAACTCCGTGTTGGAGAAACTCCGCGCTGGAGAAACTTCGCGTTGGAGAAACTGCGCGTTGGAGAAACTCCGCGTTGGAGAAAGTCCGCGTTGGAGAAAGTCCGCGTTGGAGAAACTCCGCGCTGGAGAAACTCCGCGTTTGAGAAACTGCGAACTGGAGAAACTCCGCGATGGAGACACTCCGCGCTGGAGAAACTCCGCGCTGGAGAAACTCCGTGTTGGAGAAGCTCCGTGTTGGAGAAACCCCGCGGAGAACTTCGCGTTGAGAAAGGCTTGGAGAAACTCCGGTTGGAAATCCGCTGGAGAAACTCCGCGCTGGAGAAACTCCGCGTTTGAGAAACTCGAACTGGAGAAACTCCGCGATGGAGACACTCCGCGCTGGAGAAACTCCGCGCTTGAAGAAACGGCGCGTTGAAGATACTCCGCGTTGGAGAAACTCCGCGCTTGAAACACACCGCGCTGGAGAAACTTCTGCGTTGGAGAAAGTCCGCGTTGGAGAAACTCCGTGTTGTAGAAACTCCGCCTTGGAGAAACTTCGCGTTGAAGAAACGGCGCGTTGGAGATACTCCGCGTTGGAGAAACTCCGCGCTTGAAACACAGCACGCTGGAGAAACTCCGCGTTGGAGAAAGTCCGCGTTGGAGAAGGTCCGCGTTACTGAGAAAGTCCGCGTTGGAGAAACTCCGCGTTGAAGAAAGTCCGCGTTGGAGAAAGTCCGCGCTGGAGAAACTCCGCGTTGTATAAACTCCGCGCTGGAGAAACTCCGCGCTGGAGAAACTCCGCGACGGACAAACTCCGCGATGGAGAAACTCCGCGTTGGAGAAAGTCCGCTCTGGAGAAACTCTACGCTGGAGAAACTCCGCACTGGAGAAACTCCGCTCTGGAGAAACTCCGTGCTGCATAAAATCTGCGCTGGAGAAACTCCGGGCTGGAGAAACTCCGCGCTGGAGAAACTCCGTGTTGGACAAACTCCGCGCTGGAGAAACTCCGTGTTGGAGAAACTCCGCGCTGGAGAAACTTCGCGTTGGAGAAACTGCGCGTTGGAGAAACTGCGCGTTGGAGAAACTCCGCGTTGGAGAAACTCCGCGCTGGACAAACTCCGCGCGGAGAAACTCCGTGTTGGAGGAACCCCGCGCTGGAGAAACTCCGGGCTGCATAAAATCTGCGCTGGAGAAACACCGGGCTGGAGAAACTCCGCGCTGGAGAAACTCCGTGCTGGACAAACTCCGCGCTGGAGAAACTCCGTGTTGGAGAAACTCCGCGCTGGAGAAACTTCGCGTTGGAGAAACTGCGCGTTGGAGAAACTCCGCGTTGGAGAAAGCTCCGCGCTGGAAAAACTCCGCGTTGGAGAAACTCCGCGCTGGAGAAGCTCCGCGTTTGAGAAACTCCGCACTGGAGAAAGCTCCGCGTTGGAGAAACTCCGCGATGGAGCAACTCCGCGCTGGAGAAACTCCGAGTTGGAGAAACTCCGCGCTGGAGAAGCTGCGCGTTTGAGAAACTCCGCGCTGGAGAAACTCCGCGTTTGGAGAAACTCCGCGCTGGAGAAATTCCGGCGCTGGAGAAACTCCGCGCTGGAGAAACTCCGCGCTGGACAAACTCCGCGCTGGAGAAACTCCGCGTTGGAGAAACTCCGCGTTGGAGAAACTCCGCGCTGGAGAAACTTCGCGTTGGAGAAACTGAGCTTTGGAGAAACTCCGCGTTGGAAGAAAGTCCGCGATGGAGAAAGTCCGCGCTGGAGAAACTCCGCGTTTGAGAAACTCCGAACTGGAGAAACTCCGCGATGGAGACACTCCGCGCTGGAGAAACTCCGCCTTGGAGAAACTTCGCTTTGAAGAAACGGCGCGTTGGAGAAACTCCGCGATGGAGAAACTCCGCGCTTGAAACACACCGCGCTGGAGAAATTCTGCGTTGGAGAAAGTCCGCCTTGGAGAAACTCCGTGTTGTAGAAACTCCGCCTTGGAGAAACTTCGCGTTGAAGAAACGGCGCGTTGGAGATACTCCGCGTTGGAGAAACTCCGCGCTTGAAACACAGCACGCTGGAGAAACTCCGCGTTGGAGAAAGTCCGCGTTGGAGAAGGTCCGCGTTGGAGAAAGTCCGCGTTGGAGAAACTCCGCGTTGAAGAAAGTCCGCGTTGGAGAAAGTCCGCGCTGGAGAAACTCCGCGTTGTATAAACTCCGCGCTGTAGAAACTCCGCGATGGAGAAACTCCGCGACGGACAAACTCCGCGATGGAGAAATTCCGCGTTGGAGAAATGTCCGCTCTGGAGAAACTCTACGCTGGAGAAACTCCGCACTGGAGCAACTCCGCTTTGGAGAAACTCCGCGCTGGAGAAACTCCGTGCTGCATAAAATCTGCGCTGGAGAAACTCCGGGCTGGAGAAACTCCGCGCTGGAGAAACTCCGTGTTGGACAAACTCCGCGCTGGAGAAACTCCGTGTTGGAGAAACTCCGTGCTGGAGAAACTTCGCGTTGGAGAAACTGCGCGTTGGAGAAACTGCGCGTTGGAGAAACTCCGCGTTGGAGAAAGTCCGTGTTGGAGAAACTCGGTGTTGGAGAAACTCCGCGCTGGAGATATTTCGCGTTGGAGAAACTCCGCGTTGAAGAAACTCCGCGTTGGTGAAAGTACGCGTTGGAGAAACTCCGCGCTGGAGAAACTCCGTGCTGCATAAAATCTGCGCTGTAGAAACTCCGGGCTGGAGAAACTCCGCGCTGGAGAAACTCCGTGCTGGACAAACTCCGCGCTGGAGAAACTCCGTGTTGGAGAAACTCCGTGCTGGAGAAACTTCGCGCTGGAGAAACTCCGCGACGGAGAAACTCAGCGCTGGAGTAACTCCACGCTGGAGAAACTCCGTGTTGGAGAAACTCGGTGTTGGAGAAACTCGGCGCTGGAGATATTTCGCGTTGGAGAAACTCCGCGTTGAAGAAAATCCGCGTTTGTGAAAGTCTGCGTTGGAGAAAAGTCCGCGTTGGAGAAAAGTCCGCGTTGGAGAAAAGTCCGCTTTGGAGAAAAGTCAGCGCTTGAGAATCCACGCTGGAAAAACTCCGCGCTGGAGAAGCTCCGCGCTGGAGAAACTCCGCGCTGGAGAAACTCCGAGTTGGAGAAACTCTGCACTGGAGAAGCTCTGCGTTTGAGAAACTCCGCACTGGAGAAACTTCGTGTTTGAGAAACTCCGCGATGGAGAAACTCCGCGCTGGAGAAACTCCGCGACGGAGAAACTCAGCAGCTGGAGTAACTCCACGCTGGAGAAACTCCGTGTTGGAGAAACTCGGTGTTGGAGAAACTCCGCGCTTGAAAAACTCCGCGCTGGAGAAACTCCGCGCTGGAAAAACTCCGCGATGGAGAAACTCCGCGTTGGTGAAAGTCCGCGTTGGTGAAAAGTCCGCGTTGGAGAAAAGTCCGTTTTGGAGAAAAGTCAGCGCTGGAGAAACTCCACGCTGGAAAACCTCCGCGCTGGAAAACTCCGCGCTGGAGAAACTCTGCGTTGGAGAAAGACCCCGTCGGAGAAGGTCCGCGTTGGAGAAAGTCCGCGTTGGAGAAAGTCCGCGTTGGAGAAACTCCGCGTTGAAGAAAGTCCGCGTTGGAGAAAGTCCGCGCTGGAGAAACTCCGGGTTGTATAAACTCCGCTCTGGAGAAACTCCGCGATGGAGAAACTCCGCGACGGACAAACTCCGCGATGGAGAAACTCCGTGTTGGAGAAAAGTCCGCTCTGGAGAAACTCTACGCTGGAGAAACTCCGCACTGGAGAAACTCCGCGCTGGAGAAACTCCGTGCTGCATAAAATCTGCGCTGGAGAAACTCCGGGCTGGAGAAACTCCGCGCTGTAGAAACTCCGTGCTGGACAAACTCCGCGCCGAGAAACTCCGTGTTGGAGGAACTCCGCGCTGGAGAAACTCCGTGCTGCATAAAATCTGCGCTGGAGAAACTCCGGGCTGGAGAAACTCCGCGCTGGAGAAACTCCGTGCTGGACAAACTCCGCGCTGGAGAAACTCCGTGTTGGAGAAATTCCGCGCTGGAGAAACTTCGCGTAGGAGAAACTGCGCGTTGGAGAAACTGCGCGTTGGAGAAACTCCGCGTTGGAGAAAGTCCGCGTTTGAGAAAGTCCGCGTTGGAGAAACTCCGCGCTGGAGAAACTCCGCGTTTGAGAAACTGCGAACTGGAGAAACTCCGCGATGGAGACACTCCGCGCTGGAGAAACTCCGCGCTGGAGAAACTCCGTGTTGGAGAAGCTCCGTGTTGGGGAAACTTCGCGTTGGAGAAACGGCGCGTTGGAGAAGGTGCGCTTTGGAGAAAGCCCGCGTTGAAGAAACGGCGCGTTGAAGATACTCCGCGTTGGAGAAACTCCGCGCTTGAAACACACCGCGCTGGAGAAACTCGGCGTTGGAGAAAGTCCGCGTTGGAGAAGGTCCGCGTTGGAGAAAGTCCGCATTGGAGAAAGTCCGCGTTGGAGAAACTCCGCGTTGAAGAAAGTCCGCGTTGGAGAAAGTCCGCGCTGGAGAAACTCCGCGTTGTATAAACTCCGCGCTGGAGAAACTCCGCGCTGGAGAAACTCCGTGTTGGAGAAACTCCGTGCTGGAGAAACTTCGCGCTGGAGAAACTCCGCGACGGAGAAACTCAGCGCTGGAGTAACTCCACGCTGGAGAAACTCCGTGTTGGAGAAACTCGGTGTTGGAGAAACTCGGCGCTGGAGATATTTCGCGTTGGAGAAACTCCGCGTTGAAGAAAATCCGCGTTTGTGAAAGTCTGCGTTGGAGAAAAGTCCGCGTTGGAGAAAAGTCCGCGTTGGAGAAAAGTCCGCTTTGGAGAAAAGTCAGCGCTTGAGAATCCACGCTGGAAAAACTCCGCGCTGGAGAAGCTCCGCGCTGGAGAAACTCCGCGCTGGAGAAACTCCGAGTTGGAGAAACTCTGCACTGGAGAAGCTCTGCGTTTGAGAAACTCCGCACTGGAAAAACTTCGTGTTTGAGAAACTCCGCGATGGAGAAACTCCGCGCTGAAGAAACTCTGCGACGGAGAAACTCAGCGCTGGAGTAACTCCACGCTGGAGAAACTCCGTGTTGGAGAAACTCGGTGTTGGAGAAACTCCGCGCTTGAAAAACTCCGCGCTGGAGAAACTCCGCGCTGGAAAAACTCCGCGATGGAGAAACTCCGCGTTGGTGAAAGTCCGCGTTGGTGAAAAGTCCGCGTTGGAGAAAAGTCCGTTTTGGAGAAAAGTCAGCGCTGGAGAAACTCCACGCTGGAAAACCTCCGCGCTGGAAAACTCCGCGCTGGAGAAACTCTGCGTTGGAGAAAGACCCCGTCGGAGAAGGTCCGCGTTGCAGAAAGTCCGCGTTGGAGAAACTTCGTGTTGTAGAAACTCCGCCTTGGAGAAACTTCGCGTTGAAGAAACGGCGCGTTGAAGATACTCCGCGTTGGAGAAACTCCGCGCTTGAAACACACCGCGCTGGAGAAACTCCGCGTTGGAGAAAGTCCGCGTTGGAGAAGGTCCGCGTTGGAGAAAGTCCGCGTTGGAGAAAGTCCGCGTTGGAGAAACTCCGCGTTGAAGAAAGACCGCGTTGGAGAAAGTCCGCGCTGGAGAAACTGCGCGCTGGAAAAACTCCGCGATGGAGAAACTCCGCGCTGGAGAAACTCTGCGTTGGAGAAAGTCCCCGTCGGAGAAGGTCCGCGTTGCAGAAAGTCCGCGTTGGAGAAACTCCGTGTTGTAGAAACTCCGCCTTGGAGAAACTTCGCGTTGAAGAAACGGCGCGTTGAAGATACTCCGCGTTGGAGAAACTCCGCGCTTGAAACACACCGCGCTGGAAAAACTCCGCGTTGGAGAAAGTCCGCGTTGGAGAAAGTCCGCGTTGGAGAAACTCCGCGTTGAAGAAAGACCGCGTTGGAGAAAGTCCGCGCTGGAGAAACTCCGCGTTGTATAAACTCCGCGCTGGAGAAACTCCGCGATGGAGAAACTCCGCGACGGACAAACTCCGCGATGGAGAAACTCTGTGTTGGAGAAAAGTCCGCTCTGGAGAAACTCTACGCTGGAGAAACTCCGCACTGGAGAAACTCCGCTCTGGAGAAACTCCGTGCTGCATGAAATCTGCGCTGGAGAAACTCCGGGCTGGAGAAACTCCGCGCTGTAGAAACTCCGTGCTGGACAAACTCCGCGCGGAGAAACTCCGTGTTGGAGGAACCCCGCGCTGGAGAAACTCCGGGCTGCATAAAATCTGCGCTGGAGAAACACCGGGCTGGAGAAACTCCGCGCTGGAGAAACTCCGTGCTGGACAAACTCCGCGCTGGAGAAACTCCGTGTTGGAGAAACTCCGCGCTGGAGAAACTTCGCGTTGGAGAAACTGCGCGTTGGAGAAACTCCGCGTTGGAGAAAGTCCGCGTTGGAGAAAGTCCGCGTTGGAGAAACTCCGCGCTGGAGAAACTCCGCGTTTGAGAAACTGCGAACTGGAGAAACTCCGCGATGGAGACACTCCGCGCTGGAGAAACTCCGCGCTGGAGAAACTCCGTGTTGGAGAAGCTCCGTGTTGGGGAAACTTCGCGTTGGAGAAACGGCGCGTTGGAGAAGGTGCGCTTTGGAGAAAGCCCGCGTTGAAGAAACGGCGCGTTGAAGATACTCCGCGTTGGAGAAACTCCGCGCTTGAAACACACCGCGCTGGAGAAACTCCGCGTTGGAGAAAGTCCGCGTTGGAGAAGGTCCGCGTTGGAGAAAGTCCGCATTGGAGAAAGTCGCGTTGGAGAAACTCCGCGTTGAAGAAAGTCCGCGTTGGAGAAAGTCCGCGCTGGAGAAACTCCGCGTTGTATAAACTCCGCGCTGGAGAAACTCCGCGCTGGGGAAACTCCGCGACGGACAAACTCCGCGATGGAGAAACTCCGCGTTGGAGAAAAGTCCGCTCTGGAGAAACTCTACGCTGGAGAAACTCCGCACTGGAGAAACTCCGCTCTGGAGAAACTCCGTGCCGCATGAAATCTGCGCTGGAGAAACTCCGGGCTGGAGAAACTCCGCGCTGTAGAAACTCCGTGCTGGACAAACTCCGCGCGGAGAAACTCCGTGTTGGAGGAACCCCGCGCTGGAGAAACTCCGGGCTGCATAAAATCTGCGCTGGAGAAACACCGGGCTGGAGAAACTCCGCGCTGGAGAAACTCCGTGCTGGACAAACTCCGCGCTGGAGAAACTCCGTGTTGGAGAAACTCCGCGCTGGAGAAACTTCGCGTTGGAGAAACTGCGCGTTGGAGAAACTCCGCGTTGGAGAAAGTCCGCGTTGGAGAAAGTCCGCGTTGGAGAAACTCCGCGCTGGAGAAACTCCGCGTTTGAGAAACTGCGAACTGGAGAAACTCCGCGATGGAGACACTCCGCGCTGGAGAAACTCCGCGCTGGAGAAACTCCGTGTTGGAGAAGCTCCGTGTTGGGGAAACTTCGCGTTGGAGAAACGGCGCGTTGGAGAAGGTGCGCTTTGGAGAAAGCCCGCGTTGAAGAAACGGCGCGTTGAAGATACTCCGCGTTGGAGAAACTCCGCGCTTGAAACACACCGCGCTGGAGAAACTCCGCGTTGGAGAAAGTCCGCGTTGGAGAAGGTCCGCGTTGGAGAAAGTCCGCATTGGAGAAAGTCCGCGTTGGAGAAACTCCGCGTTGAAGAAAGTCCGCGTTGGAGAAAGTCCGCGCTGGAGAAACTCCGCGTTGTATAAACTCCGCGCTGGAGAAACTCCGCGCTGGGGAAACTCCGCGACGGACAAACTCCGCGATGGAGAAACTCCGCGTTGGAGAAAAGTCCGCTCTGGAGAAACTCTACGCTGGAGAAACTCCGCACTGGAGAAACTCCGCGCTGGAGAAACTCCGTGCTGCATAAAATCTGCGCTGGAGAAACTCCGGGCTGGAGAAAGCCCGCGTTGGAGAAGGTCCGCGTTGGAGAAAGTCCGCGTTGGAGAAAGTCCGCGTTGAAGAAAGTCCGCGTTAGAGAAAGTCCGCGCTGGAGAAACTCTGCGTTGGATAAACTCCGCGCTGGAGAAACTCCGCGATGGAGAAACTCCGCGACGGACAAACTCCGCGATGGAGAAACTCCGCTTTGGTCAAAAGTCCGCGTTGGAGAAAAGTCCGCGTTGGAGAAAAGTCAGCGCTGGAGAAACTCCACGCTGGAAAAACTCCGCGCTGGAGAAACTCCGCGCTGGAGAAGCTCTGCGCTGGAGAAACTCCGCGCTGGAAAATCTCCGCGATGGAGAAACTCCGCGTTGGTGAAAGTCCGCGTTGGAGAAGTCCGCGTTGGAGAAAGTCCGCGTTGGAGAAATCCGCGGAGAAATCCGCGTTGGAGAAAAGTCCGCGCTGGAGAAACTCCGCGCTGGAAAAACTCCGCGCTGGTAGAAGCTCCGCGCTGGAGAAACTCCTGCGCGGACAAACTCCGCATGGAGAAATTCCGGTTGAGAAACTCCGCACTGGAGAAGCTCAGCGCTGGAGAAACTCCGCACTGGAGAAGTCCGTTTGAGAAACTCCGCGATGGAGAAACTCCGCGCTGGAGAAACTCCGGGCTGGAGAAACTCCGCGCTGGAGAAACTCCGCGTTGGACAAACTCCGCGCTGGAGAAACTCCGTGTTGGAGAAACTCCGTGCTGGAGAAACTTCCGCGCTGGAGAAACTGCGCGTTGGAGAAACTGCGCGTTGGAGAAACTCCGCGTTGGAGAAAGTCCGTGTTGGAGAAACTCCGTGTTGGAGAAACTCCACGCTGGAGAAACTTCGCGTTGGAGAAACTCCGCGTTGGAGAAACTCCGCGTTGGAGAAAGTCCGCGTTGGAGAAACTCCGCGCTGGAGAAACTCCGTGCTGCATAAAATCTGCGCTGAGAAACTCCGGGCTGGAGAAACTCCGCGCTGGAGAAACTCCGCGCTGGAGAAACTCCGCGCTGGAGAAACTCCGCTGTTGGAGAAACTCGCGTGCTGGAGAAACTTCGCGCTGGAGAAACTCCGCGACGGAGAAACTCACGCGCTGGAGAAACTCCACGCTGGAGAAACTCCGCGTTGGAGAAACACGGTGTTGGAGAAACTCCGCGCTGGAGATATTTCGCGTTGGAGAAACTCCGCGTTGAAGAAACTCCGCGTTGGTGAAAGTCTGCGTTGGAGAAAAGTCCGCGTTGGAGAAACGTCCGCGTTGGAGAAAAGTCAGCGCTGGAGAATCCACGCTGGAAAAACTCCGCGCTGGAGAAGCTCCGCGCTGGAGAAACTCCGCGATGTATAAACTCCGCGCTGTAGAAACTACAGCAGCGCTGGAGAAACTCCACGCTGGAGAAACTCCGTGTTGGAGAAACTCGGTGTTGGAGAAACTCCGCGCTTGAAAAACTCCGCGCTGGAGAAACTCCGCGCTGGAAAAACTCCGCGATGGAGAAACTCCGCGTTGGTGAAAGTCCGCGTTGGTGAAAAGTCCGCGTTGGAGAAAAGTCCGTTTTGGAGAAAAGTCAGCGCTGGAGAAACTCCACGCTGGAAAACCTCCGCGCTGGAAAACTCCGCGCTGGAGAAACTCTGCGTTGGAGAAAGACCCCGTCGGAGAAGGTCCGCGTTGGAGAAAGTCCGCGTTGGAGAAAGTCCGCGTTGGAGAAACTCCGCGTTGAAGAAAGTCCGCGTTGGAGAAAGTCCGCGCTGGAGAAACTCCGGGTTGTATAAACTCCGCTCTGGAGAAACTCCGCGATGGAGAAACTCCGCGACGGACAAACTCCGCGATGGAGAAACTCCGTGTTGGAGAAAAGTCCGCTCTGGAGAAACTCTACGCTGGAGAAACTCCGCACTGGAGAAACTCCGCGCTGGAGAAACTCCGTGCTGCATAAAATCTGCGCTGGAGAAACTCCGGGCTGGAGAAACTCCGCGCTGTAGAAACTCCGTGCTGGACAAACTCCGCGCCGAGAAACTCCGTGTTGGAGGAACTCCGCGCTGGAGAAACTCCGTGCTGCATAAAATCTGCGCTGGAGAAACTCCGGGCTGGAGAAACTCCGCGCTGGAGAAACTCCGTGCTGGACAAACTCCGCGCTGGAGAAACTCCGTGTTGGAGAAATTCCGCGCTGGAGAAACTTCGCGTAGGAGAAACTGCGCGTTGGAGAAACTGCGCGTTGGAGAAACTCCGCGTTGGAGAAAGTCCGCGTTTGAGAAAGTCCGCGTTGGAGAAACTCCGCGCTGGAGAAACTCCGCGTTTGAGAAACTGCGAACTGGAGAAACTCCGCGATGGAGACACTCCGCGCTGGAGAAACTCCGCGCTGGAGAAACTCCGTGTTGGAGAAGCTCCGTGTTGGGGAAACTTCGCGTTGGAGAAACGGCGCGTTGGAGAAGGTGCGCTTTGGAGAAAGCCCGCGTTGAAGAAACGGCGCGTTGAAGATACTCCGCGTTGGAGAAACTCCGCGCTTGAAACACACCGCGCTGGAGAAACTCGGCGTTGGAGAAAGTCCGCGTTGGAGAAGGTCCGCGTTGGAGAAAGTCCGCATTGGAGAAAGTCCGCGTTGGAGAAACTCCGCGTTGAAGAAAGTCCGCGTTGGAGAAAGTCCGCGCTGGAGAAACTCCGCGTTGTATAAACTCCGCGCTGGAGAAACTCCGCGATGGAGAAACTCCGCGACGGAGAAACTCCGCGCTGGAGAAACTCCGCGTTGGAGAAAAGTCCGCTCTGGAGAAACTCTACGCTGGAGAAACTCCGCGCTGGAGAAACTCCGCGCTGGAGAAACTCCGTGCTGCATAAAATCTGCGCTGGAGAAACTTCGGGCTGGAGAAAGCCCGCGTTGGAGAAGGTCCGCGTTGGAGAAAGTCCGCGTTGGAGAAAGTCCGCGTTGAAGAAAGTCCGCGTTAGAGAAAGTCCGCGCTGGAGAAACTCTGCGTTGGATAAACTCCGCGCTGGAGAAACTCCGCGATGGAGAAACTCCGCGACTGGACAAACTCCGCGTATGGAGAAACTCCGCTTTGGTCAAAAGTCCGCGTTGGAGAAAAGTCCGCGTTGGAGAAAAGTCCGCGTTGGAGAAAAGTCAGCGCTGGAGAAACTCCACGCTGGAAAAACTCCGCGCTGGAGAAACTCCGCGCTGGAGAAGCTCTGCGCTGGAGAAACTCCGCGCTGGAAAATCTCCGCGATGGAGAAACTCCGCGTTGGTGAAAGTCCGCGTTGGAGAAATGTCCGCGTTGGAGAAAAGTCCGCTTTGGAGAAAAGTCAGCGCTGGAGAAACTCCACGCTGGAAAAACTCCGCGCTGGAGAAGCTCCGCGCTGGAGAAACTCCGCGCTGGAGAAGCTCTGCGCTGGAGAAACTCCGAGTTGGAGAAACTGCACTGGAGAAGCTCAGCGTTTGAGAAACTCCGCACTGGAGAAAGTCCGTGTTAGAGAAACTCCGCGATGGAGAAACTCCGCGCTGGAGAAACTCCGCGTTGGAGAAACTCCGCATTGGAGAAGCTGCGCGTTGGAGAAACTCCGCGCTGGAGAAACTCCGCGTTGGAGAAACTCCGCGCTGGAGAAATTCCGCGCTGGAGAAACTCCGCGCTGGAGAAACTCCGCGCTGGACAAACTCCGCGCTGGAGAAACTCCGCGTTGGAGAAACTCCGTGTTGGAGAAACTCCGCGCTTGGAGAAACTTCGCGTTGGAGAAACGTGAGCGCTTGGAGAAACTCCGCGTTGGAAAACTCCGCGCTGGAAAACTCCGCGCTGGAGAAACTCCGCGTTGGAGAAAGTCCGCGTTGGAGAAACTCCGCGTTGAAGAAAGGCCGCGTTGGAGAAAGTCCGCGTTGGAGAAACTCCGCGTTGAAAACATCCGCGCTGGAGAAACTCCGCGATGGAGAAACTCCGCGTTGGAGAAACTCCGCGATGGAGAAACTCCGCTGTGGAGAAACTTCGCGTTGGAGAAACTCCGCGTGGAGAAACTCCGCGTTGGAGAAACTCCGCGCTTGGAGAACACATCCGCGCTGGAGAAACTCCGCGTTGGAGAAAGTCCGCGTTGGAGAAACTCCGCGTCTGGAGAAAGTCCGCGTTGGAGAAAGCTCCGCGTTGGAGAAACTCCGCTGTTGGAGAAAGCTCCGCGCTGGAGAAACTCCGCGCTGTATAAACTCCGCGCTGTAGAAACTCCGCGCTGGAGAAACTCCACGCTGGAGAAACTCCGCGCTGGAGCAACTCCGCGTTGGAGAAACTCCGCGCTGGAGAAACTCCGCGCTGGAGAAACTCCGCGCTGGAAAAACTCCGCGATGGAGAAACTCCGCGTTGGTGAAAGTCCGCGTTGGTGAAAAGTCCGCGTTGGAGAAAAGTCGTTTTGGAGAAAAGTCAGCGCTGGAGAAACTCCACGCTGGAAAACCTCCGCGCTGGAAAACTCCGCGCTGGAGAAACTCTGCGTTGGAGAAAGTCCCCGTCGGAGAAGGTCCGCGTTGCAGAAAGTCCGCGTTGGAGAAACTCCGTGTTGTAGAAACTCCGCCTTGGAGAAACTTCGCGTTGAAGAAACGGCGCGTTGAAGATACTCCGCGTTGGAGAAACTCCGCGCTTGAAACACACCGCGCTGGAGAAACTCCGCGTTGGAGAAAGTCCGCGTTGGAGAAGGTCCGCGTTGGAGAAAGTCCGCGTTGGAGAAAGTCCGCGTTGGAGAAACTCCGCGTTGAAGAAAGTCCGCGTTGGAGAAAGTCCGCGCTGGAGAAACTCCGCGTTGTATAAACTCCGCGCTGGAGAAACTCCGCGATGGAGAAACTCCGCGACGGACAAACTCCGCGATGGAGAAACTCCGTGTTGGAGAAAAGTCCGCTCTGGAGAAACTCTACGCTGGAGAAACTCCGCACTGGAGAAACTCCGCGCTGGAGAAACTCCGTGCTGCATAAAATCTGCGCTGGAGAAACTCCGGGCTGGAGAAACTCCGCGCTGTAGAAACTCCGTGCTGGACAAACTCCGCGCGGAGAAACTCCGTGTTGGAGGAACTCCGCGCTGGAGAAACTCCGTGCTGCATAAAATCTGCGCTGGAGAAACTCCGGGCTGGAGAAACTCCGCGCTGGAGAAACTCCGTGCTGGACAAACTCCGCGCTGGAGAAACTCCGTGTTGGAGAAACTCCGCGCTGGAGAAACTTCGCGTGGAGAAACTGCGCGTTGGAGAAACTGCGCGTTGGAGAAACTCCGCGTTGGAGAAAGTCCGCGTTGGAGAAAGTCCGCGTTGGAGAAACTCCGCGCTGGAGAAACTCCGCGTTTGAGAAACTGCGAACTGGAGAAACTCCGCGATGGAGACACTCCGCGCTGGAGAAACTCCGCGCTGGAGAAACTCCGTGTTGGAGAAGCTCCGTGTTGGGGAAACTTCGCGTTGGAGAAACGGCGCGTTGGAGAAGGTGCGCTTTGGAGAAAGCCCGCGTTGAAGAAACGGCGCGTTGAAGATACTCCGCGTTGGAGAAACTCCGCGCTTGAAACACACCGCGCTGGAGAAACTCCGCGTTGGAGAAAGTCCGCGTTGGAGAAGGTCCGCGTTGGAGAAAGTCCGCATTGGAGAAAGTCCGCGTTGGAGAAACTCCGCGTTGAAGAAAGTCCGCGTTGGAGAAAGTCCGCGCTGGAGAAACTCCGCGTTGTATAAACTCCGCGCTGGAGAAACTCCGCGATGGAGAAACTCCGCGACGGACAAACTCCGCGATGGAGAAACTCCGCGTTGGAGAAAAGTCCGCTCTGGAGAAACTCTACGCTGGAGAAACTCCGCACTGGAGAAACTCCGCGCTGGAGAAACTCCGTGCTGCATAAAATCTGCGCTGGAGAAACTCCGGGCTGGAGAAAGCCCGCGTTGGAGAAGGTCCGCGTTGGAGAAAGTCCGCGTTGGAGAAAGTCCGCGTTGAAGAAAGTCCGCGTTAGAGAAAGTCCGCGCTGGAGAAACTCTGCGTTGGATAAACTCCGCGCTGGAGAAACTCCGCGATGGAGAAACTCCGCGACGGACAAACTCCGCGATGGAGAAACTCCGCTTTGGTCAAAAGTCCGCGTTGGAGAAAAGTCCGCGTTGGAGAAAAGTCCGCGTTGGAGAAAAGTCAGCGCTGGAGAAACTCCACGCTGGAAAAACTCCGCGCTGGAGAAACTCCGCGCTGGAGAAGCTCTGCGCTGGAGAAACTCCGCGCTGGAAAATCTCCGCGATGGAGAAACTCCGCGTTGGTGAAAGTCCGCGTTGGAGAAAAGTCCGCGTTGGAGAAAAGTCCGCTTTGGAGAAAAGTCAGCGCTGGAGAAACTCCACGCTGGAAAAACTCCGCGCTGGAGAAGCTCCGCGCTGGAGAAACTCCGCGCTGGAGAAGCTCTGCGCTGGAGAAACTCCGAGTTGGAGAAACTGCACTGGAGAAGCTCAGCGTTTGAGAAACTCCGCACTGGAGAAAGTCCGTGTTAGAGAAACTCCGCGATGGAGCAACTCCGCGCTGGAGAAACTCCGAGTTGGAGAAACTCCGCACTGGAGAACTGCGCGTTTGAGAAACTCCGCGCTGGAGAAACTCCGCGCTGATAAAATCCGCGCTGGAGAAACTCCGGGCTGGAGAAACTCCGCGCTGGAGAAACTCCGTGCTGGACAAACTCCGCGCTGGAGAAACTCCGTGTTGGAGAAACTCCGTGTGGAGAAACTTCGCGTTGGAGAAACTGCGCGTTGGAGAAACTGCGCGTTGGAGAAACTCCGCGTTGGAGAAAGTCCGCGTTGGAGAAACTCCGCGTTGGAGAAACTCCGCGCTGTGAGAAACTCCGCGTTGAAGAAACTCCGCGTTGGTGAAAGTCCGCGTTGGAGAAAAGTCCGCGTTGGAGAAACGTCCGCGTTGGAGAAACTCCGCGCTGGAGAAACTCCGTGCTGCATAAAATCTGCGCTGGAGAAACTCCGGGCTGGAGAAACTCCGCGCTGGAGAAACTCCGTGCTGGACAAACTCCGCGCTGGAGAAACTCCGTGTTGGAGAAACTCCGTGCTGGAGAAACTTCGCGCTGGAGAAACTCCGCGACGGAGAAACTCAGCGCTGGAGTAACTCCACGCTGGAGAAACTCCGTGTTGGAGAAACTCGGTGTTGGAGAAACTCCGCGCTGGAGATATTTCGCGTTGGAGAAACTCCGCGTTGAAGAAACTCCGCGTTGGTGAAAGTCTGCGTTGGAGAAAAGTCCGCGTTGGAGAAAAGTCCGCTTTGGAGAAAAGTCAGCGCTGGAGAATCCACGCTGGAAAAACTCCGCGCTGGAGAAGCTCCGCGCTGGAGAAACTCGCGCTGGGCGGTTGGAGAAACTCGCCGGGGTCGGTGAGCTCCGCACTGGAGAAACTCCGTGTTTGAGAAACTCCGTGATGGAAAAACTCCGCGCTGGAGAAACTCCGAGTTGGAGAAACTCCGCACTGGAGAAGCTCCGCGTTTGAGAAACTCCGCACTGGAGAAACTCCGCGTTTGAGAAACTCCGCGCTGGAGAAACTCCGGGCTGGAGAAACTCCGCAATGGAGACAATCCGCGCTGGAGAAACTCCGCGCTGAAGAAACTCCGTGTAGGAGAAACTCCGTGTGGGAGAAACTTCGCGTTGGAGAAACGGCGCGTTGGAGAAACTCCGCGCTTGAAACACACCGCGCTGGAAAAACTCCGCGATGGAGAAAGTCCGCGTTGGAGAAGGTCCGCGTTGGAGAAAGTCCGCGTTGGAGAAACTCCGCGATGAAGATAGTCCGCGTTTTTCACCTTGAAGTTATGAACCAACAAGCCCAAGCATATACCCTTCTGAGAAAATCCGCGCTGGAGAAACTCCGCGTTGGATAAACTCCGCGCTGGAGAAACTCCGCGCTGGAGAAACTCCGCGACTGGAGAAACTCCGCGATGAAGAAACTCCGCGTTGGTGATGATAGTCCGCGTTGGAGAAAAGTCCGCGTTGGAGAAAAGTCCGCGCTGGAGAAACTCTACGCTGGAGAAACTCCGCACTGGAGCAACTCCGCGTTGGAGAAACTCCGCGCTGGAGAAACTCCGCGCTGGAGAAACTCCACGATGGTGAAACTCCGTGTTTGAGAAACTCCGCGATGGAGAAACTCCGCGCTGAAGAAACTCCGCGACGGAGAAACTCAGCGCTGGAGTAACTCCACGCTGGAGAAACTCCGTGTTGGAGAAACTCGGTGTTGGAGAAACTCCGCGCTTGAAAAACTCCGCGCTGGAGAAACTCCGCGCTGGAAAAACTCCGCGATGGAGAAACTCCGCGTTGGTGAAAGTCCGCGTTGGTGAAAAGTCCGCGTTGGAGAAAAGTCCGTTTTGGAGAAAAGTCAGCGCTGGAGAAACTCCACGCTGGAAAACCTCCGCGCTGGAAAACTCCGCGCTGGAGAAACTCTGCGTTGGAGAAAGTCCCCGTCGGAGAAGGTCCGCGTTGCAGAAAGTCCGCGTTGGAGAAACTCCGTGTTGTAGAAACTCCGCCTTGGAGAAACTTCGCGTTGAAGAAACGGCGCGTTGAAGATACTCCGCGTTGGAGAAACTCCGCGCTTGAAACACACCGCGCTGGAAAAACTCCGCGTTGGAGAAAGTCCGCGTTGGAGAAGGTCCGCGTTGGAGAAAGTCCGCGTTGGAGAAAGTCCGCGTTGGAGAAACTCCGCGTTGAAGAAAGTCCGCGTTGGAGAAAGTCCGCGCTGGAGAAACTCCGCGTTGTATAAACTCCGCGCTGGAGAAACTCCGCGATGGAGAAACTCCGCGACGGACAAACACCGCGATGGAGAAACTCCGTGTTGGAGAAAAGTCCGCTCTGGAGAAACTCTACGCTGGAGAAACTCCGCACTGGAGAAACTCCGCGCTGGAGAAACTGCGTGCTGCATAAAATCTGCGCTGGAGAAACTCCGGGCTGGAGAAACTCCGGGCTGGAGAAACTCCGCGCTGGAGAAACTCCGTGCTGGACAAACTCCGCGCTGGAGAAACTCCGTGTTGGAGAAACTCCGCGCTGGAGAAACTTCGCGTTGGAGAAACTGCGCGTTGGAGAAACTCCGCGTTGGAGAAAGTCCGCGTTGGAGAAAGTCCGCGTTGGAGAAACTCCGCGCTGGAGAAACTCCGCGTTTGAGAAACTGCGAACTGGAGAAACTCCGCGATGGAGACACTCCGCGCTGGAGAAACTCCGCGCTGGAGAAACTCCGCGCTGGAGAAACTCCGTGTTGGAGAAGCTCCGTGTTGGGGAAACTTCGCGTTGGAGAAACGGCGCGTTGGAGAAGGTGCGCTTTGGAGAAAGCCCGCGTTGAAGAAACGGCGCGTTGAAGATACTCCGCGTTGGAGAAACTCCGCGCTTGAAACACACCGCGCTGGAGAAACTCCGCGTTGGAGAAAGTCCGCGTTGGAGAAGGTCCGCGTTGGAGAAAGTCCGCATTGGAGAAAGTCCGCGTTGGAGAAACTCCGCGTTGAAGAAAGTCCGCGTTGGAGAAAGTCCGCGCTGGAGAAACTCCGCGTTGTATAAACTCCGCGCTGGAGAAACTCCGCGATGGAGAAACTCCGCGACGGACAAACTCCGCGATGGAGAAACTCCGCGTTGGAGAAAAGTCCGCTCTGGAGAAACTCTACGCTGGAGAAACTCCGCACTGGAGAAACTCCGCGCTGGAGAAACTCCGTGCTGCATAAAATCTGCGCTGGAGAAACTCCGGGCTGGAGAAAGCCCGCGTTGGAGAAGGTCCGCGTTGGAGAAAGTCCGCGTTGGAGAAAGTCCGCGTTGAAGAAAGTCCGCGTTAGAGAAAGTCCGCGCTGGAGAAACTCTGCGTTGGATAAACTCCGCGCTGGAGAAACTCCGCGATGGAGAAACTCCGCGACGGACAAACTCCGCGATGGAGAAACTCCGCTTTGGTCAAAAGTCCGCGTTGGAGAAAAGTCCGCGTTGGAGAAAAGTCCGCGTTGGAGAAAAGTCAGCGCTGGAGAAACTCCACGCTGGAGAAACTCCGCGACTGGAGAAACTCCGCGCTGGAGAAACTCCGCGCTGGAGAAACTCCGGCTGAAAATCTGCGCTGGAGAAACTCCGGGCTGGAGAAACTCCGCGCTGAGAAACTCCGTGCTGGACAAACTCCGCGCGGAGAAACTCCGTGTTGGAGGAACTCCGCGCTGGAGAAACTCCGTGCTGCATAAAATCTGCGCTGGAGAAACTCCGGGCTGGAGAAACTCCGCGCTGGAGAAACTCCGTGCTGGACAAACTCCGCGCTGGAGAAACTCCGTGTTGGAGAAACTCCGCGCTGGAGAAACTTCGCGTTGGAGAAACTGCGCGTTGGAGAAACTGCGCGTTGGAGAAACTCCGCGTTGGAGAAAGTCCGCGTTGGAGAAAGTCCGCGTTGGAGAAACTCCGCGCTGGAGAAACTCCGCGTTTGAGAAACTGCGCTGGAGAAACTCCGGCTGGAGAAACTCCGCGCTGGAGAAACTCCGCGCTGGAGAAACTCCGCGCTGGAGAAACTCCGTGTTGGAGAAGCTCCGTGTTGGAGAAACTTCGCGTTGGAGAAACGGCGCGTTGGAGAAGGTGCGCTTTGGAGAAAGCCCGCGTTGAAGAAAGGCGCGTTGAAGATACTCCGCGTTGGAGAAACTCCGCGCTTGAAAACCCGCGCTGGAGAAACTCCGCGTTGGAGAAAGTCCGCGTTGGAGAAAGTCCGCGTTGGAGAAAGTCCGCGTTGGAGAAAGTCCGCGTTGGAGAAACTCCGCGTTGAGAAAGTCCGCGTTGGAGAAAGTCCGCGCTGGAGAAACTCCGCGTTGGAGAAACTCCGCGCTGGAGAAACTCCGCGCTGGAGAAACTCCGCGCTGGAGAAACTCCGCGCTGGAGAAACTCCGCGTTGGAGAAACTCCGCGACTGGAGAAACTCAGCGCTGGAGAAACTCCACGCTGGAGAAACTCCGTGTTGGAGAAACTCGCGTGTGGAGAAACTCCGCGCTGGAGAAATTCCGCGTTGGAGAAACTCCGCGTTGGAGAAACTCCGCGTTGGAAAGCTGCGGGAGAAAGTCCGCGTTGGAGAAAGTCCGCGTTGGAGAAACTCCGCGTTGGAGAAAATCAGCGCTGGAGAACTCCGCGCTGGAGAAACTCCGCGCTGGAGAAACTCCGCGCTGGAGAAACTCCGCGCTGGAGAAACTCCGCGTTGGAGAAACTCCGCACTGGAGAAACTCTCGCGTTTGAGAAACTCCGCACTGGAGAAACTCCGCGTTGGAGAAACTCCGCGATGGAGAAACTCCGCGCTGGAGAAACTCTGCGCTGGAGAAACTCCGCTGGAGAAACTCCGCGCTGGAGAAACTCCGTGTTGGAGAAACTCCGCGTTGGAGAAACTCCGCGCTGGAGAAACTCCGCGCTGGAGAAACTCCGCGCTGGAGAAACTCCGCGATGGAGAAACTCCGCGTTGGAGAAACTCCGCGTTGGAGAAAGTCCGCGTTGGAGAAAAGTCCGTGTTGGAGAAACTCAGCGCTGGAGAAACTCCGCGCTGGAGAAACTCCGCGCTGGAGAAACTCCGCGCTGGAGAAACTCTGCGTTGGAGAAAGCTCCGCGTTGGAGAAGGTCCGCGTTGGAGAAACTCCGCGTTGGAGAAACTCCGTGCTGATAGAAATCCGCGCTGGAGAAACTCCGCGCTGGAGAAACTCCGCGTTGGAGAAACTCCGCGTTGGAGAAACTCCGCGCTGGAGAAACTCCGCGCTGGAGAAACTCCGCGTTGGAGAAACTCCGCGTGGAGAAAGTCCGCGTTGGAGAAACTCCGCGTTGGAGAAAGTCCGCGTTGGAGAAACTCCGCGTTGGAGAAAACTCGCGTTTGGAGAAAGTCCGCGCTGGAGAAACTCCACGCTGGAGAAACTCCGCGTGGAGAAACTCCGCGCTGGAGAAACTCCGCGTTGGAGAAAGTCCCCGTCGGAGAAGGTCCGCGTTGGAGAAAGTCCGCGTTGGAGAAACTCCGTGTTGTAGAAACTCCGCCTTGGAGAAACTTCGCGTTGAAGAAACGGCGCGTTGGAGATACTCCGCGTTGGAGAAACTCCGCGCTTGAAACACACCGCGCTGGAGAAACTCCGCGTTGGAGAAAGTCCGCGTTGGAGAAGGTCCGCGTTGGAGAAAGTCCGCGTTGGAGAAAGTCCGCGTTGGAGAAACTCCGCGTTGAAGAAAGTCCGCGTTGGAGAAAGTCCGCGCTGGAGAAACTCCGCGTTGTATAAACTCCGCGCTGGAGAAACTCCGCGATGGAGAAACTCCGCGACGGACAAACTCCGCGATGGAGAAACTCCGTGTTGGAGAAAAGTCCGCTCTGGAGAAACTCTACGCTGGAGAAACTCCGCACTGGAGCAACTCCGCGTTGGAGAAACTCCGCGCTGGAGAAACTCCGTGCTGCATAAAATCTGCGCTGGAGAAACTCCGGGCTGGAGAAACTCCGCGCTGGAGAAACTCCGTGCTGGACAAACTCCGCGCTGGAGAAACTCCGTGTTGGAGAAACTCCGCGCTGGAGAAACTCCGTGGAGAAACTGCGCTGGAGAAACTCCGCGCTGGAGAAACTCCGTGCTGGAGAAACTCCGCGCTGGAGAAACTCCGTGTTGGAGAAACTCCGCGCTGGAGAAACTTCGCGTTGGAGAAACTCCGCGTTGGAGAAACTCGCGTTGGAGAAACTCCGCGTTGGAGAAAGTCCGCGTTGGAGAAAGTCCGCGTTGGAGAAACTCCGCGCTGGAGAAACTCCGCGTTTGAGAAACTGCGAACTGGAGAAACTCCGCGATGGAGACACTCCGCGCTGGAGAAACTCCGCGCTGGAGAAACTCCGTGTTGGAGAAGCTCCGTGTTGGGGAAACTTCGCGTTGGAGAAACGGCGCGTTGGAGAAGGTGCGCTTTGGAGAAAGCCCGCGTTGAAGAAACGGCGCGTTGAAGATACTCCGCGTTGGAGAAACTCCGCGCTTGAAACACACCGCGCTGGAGAAACTCCGCGTTGGAGAAAGTCCGCGTTGGAGAAGGTCCGCGTTGGAGAAAGTCCGCATTGGAGAAAGTCCGCGTTGGAGAAACTCCGCGTTGAAGAAAGTCCGCGTTGGAGAAAGTCCGCGCTGGAGAAACTCCGCGTTGTATAAACTCCGCGCTGGAGAAACTCCGCGATGGAGAAACTCCGCGACGGAGAAACTCCGCGATGGAGAAACTCCGCGCTGGAGAAACGTCCGCGTTGGAGAAACTGCGCGCTGGAGAAACTCCGCCTGGAGAAACTCCGCGCTGGAGAAACTCCGCGCTGAGAGAAACTCCGCGCTGGAGAAACTCCGCGCTGGAGAAACTCCGCGTTGGAGAAAGTCCGCGTGGAGAAAGTCCGCGTTGGAGAAAGTCCGCGCTGGAGAAAATCCGCTGAGAGAAACTCCGCGCTGGAGAAACTCGCGTTGGAGAAACTCCGCGCTGGAGAAACTCCGCGTTGGAGAAACTCCGCGCTTGAAACACACCGCGCTGGAGAAACTCCGCGTTGGAGAAAGTCCGCGTTGGAGAAGGTCCGCGTTGGAGAAAGTCCGCGTTGGAGAAAGTCCGCGTTGGAGAAACTCCGCGTTGGAGAAAGTCCGCGTTGGAGAAACTCCGCGCTGGAGAAACTCCGCGGATAAACTCCGCGATGGAGAAACTCCGCGCTGGAGAAACTCCGCGCTGGAGAAACTCCGCGCTGGAGAAACTCCGTCGTTGGGGAAACTTCGCGTTGGAGAAACGGTCGCGTTGGAGAAGCTCCGCGTTGGAGAAACTCCGCGCTTGAAACACACCGCGCTGGAGAAACTCCGCGTTGGAGAAAGTCCGCGTTGGAGAAGGTCCGCGTTGGAGAAAGTCCGCGTTGGAGAAAGTCCGCGCTGGAGAAACTCCGCGTTGGAGAAACTCCGCGTTGAGAAATCCGCGATGGAGAAACTCCGCGCTGGAGAAACTCCGCGTTGGAGAAACTCCGCGCTGGAGAAACTCCACTGGAGAAACTCCGCGCTGGAGAAACTCCGCGTTGGAGAAACTCCGCGCTGGAGAAACTCCGCGCTGGAGAAACTCCGCGCTGGAGAAACTCCGCGCTGGAGAAACTCCGCGCTGGAGAAACTCCGCGTTGGAGAAACTCCGCGTTGGAGAAACTCCGCTTTGGAGAAACGTCGCGTTGGAGAAACTCCGCGCTGGAGAAACTCCGCGCTTGGAAACACTCCGCGCTGGAGAAACTCCGCGCTGGAGAAAGTCCGCGTCGGAGAAGGTCCGCGCTGGAGAAAGTCCGCGTTGGAGAAACTCCGTGCTGGAGAAACTCCGCCTTGGAGAAACTTCGCGTTGAAGAAACGGCGCGTTGGAGAAACTCCGCGTTGGAGAAACTCGCGCTTGAAACACACCGCGCTGGAGAAACTCCGCGTTGGAGAAAGTCCGCGTTGGAGAAGGTCCGCGTTGGAGAAAGTCCGCGTTGGAGAAAGTCCGCGTATGGAGAAACTCCGCGTTGGAGAAACTCCGCGCTGGAGAAACTCCGCGCTGGAGAAACTCCGCGTTGGAGAAGCTCCGCGTTGGAGAAACTCCGCGTTGGAGAAACTCCGCGTTGGAGAAACTCCGCTTTGGAGAAACTTCGCGTTGAAGAAACGGCGCGTTGGAGATACTCCGCGTTGGAGAAACTCCGCGCTTGAAACACACCGCGCTGGAGAAACTCCGCGTTGGAGAAAGTCCGCGTTGGAGAAGGTCCGCGTTGGAGAAAGTCCGCGTTGGAGAAAGTCCGCGTTGGAGAAACTCCGCGTTGAAGAAAGTCCGCGTTGGAGAAAGTCCGCGCTGGAGAAACTCCGCGTTGGATAAAATCCGCGCTGGAGAAACTCCGCTGGAGAAACTCC
Source organism: Amblyomma americanum (assembly GCA_030143305.2). Classification (NCBI taxonomy): domain Eukaryota; kingdom Metazoa; phylum Arthropoda; class Arachnida; order Ixodida; family Ixodidae; genus Amblyomma; species Amblyomma americanum. Next base: position 147,246 of record JARKHS020036611.1, on the reverse strand, counting down.
GCGACTGGAGAAACTCCGCGCTGGAGAAACTCCGGGCTGGAGAACCGTCCGCGCTGGAGACACTCCAGGCTGGAGAAAGTCCGCGCTGGGGAAACTCCGCGCTGGAGAAACTCCGCGCTGGAGAAACTCCGTGTTGGAGAAACTCCGTGTTGGAGAAACTTCGCATTGGAGAAACTCCGGGTTGGAGAAAGTCCGCGTTGGAGAAAGTCCGCGTGGAGAAAGTCCGCGTGGAGAAAGTCCGCGCTGGAGAAACTCCGATGGAGAAACTCCGCGCTGGAGAAACTCCGCGGTGGAGAAACTCCGCGCTGGACAAACTCCGCGATGGAGAAACTCCGCTTTGGTCAAAAGTCCGCGTTGGAGAAAAGTCCGCGTTGGAGAAAAGTCAGCGCTGGAGAAACTCCACGCTGGAAAAACTCCGCGCTGGAGAAACTCCGCGCTGGAGAAGCTCTGCGCTGGAGAAACTCCGCGCTGGAAAATCTCCGCGATGGAGAAACTCCGCGTTGGTGAAAGTCCGCGTTGGAGAAGGTCCGCGTTGGAGAAAGTCCGCGTTGGAGAAACTCCGCGTTGGAGAAACTCCGCGTTGTATAAACTCCGCGCTGGAGAAACTCCGCGATGGAGAAACTCCGCGACGGACAAACTCCGCGATGGAGAAACTCCGCGTTGGAGAAAAGTCCGCTCTGGAGAAACTCTACGCTGAAGAAACTCCGCGCTGGAGCAACTCCGCGTTGGAGAAACTCCGTGCTGCATAAAATCTGCGCTGGAGAAACTCCGCGCTGGAGAAACTCCGTGCTGGACAAACTCCGCGCTGGAGAAACTGTGTTGGAGCAACTCCGCGCTGGAGAAACTTCGCGTTGGAGAAACTGCGCGTTGGAGAAACTCCGCGTTGGAGAAACTCCGCTTTGGAGAAAGTCCGCGTTGGAGAAAGTCCGCGTTGGAGAGAGTCCGCGATGGAGAAACTCCGCGCTGGAGAAACTCCGCCCTGGAGAAACTCCGCGCTGGAGAAACTCTGTGTTGGAGAAACTCCGCGTTTGAGAAACTGCGAACTGGAGAAACTCCGCGCTGGAGATACTCCGCGGTGGAGAAACTCCGCGCTGGAGAAACTCCGTGTTGGAGAAACTCCGTGTTGGAGAAATTCTGCCTTGGAGAAACTTCGCTTTGAAGAAACGGCGCGTTGGAGAAACTCCGCGTTAGAGAAACTCCGCGCTTGAAACACACCGCGCTGGAGAAACTCCGCGTTGGAGAAAGTCCGCGTCGGAGAAGGTCCGCGTTGGAGAAAGTCCGCGTTGGAGAAAGTCCGCGTTGGAGAAACTCCGCGTTGAAGAAAGTCCGCGTTGGAGAAAGTCCGCGCTGGAGAAACTCCGCGTTGTATAAACTCCGCGCTGGAGAAACTCCGCGATGGAGAAACTCCGCGACGGACAAACTCCGCGATGTAGAAACTCTGCGTTGGAGAAAAGTTCGCTCTGGAGAAACTCTACGCTGGAGATACTCCGCGCGGGAGCAACTCCGCGCTGGAGAAACTCCGTGCTGGACAAACTCCGCGCTGGAGAAACTCCGTGTTGGAGAAACTCCGCGCTGGAGAAACTTCGCGTTGGAGAAACTCTGCGTTGGAGAAAGTCCGCGTTGGAGAAAGTCCGCGTTGGTGAGAGTCCGCGATGGAGAAACTCCGCGCTGGAGAAACTACGCGTTTGAGAAACTCCGAACTGGAGAAACTCCGCGATGGAGACAATTCGCGCTGAAGAAACTCCGTGTAGGAGAAACTCCGTGTTGGAGAAACTCCGCGTTGGAGAAACTCCGCTTTGGAGAAAGTCCGCGTTGGAGAAAGTCCGCGTTGGAGAGTCCGCGATGGAGAAACTCCGCGCTGGAGAAAAATCGGCTGGAGAAACTCCGTGTTGGAGAAACTCCGCGTTTGAGAAACTCCGAACTGGAGAAGCTCCGCGCTGGAGATACTCCGCGGTGGAGAAACTCCGCGCTGGAGAAACTCCGTGTTGGAGAAACTCTGTGTTGGAGAAATTCCGCCTTGGAGAAACTTCGCTGTGAAGAAACGGCGCGTTGGAGAAACTCCGCGTTAGAGAAACTCCGCGCTTGAAACACACCGCGCTGGAGAAACTCCGCGTTAGAGAAAGTCCGCGTTGGAGAAGGTCCGCGTTGGAGAAAGTCTGCGTTGGAGAAAATCCGTGTTGTAGAAACTCCGCCTTGGAGAAACTTCGCGGTGAAGAAACGGCGCGTTGGAGATTCTCCGCGTTGGAGAAACTCCGCGTTGAAGAAAGTCCGCGACGGACAAACTCCGCGATGGAGAAACTCCGCGTTGGAAAAAGTCCGCTCTGGAGAAACTCTACGCTGGAGAAACTCCGCGATGGAGACACTCCGCGCTGGAGAAACTCCGCGCTGGAGAAACTCCGCGCTGGAGAAACTCCGTGTTGGGGAAACTTCGCGTTGGAGAAACGGTGCGTTGGAGAAGCTCCGCGTTGGAGAAACTCCGCGCTTGAAACACACCGCGCTGGAGAAACTCCGCGTTGGAGAAAGTCCGCGTTGGAGAAGGTCCGCGTTGGAGAAAGTCCGCGCTGGAGAAACTCCGCGTTGTATAAACTCCGCGCTGGAGAAACTCCGCGATGGAGAACCTCCGCGACGGACAAACTCCGCGATGGAGAAACTCCACGTTGGAGAAAAGTCCGCTCTGGAGAAACTCTACGCTGAAGAAACTCCGCGCTAGAGCAACTCCGCGTTCGAGAAACTCCGCGCTGGAGAAACTCCGTGCTGCATAAAATCTGCGCTTGAGAAACTCCGGGCTGGAGAAACTCCGTGTTGGAGAAACTCCGCGCTGGAGAAACTTCGCGTTGGAGAAATTGCGCGTTGGAGAAACTCCGCGTTGGAGAAACTCCGCGTTGGAGAAACTCCGCGTTTGAGAAAGTCCGCGTTGGAGAAAGTCCGCGTTGGAGAGTGTCCGCGATGGAGAAACTCCGCGCTGGAGAAACTCCGTGGTGGGGAAACTTCGCGTAGGAGAAACGGCGCGTTGGAGAAGCTCCGCGTTGGAGAAACACCGCGCTTGAAACACACCGCGCTGGAGAAACTCCGCGTTGGAGAAAGTCCGCGTTGGAGAAGGTCCGCGTTGGAGAAAGTCCGCGTTGGAGAAAGTCCGCGCTGGAGAAACTCCGCGTTGTATAAACTCCGCGGTGGAGAAACTCCGCGATGAAGAAAGTCCGCAACGAACAAACTCCGCGATGGAGAAACTCCGCGTTGGAGAAAAGTCCGCTCTGGAGAAACTCTACGCTGGAGAAACTCCGCGCTATAGCAACTCCGCGTTGGAGAAACTCCGCGCTGGAGAAACTCCGTGCTGCATAAAATCTGCGCTGGAGAAACTCCGGGCTGGAGAAACTCCGCGCTGGAGAAACTCCGTGCTGGACCAACTCCGCGCTGGAGAAACTCCGTGTTGGAGAAACTCCGCGTTGGAGAAACTCCGCGTTGGAGAAAGTCCGCGTTGGAGAGAGTCCGCGATGAAAAAATTTCGCGCTGGAGAAACTCCGCGTTTGAGAAACTCCGAACTGGAGAAACTCCGCGACGGAGAAACTCCGCGCTGGAGAAACTCCGGGCTGGAGAAACTCCGCGCTGGAAAAACTCCGTGCTGGACAAACTCCGCGCTGGAGAAACTTCGCGTTGGAGAAACTGCGCGTTAGAGAAACTCCGCGTTGGAGAAATTCCGCGTTGGAGAAAGTCCGCGTTGGAGAAATTCCGCGTTGGAGAGAGTCTGCGATGGAGAAATTCCGCGCTGGAGAAACTCCGCGTTTGAGAAACTCCGAACTCTAGAAACTCCGCGATGGAGACACTCCGCGCTGGAGAAACTCCGCGTTGGAGAAAGTCCGCGTCGGAGAAGGTCCGCGGTGGAGAAAGTCCGCGTTGGAGAAACTTCGCATTGAAGAAACGGCGCGTCGGAGATTCTCCGCGTTGGAGAAACTCCGCACTTGAAACACACCGCGCTGGAGAAACTCCGCGTTGGAGAAAGTCCGCTCTGGTGAAACTCTACTCTGGAGAAACTCCGCGATGGAGACACTCCGCGCTGGAGAAACTCCGGGCTGGAGAAACTCCGCGCTGGAGACACTCCAGGCTGGAGAAAGTCCGCGCTGGGGAAACTCCGCGCTGGAGAAACTCCGCGCTGGAGAAACTCCGTGTTGGAGAAACTCCGTGTTGGAGAAACTTCGCATTGGAGAAACTCCGGGTTGGAGAAAGTCCGCGTTGGAGAAAGTCCGCGCTGGAGAAACTCCGCGCTGGAGAAACTCCGCGTTTGAGAAACTCCGAACTGGAGAAACTCCGCGCTGGAGATACTCCGCGGTGGAGAAACTCCGCGCTGGAGAAACTCCGTGTTGGAGAAACTCCGCCTTGGAGAAACTTCGCTTTGAAGAAACGGTGCGTTGGAGAAACTCCACGTTAGAGAAACTCCGCGCTTGAAACACACCGCGCTGGAGAAACTCCGCGTTGGAGAAAGTCAGCGTCGGAGAAGGTCCGCGTTGGAGAAATTCCGCGTTGGAGAGAGTCTGCGATGGAGAAATTCCGCGCTGGAGAAACTCCGCGTTTGAGAAACTCCGAACTCTAGAAACTCCGCGATGGAGAAACTCCGCGATGGAGAAACTCCGCGTTGGAGAAAGTCCGCGTCGGAGAGGTCCGCGTTGGAGAAAGTCCGCGTTGGAGAAAATCCGTGATGTAGAAACTCCGCCTTGGAGAAACTTCGCGTTGAAGAAACGGCGCGTTGGAGATACTCCGCGTTGGAGAAACTACGCGCTTGAAACACACCGCGCTGGAGAAACTCCGCGTTGGAGAAAGTCCGCGTTGGAGAAGGTCCGCGTTGGAGAAAGTCCGCGTTGGAGAAAGTCCGCGTTGGAGAAACTCCGCGTTGAAGAAAGTCCGCATTGGAGAAAGTCCGCGCTGGAGAAACTCCGCGTTGTATAAACTCCGCGATGAAGAAAGTCCGCGACGGACAAACTCCGCGCTGGAGAAACTCCGCGCTGGAGAAACTCCGTGTTGGGGAAACTTCGCGTTGGAGAAACGGTGCGTTGGAGAAGCTCCGCGTTGGAGAAACTCCGCGCTTGAAACACACCGCGCTGGAGAAACTCCGCGTTGGAGAAAGTCCGCGTTGGAGAAGGTCCGCGTTGGAGAAAGTCCGCGTTGGAGAAAGTCCGCGCTGGAGAAACTCCGCGTTGTATAAACTCCGCGCTGGAGAAACTCCGCGATGAAGAAAGTCTGCGACGGACAAACTCCGCGATGGAGAAACTCCGCGTTGGAGAAAAGTCCGCTCTGGAGAAACTACGCTGGAGAAACTCCGCCCTGGAGCAACTCCGCGTTGGAGAAACTCCGCGGTGGAGAAACTCCGTGCTGCATAAAATCTGCGCTGGAGAAACTCCGGGCTGGAGAAACTCCGCGCTTGAGAAACTCCGTGCTGGACAAACTCCACGGTGGAGAAACTTCGCATTGGAGAAACTGCGCGTTGGAGAAACTCCGCGTTGGAGAAACTCCGCGTTGGAGAAAGTCCGCGTTGGAGAAATTCCGCGTTGGAGAGAGTCTGCGAAGGAGAAATTCCACGCTGGAGAAACTCCGCGTTTGAGAAACTCCGAACTCTAGAAACTCCGCGATGGAGACACTCCGCGCTGGAGAAAGTCCGCGTCGGAGAAGGTCCGCGTTGGAGAAACTTCGCGTTGAAGAAACGGCGCGTCGGAGATTCTCCGCGTTGGAGAAACTCCGCACTTGAAACACACCGCGCTGGAGAAACTCCGCGTTGGAGAAAGCCCGCGTTGGAGAAGATCAGCGTTGGAGAAAGTCCGCGTTGGAGAAAGTCCGCGTTGGAGAAACTCCGCGTTGAAGAAAGTCCGCGTTGGAGAAAGTCCGCGCTGGAGAAACTCCGGTTTGTATAAACTCCGCGATGAAGAAATTCCGCGACGGACAAACTCCGCGATGGAGAAACTCCGCGTTGGAGAAAAGTCCGCTCTGGAGAAACTCTACACTGGAGAAACTCCGCGCTGTAGCAACTCCGCGTTGGAGAAACTCCGCGCTGGAGAAACTCCGTGCTGGACAAACTCCGCGCTGGAGAAACTCCGTGTTGGAGAAACTCCGCGCTGGAGAAACTTCGCGTTGGAGAAACTGCGCGTTGGAGAAACTTCGCTTTGAAGAAACGGCGCGTTGGAGAAACTCCGCGTTAGAGAAACTCCGCGCTTGAAACACACCGCGCTGGAGAAACTCCGCGTTGGAGAAAGTCCGCGTCGGAGAAGGTCCGCGTTGGAGAAAGTCCGCGTTGGAGAAAATCCGTGATGTAGAAACTCCGCCTTGGAGAAACTTCGCGTTGAAGAAACGGCGCGTTGGAGATACTCCGCGTTGGAGAAACTACGCGCTTGAAACACACCGCGCTGGAGAAACTCCGCGTTGGAGAAAGTCCGCGTTGGAGAAGGTCCGCGTTGGAGAAAGTCCGCGTTGGAGAAAGTCCGCGTATGGAGAAACTCCGCGTTGGATAAACTCCGCGCTGGAGAAACTCCGCGTTGGAGAAAGTCCGCGTCGGAGAAGGTCCGCGTTGGAGAAACTCCGCGTTGGAGAAACTCCGTGTTGTAGAAACTCCGCTTTGGAGAAACTTCGCGTTGAAGAAACGGCGCGTTGGAGATTCTCCGCGTTGGAGAAACTCCGCACTTGAAACACACCGCGCTGGAGAAACTCCGCGTTGGAGAAAGTCCGCGTTGGAGAAGGTCCGCGTTGGAGAAAGTCCGCGTTGGAGAAAGTCCGCGTTGGAGAAACTCCGCGTTGAAGAAAGTCCGCGTTGGAGAAAGTCCGCGATGGAGAAACTCCGCGTTGGAAAAAGTCCGCTCTGGTGAAACTCTACGCTGGAGAAACTCCGCGATGGAGACACTCCGCGCTGGAGAAACTCCGGGCTGGAGAAACTCCGCGCTGGAGACACTCCAGGCTGGAGAAAGTCCGCGCTGGGGAAACTCCGCGCTGGAGAAACTCCGCGCTGGAGAAACTCCGTGTTGGAGAAACTCCGTGTTGGAGAAACTTCGCATTGGAGAAACTCCGGGTTGGAGAAAGTCCGCGTTGGAGAAAGTCCGCGCTGGAGAAACTCCGCGCTGGAGAAACTCCGCGTTTGAGAAACTCCGAACTGGAGAAACTCCGCGCTGGAGATACTCCGCGGTGGAGAAACTCCGCGCTGGAGAAACTCCGTGTTGGAGAAACTCCGCCTTGGAGAAACTTCGCTTTGAAGAAACGGTGCGTTGGAGAAACTCCACGTTAGAGAAACTCCGCGCTTGAAACACACCGCGCTGGAGAAACTCCGCGTTGGAGAAAGTCCGCGTCGGAGAAGGTCCGCGTTGGAAAAAGTCCGCGTTGGAGAAAATCCGTGTTGTAGAAACTCCGCCTTGGAGAAACTTCGCGTTGAAGAAACGGCGCGTTGGAGATACTCCGCGTTGCAGAAACTACGCGCTTGAAACACACCGCGCTGGAGAAACTCCGCGTTGGAGAAAGTCCGCGTTGGAGAAGGTCCGCGTTGGAGAAAGTCCGCGTTGGAGAAAGTCCGCGTTGGAGAAAGTCCGCGCTGGATAAACTCCGCGTTGTATAAACTCCGCGCTTGAGAAACTCCGCGATGGAGAAACTCCGCGACGGACAAACTCCGCGATGGAGAAACTCCGCGTTGGAGAAAAGTCCGCTCTGGAGAAACTCTACGCTGAAGAAACTCCGCGCTGGAGCAACTCCGCGTTGGAGAAACTCCGTGCTGCATAAAATCTGCGCTGGAGAAACTCCGGGCTGGAGAAACTCCGCGCTGGAGAAACTCCGTGCTGGACAAACTCCGCGCTGGAGAAACTGTGTTGGAGCAACTCCGCGCTGGAGAAACTTCGCGTTGGAGAAACTGCGCGTTGGAGAAACTCCGCGTTGGAGAAACTCCGCTTTGGAGAAAGTCCGCGTTGGAGAAAGTCCGCGTTGGAGAGAGTCCGCGATGGAGAAACTCCGCGCTGGAGAAACTCCGCCCTGGAGAAACTCCGCGCTGGAGAAACTCTGTGTTGGAGAAACTCCGCGTTTGAGAAACTGCGAACTGGAGAAACTCCGCGCTGGAGATACTCCGCGGTGGAGAAACTCCGCGCTGGAGAAACTCCGTGTTGGAGAAACTCCGTGTTGGAGAAATTCTGCCTTGGAGAAACTTCGCTTTGAAGAAACGGCGCGTTGGAGAAACTCCGCGTTAGAGAAACTCCGCGCTTGAAACACACCGCGCTGGAGAAACTCCGCGTTGGAGAAAGTCCGCGTCGGAGAAGGTCCGCGTTGGAGAAAGTCCGCGTTGGAGAAAGTCCGCGTTGGAGAAACTCCGCGTTGAAGAAAGTCCGCGTTGGAGAAAGTCCGCGCTGGAGAAACTCCGCGTTGTATAAACTCCGCGCTGGAGAAACTCCGCGATGGAGAAACTCCGCGACGGACAAACTCCGCGATGTAGAAACTCTGCGTTGGAGAAAAGTTCGCTCTGGAGAAACTCTACGCTGGAGATACTCCGCGCGGGAGCAACTCCGCGCTGGAGAAACTCCGTGCTGGACAAACTCCGCGCTGGAGAAACTCCGTGTTGGAGAAACTCCGCGCTGGAGAAACTTCGCGTTGGAGAAACTCTGCGTTGGAGAAAGTCCGCGTTGGAGAAAGTCCGCGTTGGTGAGAGTCCGCGATGGAGAAACTCCGCGCTGGAGAAACTACGCGTTTGAGAAACTCCGAACTGGAGAAACTCCGCGATGGAGACAATTCGCGCTGAAGAAACTCCGTGTAGGAGAAACTCCGTGTTGGAGAAACTCCGCGTTGGAGAAACTCCGCTTTGGAGAAAGTCCGCGTTGGAGAAAGTCCGCGTTGGAGAGTCCGCGATGGAGAAACTCCGCGCTGGAGAAAAATCGGGCTGGAGAAACTCCGTGTTGGAGAAACTCCGCGTTTGAGAAACTCCGAACTGGAGAAGCTCCGCGCTGGAGATACTCCGCGGTGGAGAAACTCCGCGCTGGAGAAACTCCGTGTTGGAGAAACTCTGTGTTGGAGAAATTCCGCCTTGGAGAAACTTCGCTGTGAAGAAACGGCGCGTTGGAGAAACTCCGCGTTAGAGAAACTCCGCGCTTGAAACACACCGCGCTGGAGAAACTCCGCGTTAGAGAAAGTCCGCGTTGGAGAAGGTCCGCGTTGGAGAAAGTCTGCGTTGGAGAAAATCCGTGTTGTAGAAACTCCGCCTTGGAGAAACTTCGCGGTGAAGAAACGGCGCGTTGGAGATTCTCCGCGTTGGAGAAACTCCGCGTTGAAGAAAGTCCGCGACGGACAAACTCCGCGATGGAGAAACTCCGCGTTGGAAAAAGTCCGCTCTGGAGAAACTCTACGCTGGAGAAACTCCGCGATGGAGACACTCCGCGCTGGAGAAACTCCGCGCTGGAGAAACTCCGCGCTGGAGAAACTCCGTGTTGGGGAAACTTCGCGTTGGAGAAACGGTGCGTTGGAGAAGCTCCGCGTTGGAGAAACTCCGCGCTTGAAACACACCGCGCTGGAGAAACTCCGCGTTGGAGAAAGTCCGCGTTGGAGAAGGTCCGCGTTGGAGAAAGTCCGCGCTGGAGAAACTCCGCGTTGTATAAACTCCGCGCTGGAGAAACTCCGCGATGGAGAACCTCCGCGACGGACAAACTCCGCGATGGAGAAACTCCACGTTGGAGAAAAGTCCGCTCTGGAGAAACTCTACGCTGAAGAAACTCCGCGCTAGAGCAACTCCGCGTTCGAGAAACTCCGCGCTGGAGAAACTCCGTGCTGCATAAAATCTGCGCTTGAGAAACTCCGGGCTGGAGAAACTCCGTGTTGGAGAAACTCCGCGCTGGAGAAACTTCGCGTTGGAGAAATTGCGCGTTGGAGAAACTCCGCGTTGGAGAAACTCCGCGTTGGAGAAACTCCGCGTTTGAGAAAGTCCGCGTTGGAGAAAGTCCGCGTTGGAGAGTGTCCGCGATGGAGAAACTCCGCGCTGGAGAAACTCCGTGGTGGGGAAACTTCGCGTAGGAGAAACGGCGCGTTGGAGAAGCTCCGCGTTGGAGAAACACCGCGCTTGAAACACACCGCGCTGGAGAAACTCCGCGTTGGAGAAAGTCCGCGTTGGAGAAGGTCCGCGTTGGAGAAAGTCCGCGTTGGAGAAAGTCCGCGCTGGAGAAACTCCGCGTTGTATAAACTCCGCGGTGGAGAAACTCCGCGATGAAGAAAGTCCGCAACGAACAAACTCCGCGATGGAGAAACTCCGCGTTGGAGAAAAGTCCGCTCTGGAGAAACTCTACGCTGGAGAAACTCCGCGCTATAGCAACTCCGCGTTGGAGAAACTCCGCGCTGGAGAAACTCCGTGCTGCATAAAATCTGCGCTGGAGAAACTCCGGGCTGGAGAAACTCCGCGCTGGAGAAACTCCGTGCTGGACCAACTCCGCGCTGGAGAAACTCCGTGTTGGAGAAACTCCGCGTTGGAGAAACTCCGCGTTGGAGAAAGTCCGCGTTGGAGAGAGTCCGCGATGAAAAAATTTCGCGCTGGAGAAACTCCGCGTTTGAGAAACTCCGAACTGGAGAAACTCCGCGACGGAGAAACTCCGCGCTGGAGAAACTCCGCGATGGAGACACTCCGCGCTGGAGAAACTGCGTGTTCGGGAAAATTCGCGTCGAGAAACGGCGCGTTGGAGAAGCTCCGCGTTGGAGAAACTCCGCGCTTGAAACACACCGCGCTGGAGAAACTCCGCGTTGGAGAAGGTCCGCGTTGGAGAATGTCCGCGTTGGAGAAAGTCCGCGCTGGAGAAACTCCGCGTTGGATAAACTCCGCGCTAGAGAAACTCCGCGTTGGAGAAAGTCCGCGTCGGAGAAGGTCCGCGTTGGAGAAACTCCGCGTTGGAGAAACTCCGTGTTGTAGAAACTCCGCTTTGGAGAAACTTCGCGTTGAAGAAACGGCGCGTTGGAGATTCTCCGCGTTGGAGAAACTCCGCACTTGAAACACACCGCGCTGGAGAAACTCCGCGTTGGAGAAAGTCCGCGTTTGAGAAGGTCCGCGTTGGAGAAAGTCCGCGTTGGAGAAAGTCCGCGTTGGAGAAACTCCGCGTTGAAGAAAGTCCGCGTTGGAGAAAGTCCGCGCTGGAGAAACTCCGCGTTGTATAAACTCCGCGATGAAGAAAGTCCGCGACGGACAAACTCCGCGCTGGAGAAACTCCGTGTTGGGGAACTTCGCGTTGGAGAAACGGTGCTTTGGAGAAGCTCCGCGTTGGAGAAACTCCGCGCTTGAAACACACCGCGCTGGAGAAACTCCGCGTTGGAGAAAGTCCGCGTTGGAGAAGGTCCGCGTTGGAGAAAGTCCGCGTTGGAGAAAGTCCGCGCTGGAGAAACTCCGCGTTGTATAAACTCCGCGCTGGAGAAACTCCGCGATGAAGAAAGTCCGCGACGGAGAAACTCCGCGATGGAGAAACTCCGCGTTGGAAATCCGCTGGAGAAACGTCCGCGCTGGAGATACTCCGCGGTGGAGAAACTCCGCGCTGGAGAAACTCCGTGTTGGAGAAACTCCGCCTTGGAGAAACTTCGCTTTGAAGAAACGGTGCGTTGGAGAAACTGCACGTTAGAGAAACTCCGCGCTTGAAACACACCGCGCTGGAGAAACTCCGCGTTGGAGAAAGTCCGCGTCGGAGAAGGTCCGCGTTGGAAAAAGTCCGCGTTGGAGAAAATCCGTGTTGTAGAAACTCCGCCTTGGAGAAACTTCGCGTTGAAGAAACGGCGCGTTGGAGATACTCCGCGTTGCAGAAACTCCGCGCTTGAAACACACCGCGCTGGAGAAACTCCGCGTTGGAGAAAGTCCGCGTTGGAGAAGGTCCGCGTTGGAGAAAGTCCGCGTTGGAGAAAGTCCGCGTTGGAGAAAGTCCGCGCTGGAGAAACTCCGCGTTGTATAAACTCCGCGCTGGAGAAACTCCGCGATGGAGAAACTCCGCGACGGACAAACTCCGCGATGGAGAAACTCCGCGTTGGAGAAAAGTCCGCTCTGGAGAAACTCTACGCTGGAGAAACTCCGCGCTGGAGCAACTCCGCGTTGGAGAAACTCCGTGCTGCATAAAATCTGCGCTGGAGAAACTCCGGGCTGGAGAAACTCCGCGCTGGAGAAACTCCGTGCTGGACAAACTCCGCGCTGGAGAAACTCGTGTTGGAGCAACTCCGCGCTGGAGAAACTTCGCGTTGGAGAAACTGCGCGTTGGAGAAACTCCGCGTTGGAGAAACTCCGCGTTGGAGAAAGTCCGCGTTGGAGAAAGTCCGCGTTGGAGAGAGTCCGCGATGGAGAAACTCCGCGCTGGAGAAACTCCGCGCTGGAGAAACTCCGCGCTGGAGAAACTCGTGTTGGAGAAACTCCGCGTTGAGAAACTGCGACTGGAGAAACTCCGCGCTGGAGAAACTCCGCGGTGGAGAAACTCCGCGTCTGGAGAAACTCCGTGTTGGAGAAACTCCGTGTTGGAGAAATTCTGCCTTGGAGAAACTTCGCTTTGAAGAAACGGCGCGTTGGAGAAACTCCGCGTTAGAGAAACTCCGCGCTTGAAACACACCGCGCTGGAGAAACTCCGCGTTGGAGAAAGTCCGCGTCGGAGAAGGTCCGCGTTGGAGAAAGTCCGCGTTGGAGAAAGTCCGCGTTGGAGAAACTCCGCGTTGAAGAAAGTCCGCGTTGGAGAAAGTCCGCGCTGGAGAAACTCCGCGTTGTATAAACTCCGCGCTGGAGAAACTCCGCGATGGAGAAACTCCGCGACGGACAAACTCCGCGATGTAGAAACTCTGCGTTGGAGAAAAGTTCGCTCTGGAGAAACTCTACGCTGGAGAAACTCCGCGCGGGAGCAACTCCGCGCTGGAGAAACTCCGTGCTGGAGAAACTCCGCGCTGGAGAAACTCCGTGTTGGAGAAACTCCGCGCTGGAGAAACTTCGCGTTGGAGAAACTCTGCGTTGGAGAAAGTCCGCGTTGGAGAAAGTCCGCGTTGGTGAGAAGTCCGCGATGGAGAAACTCCGCGCTGGAGAAACTCGCGTTTGAGAAACTCCGAACTGGAGAAACTCCGCGATGGAGACAATCGCGCTGGAGAAACTCCGCGTTGGAGAAACTCCGCAGTTGGAGAAACACCGCGCTGGAGAAACTCCGCGTTGGAGAAACTCCGCGCTGGAGAAACTCCGCGCTGGAGAAACTCCGCGGTGGAGAAACTCCGCGCTGGAGAAACTCCGTGTTGGAGAAACTCTGTGTTGGAGAAATTCCGCCTTGGAGAAACTTCGCGTGGAGAAACGGCGCGTTGGAGAAACTCCGCGTTAGAGAAACTGCGCTGACGCGTGGAGAAACTCCGCGTTGAGAAACTCCGCGTTGGAGAAAGTCCGCGTTGGAGAAAGTCCGCGCTGGAGAAACTCCGTGTTGGAGAAACTCCGCGTTGGAGAAACTTCGCGTTGAAGAAACGGCGCGTTGGAGATTCTCCGCGTTGGAGAAACTCCGCGTTGAAGAAAGTCCGCGACGGACAAACTCCGCGATGGAGAAACTCCGCGTTGGAAAAAGTCCGCTCTGGAGAAACTCTACGCTGGAGAAACTCCGCGATGGAGAAACTCCGCGCTGGAGAAACTCCGCGCTGGAGAAACTCCGCGCTGGAGAAACTCCGCGTTGGAGAAACTTCGCGTTGGAGAAACGGTGCGTTGGAGAAACTCCGCGTTGGAGAAACTCCGCGCTTGGAAACACACCGCGCTGGAGAAACTCCGCGTTGGAGAAAGTCCGCGTTGGAGAAACTCCGCGTTGGAGAAAGTCCGCGCTGGAGAAACTCCGCGTTGGAGAAACTCCGCGCTGGAGAAACTCCGCGATGGAGAACCTCCGCGACGGACAAACTCCGCGATGGAGAAACTCCGCGTTGGAGAAAAGTCCGCTCTGGAGAAACTCTACGCTGAAGAAACTCCGCGCTGGAGCAACTCCGCGTTCGAGAAACTCCGCGCTGGAGAAACTCCGTGCTGCATAAAATCTGCGCTTGAGAAACTCCGGGCTGGAGAAACTCCGCGTTGGAGAAACTCCGCGCTGGAGAAACTCCGCGTTGGAGAAACTTCGCGTTGGAGAAACTCCGCGTTGGAGAAACTCCGCGTTGGAGAAACTCCGCGTTGGAGAAAGTCCGCGTTGGAGAAAGTCCGCGTTGGAGAGAGTCCGCGATGGAGAAACTCCGCGCTGGAGAAACTCCGTGGTGGGGAAACTTCGCGTAGGAGAAACGGCGCGTTGGAGAAGCTCCGCGTTGGAGAAACACCGCGCTTGAAACACACCGCGCTGGAGAAACTCCGCGTTGGAGAAAGTCCGCGTTGGAGAAGGTCCGCGTTGGAGAAAGTCCGCGTTGGAGAAAGTCCGCGCTGGAGAAACTCCGCGTTGTAGAAACTCCGCGGTGGAGAAACTCCGCGTGAGAAATCCGCACGAACAAACTCCGCGATGGAGAAACTCCGCGTTGGAGAAAAGTCCGCTCTGGAGAAACTCTACGCTGGAGAAACTCCGTGCTTAGCAACTCCGCGTTGGAGAAACTCGCGCTGGAGAAACTCCGTGCTGATAAACTGCGCTGGAGAAACTCCGGCTGGAGAAACTCCGCGCTGGAGAAACTCCGCTGGAAATCCGCGTGGAGAAACTCCGGTTGGAGAAATCCGCGTTGGAGAAACTCCGCGTTGGAGAAACTCCGCGTTGGAGAAATCCGCGGAAAACGCGCTGGAGAAACTCCGCGTTGAGAAACTCCGCGCTGGAGAAACTCCGCGACTGGAGAAACTCCGCGTGGAGAAACTCCGCGATGGAGAAACTCCGCGCTGGAGAAACTCGTGTTGGAAAACGGTCAAACGGCGCGTTGGAGAAGCTCCGCGTTGGAGAAACTCCGCGCTTGAAACACACCGCGCTGGAGAAACTCCGCGTTGGAGAAAGTCCGCGTTGGAGAAGTCCGCGTTGGAGAAAGTCCGCGCTGGAGAAACTCCGCGTTGGATAAACTCCGCGCTGAGAAACTCCGCGTTGGAGAAAGTCCGCGTCGGAGAAGGTCCGCGTTGGAGAAACTCCGCGTTGGAGAAACTCCGTGTTGTAGAAACTCCGCTTTGGAGAAACTTCGCGTTGAAGAAACGGCGCGTTGGAGATTCTCCGCGTTGGAGAAACTCCGCACTTGAAACACACCGCGCTGGAGAAACTCCGCGTTGGAGAAAGTCCGCGTTTGAGAAGGTCCGCGTTGGAGAAAGTCCGCGTTGGAGAAAGTCCGCGTTGGAGAAACTCCGCGTTGAAGAAAGTCCGCGTTGGAGAAAGTCCGCGCTGGAGAAACTCCGCGTTGTATAAACTCCGCGATGAAGAAAGTCCGCGACGGACAAACTCCGCGCTGGAGAAACTCCGTGTTGGGGAAACTTCGCGTTGGAGAAACGGTCGCGTTGGAGAACTCCGCGTTGGAGAAACTCCGCGCTTGAAACACACCGCGCTGGAGAAACTCCGCGTTGGAGAAAGTCCGCGTTGGAGAAGGTCCGCGTTGGAGAAAGTCCGCGTTGGAGAAAGTCCGCGCTGGAGAAACTCCGCGTTGTATAAACTCCGCGCTGGAGAAACTCCGCGATGAAGAAAGTCCGCGACGGACAAACTCCGCGATGGAGAAACTCCGCGTGGGACTGGGAGAGAAGTCCGCTCTGGAGAAACTCTACGCTGGAGAAACTCCGCGCTGGAGCAACTCCGCGTTGGAGAAACTCCGCGCTGGAGAAACTCCGTGCTGCATAAAATCTGCGCTGGAGAAACTCCGGGCTGGAGAAACTCCGCGCTGGAGAAACTCCGCGCTGGAGAAACTCCGCGCTGGAGAAACTCCGCGCTTGGAGAAACTTCGCGTTGGAGAAACTGCGCGTTGGAGAAACTCCGCGTTGGAGAAAGTCCGCGTTGGAGAAATTCCGCGTTGGAGAGAGTCTGCGATGGCGAAATTCCGCGCTGGAGAAACTCCGCGTTTGAGATACTCCGAACTCTAGAAACTCCGCGATGGAGACACTCCGCGTGGGCTGGGAGAAACTCCGCGTTGGAGAAAGTCCGCGTCGTAGAAGGTCCGCGGTGGAGAAAGTCCGCGTTGGAGAAACTTCGCATTGAAGAAACGGCGCGTCGGAGATTCTCCGCGTTGGAGAAACTCCGCACTTGAAACACACCGCGCTGGAGAAACTCCGCGTTGGAGAAAGTCCGCGTTTGAGAAACTCCGAACTGGAGAAGCTCCGCGTGAAACTCCGCGTGAGAAACTCCGCGGTGGAGAAACTCCGCGCTGGAGAAACTCCGTGTTGGAGAAACTCCGTGTTGGAGAAATTCCGCCTTGGAGAAACTTCGCGTTGGAGAAACGGCGCGTTGGAGAAACTCCGCGTTGAGAAACTCCGCGCTTGAGAAACTCCGGTTGAGACATCCGCTAGAACTCGCGATGGAGAACTCCGCGTGGAGAAATCCGGATGAGAAGTCCGCGTCGGAGAAGGTCCGCGTTGGAGAAACTCCGCGTTGGAGAAAGTCCGCTCTGGAGAAACTCTACGCTGGAGAAACTCCGCGCTGGAGCAACTCCGCGTTGGAGAAACTCCGCGCTGGAGAAACTCCGTGCTGCATAAAATCTGCGCTGGAGAATCTCCGGGCTGGAGAAACTCCGCGCTGGAGAAACTCCGTGCTGGACAAACTCCGCGCTGGAGAAACTTCGCGTTGGAGAAACTGCGCGTTGGAGAAACTCCGCGTTGGAGAAACTCCGCGTTGGAGAAAGTCCGCGTTGGAGAAATTCCGCGTCGGAGAGAGTCTGCGATGGAGAAATTCCGCGCTGGAGAAACTCCGCGTTTGAGAAACTCCGAACTCTAGAAACTCCGCGATGGAGGCACTCCGCGCTGGAGAAACTCCGCGTTGGAGAAAGTCCGCGTTGGAGAAGATCCGCGTTGGAGAAAGTCCGCGTTGGAGAAAGTCCGCGTTGGAGAAACTCCGCGTTGAAGAAAGTCCGCGTTGGAGAAAGTCCGCGCTGGAGAAACTCCGCGTTGTATAAACTCCGCGCTGGAGAAAGTCCGCGATGGAGAACCTCCGCGACGGACAAACTCCGCGCTGGAGAAACACCGCG
>JARKHS020036611.1:50075-130088 GCA_030143305.2 Amblyomma americanum | reverse complement strand
GGAGAAACGGTGCGTTGGAGAAGCTCCGCGTTGGAGAAACTCCGCGCTGGAAACACACCACGGTGGAGAAACTTCGCGTTGGAGAAAGTCCGCGTTGGAGAAGGTCCGCGTTGGAGAAAGTCCGCGTTGGAGAAAGTCCGCGCTGGAGAAACTCCGCGTTGGAGAAACTCCGCGCTGGAGAAACTCCGCGATGAAGAAACTCCGCGACGGACAAACTCCGCGATGGAGACACTCCGCGCTGGAGAAACTCCGCGTTGGAGAAAGTCCGCGTCGGAGAAGGTCCGCGGTGGAGAAAGTCCGCGTTGGAGAAACTTCGCATTGAAGAAACGGCGCGTCGGAGATTCTCCGCGTTGGAGAAACTCCGCACATGAAACACACCGCGCTGGAGAAACTCCGCGTTGGAGAAAGTCCGCGTTTGAGAAACTCCGAACTGGAGAAGCTCCGCGCTCGAGATACTCCGCGGTGGAGAAACTCCGCGCTGGAGAAACTCCGTGTTGGAAAAACTTTGTGTTGGAGAAACTCCGCCTTGGAGAAACTTCGCTTTGAAGAAACGGCGCGTTGGAGAAACTCCGCGTTAGAGAAACTCCGCGCTTGAAACACACCGCGCTGGAGAAACTCCGCGTTAGAGAAAGTCCGCGTCGGAGAAGGTCCGCGTTGGAGAAAGTCCGCGTTGGAGAAAATCCGTGTTGTAGAAGCTCCGCCTTGGAGAAACTTCGCGTTGAAGAAACGGCGCGTTGGAGAAACTCCGCGTTCGAGAAAGTCCGCGTCGGAGAAGGTCCGCGTTGGAGAAACTCCGCGTTGGAGAAACTCCGTGTTGTAGAAACTCCGCTTTGGAGAAACTTCGCGTTGAAGAAACGGCGCGTTGGAGATTATCCGCGTTGGAGAAACTCCGCACTTGAAACACACCGCGCTGGAGAAACTCCGCGTTGGAGAAAGTCCGCGTTGGAGAAACTCCGCGTTGAAGAAAGTCCGCGTTGGAGAAAGACCGCGCTGGAGAAACTCCGCGTTGTATAAACTCCGCGATGAAGAAAGTCCGCGACGGACAAACTCTGCGATGGAGAAACTCCGCGTTGGAGAAAAGTCCGCTCTAGAGAAACTCTACGCTGGAGAAACTCCGCGATTGAGACACTCCGCGCTGGAGAAACTCCGCGCTGGAGAAACTCCGCGCTGGAGAAACTCCGTGTTGGGGAAACTTCGCGTTGGAGAAACGGTGCGTTGGAGAAGCTCCGCGTTGGAGAAAGTCCGCGTTGGTGAAGGTCCGCGTTGGAGAAAGTCCGCGTTGGAGAAAGTCCGCGCTGGAGAAACTCCGCGTTGTATAAACTCCGCGCTAGAGAAACTCCGGGCTGGAGAAACTCCGGGCTGGAGAAACTCCGCGCTGGAGAAACTCCGTGCTGGACAAACTCTGCGCTTGAGAAACTTCGCGTTGGAGAAACTGCGCGTTGGAGAAACTCCGCGTTGGAGAAACTCCGCGTTGGAGAAAGTCCGCGTTGGAGAAATTCCGCGTTGGAGAGAGTCTGCGATGGAGAAATTCCGCGCTGGAGAAACTCCGCGTTTGAGAAACTCCGAACTCTAGAAACTCCGCGATGGAGACACTCCGCGCTGGAGAAACTCCGCGATGAAGAAAGTCCGCGGCGGACAAACTCCGCGATGGAGAAACTCCGCGTTGGAGAAAAGTCCGCTCTGGAGAAACTCTACGCTGGAGAAACTCCGCGCTGGAGCAACTCCGCGTTGGAGAAACTCCGCGCTGGAGAAACTCCGTGCTGCATAAAATCTGCGCTGGAGAAACTCCGGGCTGGAGAAACTCCGCGCTGGAAAAACTCCGTGCTGGACAAACTCCGCGCTGGAGAAACTTCGCGTTGGAGAAACTGCGCGTTAGAGAAACTCCGCGTTGGAGAAATTCCGCGTTGGAGAAAGTCCGCGTTGGAGAAATTCCGCGTTGGAGAGAGTCTGCGATGGAGAAATTCCGCGCTGGAGAAACTCCGCGTTTGAGAAACTCCGAACTCTAGAAACTCCGCGATGGAGACACTCCGCGCTGGAGAAACTCCGCGTTGGAGAAAGTCCGCGTCGGAGAAGGTCCGCGGTGGAGAAAGTCCGCGTTGGAGAAACTTCGCATTGAAGAAACGGCGCGTCGGAGATTCTCCGCGTTGGAGAAACTCCGCACATGAAACACACCGCGCTGGAGAAACTCCGCGTTGGAGAAAGTCCGCGTTTGAGAAACTCCGAACTGGAGAAGCTCCGCGCTCGAGATACTCCGCGGTGGAGAAACTCCGCGCTGGAGAAACTCCGTGTTGGAAAAACTTTGTGTTGGAGAAACTCCGCCTTGGAGAAACTTCGCTTTGAAGAAACGGCGCGTTGGAGAAACTCCGCGTTAGAGAAATTCCGCGCTTGAAACACACCGCGCTGGAGAAACTCCGCGTTAGAGAAAGTCCGCGTCGGAGAAGGTCCGCGTTGGAGAAAGTCCGCGTTGGAGAAAATCCGTGTTGTAGAAGCTCCGCCTTGGAGAAACTTCGCGTTGAAGAAACGGCGCGTTGGAGAAACTCCGCGTTCGAGAAAGTCCGCGTCGGAGAAGGTCCGCGTTGGAGAAACTCCGCGTTGGAGAAACTCCGTGTTGTAGAAACTCCGCTTTGGAGAAACTTCGCGTTGAAGAAACGGCGCGTTGGAGATTATCCGCGTTGGAGAAACTCCGCACTTGAAACACACCGCGCTGGAGAAACTCCGCGTTGGAGAAAGTCCGCGTTGGAGAAAGTCCGCGTTGGAGAAAGTCCGCGTTGGAGAAACTCCGCGTTGAAGAAAGTCCGCGTTGGAGAAAGACCGCGCTGGAGAAACTCCGCGTTGTATAAACTCCGCGATGAAGAAAGTCCGCGACGGACAAACTCTGCGATGGAGAAACTCCGCGTTGGAGAAAAGTCCGCTCTAGAGAAACTCTACGCTGGAGAAACTCCGCGATTGAGACACTCCGCGCTGGAGAAACTCCGCGCTGGAGAAACTCCGCGCTGGAGAAACTCCGTGTTGGGGAAACTTCGCGTTGGAGAAACGGTGCGTTGGAGAAGCTCCGCGTTGGAGAAAGTCCGCGTTGGTGAAGGTCCGCGTTGGAGAAAGTCCGCGTTGGAGAAAGTCCGCGCTGGAGAAACTCCGCGTTGTATAAACTCCGCGCTGGAGAAACTCCGCGATGAAGAAAGTCCGCGACGGACAAACTCCGCGATGGAGAAACTCCGCGATGGAGAAACTCCGCGTTGGAGAGAAGTCCGCTCTGGAGAAACTCTACGCTGGAGAAACTCCGCGCTGGAGCAACTCCGCGTTGGAGAAACTCCGCGCTGGAGAAACTCCGTGCTGCATAAAATCTGCGCTGGAGAAACTCCGGGCTGGAGAAACTCCGGGCTGGAGAAACTCCGCGCTGGAGAAACTCCGTGCTGGACAAACTCCGCGCTTGAGAAACTTCGCGTTGGAGAAACTGCGCGTTGGAGAAACTCCGCGTTGGAGAAAGTCCGCGTTGGAGAAATTCCGCGTTGGAGAGAGTCTGCGATGGCGAAATTCCACGCTGGAGAAACTCCGCGTTTGAGATACTCCGAACTCTAGAAACTCCGCGATGGAGACACTCCGCGATGGAGACACTCCGCGCTGGAGAAATTCCGCGTTGGAGAAAGTCCGCGTCGTAGAAGGTCCGCGGTGGAGAAAGTCCGCGTTGGAGAAACTTCGCATTGAAGAAACGGCGCGTCGGAGATTCTCCGCGTTGGAGAAACTCCGCACTTGAAACACACCGCGCTAAGAAACTCCGCGTTGGAGAAAGTCCGCGTTTGAGAAACTCCGAACTGGAGAAGCTTCGCGCTCGAGATACTCCGCGGTGGAGAAACTCCGCGCTGGAGAAACTCCGTGTTGGAAAAACTCTGTGTTGGAGAAATTCCGCCTTGGAGAAACTTCGCTTTGAAGAAACGGCGCGTTGGAGAAACTCCGCGTTAGAGAAACTCCGCGCTTGAAACACACCGCGCTGGAGAAACTCCGCGTTGGAGAAAGTCCGCGTCGGAGAAGGTCCGCGTTGGAGAAACTCCGCGTTGGAGAAAGTCCGCTCTGGAGAAACTCTACGCTGGAGAAACTCCGCGCTGGAGCAACTCCGCGTTGGAGAAACTCCGCGCTGGAGAAACTCCGTGCTGCATAAAATCTGCGCTGGAGAATCTCCGGGCTGGAGAAACTCCGCGCTGGAGAAACTCCGTGCTGGACAAACTCCGCGCTGGAGAAACTTCGCGTTGGAGAAACTGCGCGTTGGAGAAACTCCGCGTTGGAGAAACTCCGCGTTGGAGAAAGTCCGCGTTGGAGAAATTCCGCGTCGGAGAGAGTCTGCGATGGAGAAATTCCGCGCTGGAGAAACTCCGCGTTTGAGATACTCCGAACTCTAGAAACTCCGCGATGGAGGCACTCCGCGCTGGAGAATCTCCACGTTGGAGAAAGTCCGCTTTGGAGAAGATCCGCGTTGGAGAAAGTCCGCGTTGGAGAAAGTCCGCGTTGCAGAAACTCCGCGTTGAAGAAAGTCAGCGTTGGAGAAAGTCCGCGCTGGAGAAACTCCGCGTTGTATAAACTCCGCGCTGGAGAAACTCCGCGATGGAGAACCTCCGCGACGGACAAACTCCGCGATGGAGAAACACCGCGTTGGAGAAACGACAGCTCTGGAGAAACTCTACGCTGAAGAAACCCCGCGCTAGAGCAACTCCGCGTTCGAGAAACTCCGCGCTGGAGAAACTCCGTGCTGCATAAAATCTGCGCTGGAGAAACTCCGGGCTGGAGAAACTCCGTGTTGGAGAAACTCCGCGCTGGAGAAACTTCGCGTTGGAGAAACTGCGCGTTGGAGAAACTCCGCGTTGGAGAAAGTCCGCGTTGGAGAAAGTCCGCGTTGGAGAGTGTCCGCGATGGAGAAACTCCGCGCTGGAGAAACTCCGTGGTGGGGAAACTTCGCGTAGGAGAAACGGCGCGTTGGAGAAGCTCCGCGTTGGAGAAACACCGCGCTTGAAACACACCGCGCTGGAGAAACTCCGCGTTGGAGAAAGTCCGCGTTGGAGAAGGTCCGCGTTGGAGAAAGTCCGCGTTGGAGAAACTGCGCGTTGGAGAAACTCCGCGTTGGAGAAACTCTGCGTTGGAGAAAGTCCGCGTTGGAGAAAGTCCGCGTTGGTGAGAGTCCGCGATGGAGAAACTCCGCGCTGGAGAAACTACGCGTTTGAGAAACTCCGAACTGGAGAAACTCCGCGATGGAGACAATCCGCGCTGGAGAAACTCCGCGCTGAAGAAACTCCGTGTAGGAGAAACTCCGTGTTGGAGAAACTCCGCGTTGGAGAAACTCCACTTTGGAGAAAGTCCGCGTTGGAGAAAGTCCGCGTTGGAGAGTCCGCGATGGAGAAACTCCGCGCTGGAGAAAAATCGGGCTGCAGAAACTCCGCGCTGGAGAAACTCCGTGTTGGAGAAACTCTGTGTTGGAGAAATTCCGCCTTGGAGAAACTTCGCTTTGAAGAAACGGCGCGTTGGAGAAACTCCGCGTTAGAGAAACTCCGCGCTTGAAACACACCGCGCTGGAGAAACTCCGCGTTAGAGAAAGTCCGCGTCGGAGAAGGTCCGCGTTGGAGGAAGTCCGCGTTGGAGAAAATCCGTGTTGTAGAAACTCCGCCTTGGAGAAACTTCGCGTTGAAGAAACGGCGCGTTGGAAAAACTCCGCGTTCGAGAAACTCCGCGCTTGAAACACACCGCGCTGGAGAAACTCCGCGTTGGAGAAAGTCCGCGTCGGAGAAGGTCCGCGTTGGAGAAACTCCGCGTTGGAGAAACTCCGTGTTGTAGAAACTCCGCTTTGGAGAAACTTAGCGTTGAAGAAACGGCGCGTTGGAGATTCTCCGCGTTGGAGAAACTCCGCTCTTGAAACACACCTCGCTGGAGAAACTCCGCGTTGGAGAAAGTCCGCGTTGGAGAAGGTCCGCGTTGGAGAAAGTCCGCGTTGGAGAAAGTCCGCGTTGGAGAAACTCCGCGTTGGAGAAAGTCCGCGCTGGAGAAACTCCGCGTTGTATAAACTCCGCGATGAAGAAAGTCCGCGACGGACAAACTCCGCGATGGAGAAACTCCGCGTTGGAGAAAAGTCCGCTCTGGAGAAACTCTACGCTGGAGAAACTCCGCGATGGAGACACTCCGCGCTGGAGAAACTCTGCGCTGGAGAAACTCCGCGCTGGAGAAACTCCGTGTTGGGGAAACTTCGCGTTGGAGAAACGGTGCGTTGGAGAAGCTTCGCGTTGGAGAGAGTCTGCGATGGCGAAATTCCGCGCTGGAGAAACTCCGCGTTTGAGATACTCTGAACTCTAGAAACTCCGCGATGGAGGCACTCCGCGCTGGAGAAACTCCACGTTGGAGAAAGTCCGCTTTGGAGAAGATCCGCGTTGGAGAAAGTCCGCGTTGGAGAAAGTCCGCGTTGGAGAAACTCCGCGTTGAAGAAAGTCCGCGTTGGAGAAAGTCCGCGCTGGAGAAACTCCGCGTTGTATAAACTCCGCGATGAAGAAAGTCCGCGACGGACAAACTCCGCGATGGAGAAACTCCGCGTTGGAGAAAAGACCGCTCTGGAGAAACTCTACACTGGAGAAACTCCGCGCTGTAGCAACTCCGCGTTGGAGCAACTCCGCGCTGCAGAAACTCCGTGCTGGACAAACTCCGCGCTGGAGAAACTCCGTGTAGGAGAAACTCCGCGCTAGAGAAACTTCGCGTTGGAGAAACTGCGCGTTGGAGAAACTTCGCTTTGAAGAAACGGCGCGTTGGAGAAACTCCGCGTTAGAGAAACTCCGCGCTTGAAACACACCGCGCTGGAGAAACTCCGCGTTGGAGAAAGTCCGCGTCGGAGAAGGTCCGCGTTGGAGAAAGTCCGCGTTAGAGAAAATCCGTGATGTAGAAACTCCGCCTTGGAGAAACTTCGCGTTGAAGAAACGGCGCGTTGGAGATACTCCGCGTTGGAGAAACTACGCGCTTGAAACACACCGCGCTGGAGAAACTCCGCGTTGGAGAAAGTCCGCGTTGGAGAAGGTCCGCGTTGGAGAAAGTCCGCGTTGGAGAAAGTCCGCGTTGGAGAAACTCCGCGTTGAAGAAAGTCCGCGTTGGAGAAAGTCCGCGCTGGAGAAACTCCGCGTTGTATAAACTCCGCGCTGGAGAAACTCCGCGATGGAGAACCTCCGCGACGGACAAACTCCGCGATGGAGAAACACCGCGTTGAAGAAAAGACAGCTCTGGAGAAACTCTACGCTGAAGAAACTCCGCGCTAGAGCAACTCCGCGTTCGAGAAACTCCGCGCTGGAGAAACTCCGTGCTGCATAAAATCTGCGCTGGAGAAACTCCGGGCTGGAGAAACTCCGTGTTGGAGAAACTCCGCGCTGGAGAAACTTCGCGTTGGAGAAACTGCGCGTTGGAGAAACTCCGCGTTGGAGAAAGTCCGCGTTGGAGAAAGTCCGCGTTGGAGAGTGTCCGCGATGGAGAAACTCCGCGCTGGAGAAACTCCGTGGTGGGGAAACTTCGCGTAGGAGAAACGGCGCGTTGGAGAAGCTCCGCGTTGGAGAAACACCGCGCTTGAAACACACCGCGCTGGAGAAACTCCGCGTTGGAGAAAGTCCGCGTTGGAGAAGGTCCGCGTTGGAGAAAGTCCGCGTTGGAGAAACTGCGCGTTGGAGAAACTCCGCGTTGGAGAAACTCTGCGTTGGAGAAAGTCCGCGTTGGAGAAAGTCCGCGTTGGTGAGAGTCCGCGATGGAGAAACTCCGCGCTGGAGAAACTACGCGTTTGAGAAACTCCGTGTAGGAGAAACTCCGTGTTGGAGAAACTCCGCGTTGGAGAAACTCCACTTTGGAGAAAGTCCGCGTTGGAGAAAGTCCGCGTTGGAGAGTCCGCGATGGAGAAACTCCGCGCTGGAGAAAAATCGGGCTGGAGAAACTCCGCGCTGGAGAAACTCCGTGTTGGAGAAACTCTGTGTTGGAGAAATTCCGCCTTGGAGAAACTTCGCTTTGAAGAAACGGCGCGTTGGAGAAACTCCGCGTTAGAGAAACTCCGCGCTTGAAACACACCGCGCTGGAGAAACTCCGCGTTAGAGAAAGTCCGCTGTCGGAGAAGGTCCGCGTTGGAGAAAGTCCGCGTTGGAGAAAATCCGTGTTGTAGAAACTCCGCCTTGGAGAAACTTCGCGTTGAAGAAACGGCGCGTTGGAAAAACTCCGCGTTCGAGAAACTCCGCGCTTGAAACACACCGCGCTGGAGAAACTCCGCGTTGGAGAAAGTCCGCGTCGGAGAAGGTCCGCGTTGGAGAAACTCCGCGTTGGAGAAACTCCGTGTTGTAGAAACTCCGCTTTGGAGAAACTTAGCGTTGAAGAAACGGCGCGTTGGAGATTCTCCGCGTTGGAGAAACTCCGCACTTGAAACACACCTCGCTGGAGAAACTCCGCGTTGGAGAAAGTCCGCGTTGGAGAAAGTCCGCGTTGGAGAAACTCCGCGTTGGAGAAAGTCCGCGCTGGAGAAACTCCGCGTTGTATAATCTCCGCGATGAAGAAAGTCCGCGACGGACAAACTCCGCGATGGAGAAACTCCGCGTTGGAGAAAAGTCCGCTCTGGAGAAACTCTACGCTGGAGAAACTCCGCGATGGAGACACTCCGCGCTGGAGAAACTCTGCGCTGGAGAAACTCCGCGCTGGAGAAACTCCGTGTTGGGGAAACTTCGCGTTGGAGAAACGGTGCGTTGGAGAAGCTCCGCGTTGGAGAAACTCCGCGCTTGAAACACACCATGGTGGAGAAAGTCCGCGTTGGAGAAGGTCCGCGTTGGAGAAAGTCCGCGTTGGAGAAAGTCCGCGCTGGAGAAACTCCGCGTTGTATAAACTCCGCGCTGGAGAAACTCCGCGAAGAAGAAAATCCGCGACGGACAAACTCCGCGATGGAGAAACTCCGCGTTGGAGAAAAGTCCGCTCTGGAGAAACTCTACGCTGGAGAAACTCCGCGCTGGAGCAACTCCGCGTTGGAGAAACTCCGCGCTGGAGAAACTCCGTGCTGCATAAAATCTGCGCTTGAGAAACTCCGGGCTGGAGAAACTCCGCACTGGAGAAACTCCGTGCTGGACAAACTCCGCGCTGGAGAAACTTCGCGGTGGAGAAACTCCGCGTTGGAGAAAATCCGCGTTGGAGAAAGTCCGCGTTGGAGAAAGTCCGCGTTGGAGAGTGTCCGCGATGGAGAAACTCCGCGCTGGAGAAACTCCGTGGTGGGGAAACTTCGCGTAGGAGAAACGGCGCGTTGGAGAAGCTCCGCGTTGGAGAAACACCTCGCTTGAAACACACCGCGCTGGAGAAACTCCGCGTTGGAGAAAGTCCGCGTTGGAGAAGGTCCGCGTTGGAGAAAGTCCGCGTTGGAGAAAGTCCGCGCTGGAGAAACTGCGCGTTGGAGAAACTGCGCGTTGGAGAAACTCCGCGTTGGAGAAACTCTGCGTTGGAGAAAGTCCGCGTTGGAGAAAGTCCGCGTTGGTGAGAGTCCGCGATGGAGAAACTCCGCGCTGGAGAAACTACGCGTTTGAGAAACTCCGAACTGGAGAAACTCCGCGATGGAGACAATCCGCGCTGGAGAAACTCCGCGCTGAAGAAACTCCGTGTAGGAGAAACTCCGTGTTGGAGAAACTCCGCGTTGGAGAAACTCCGCTTTGGAGAAAGTCCGCGTTGGAGAAAGTCCGCGTTGGAGAGTCCGCGATGGAGAAACTCCGCGCTGGAGAAAAATCGGGCTGGAGAAACTCCGTGTTGGAGAAACTCCGCGTTTGAGAAACTCCGAACTGGAGAAGCTCCGCGCTGGAGATTCTCCGCGGTGGAGAAACTCCGCGCTGGAGAAACTCCGTGTTGGAGAAACTCTGTGTTGGAGAAATTCCGCCTTGGAGAAACTTCGCTTTGAAGAAAGGGTGCGTTGGAGAAACTCCGCGTTAGAGAAACTCCGCGCTTGAAACACACCGCGCTGGAGAAACTCCGCGTTGGAGAAAGTCCGCGTCGGAGAAGGTCCGCGTTGGAGAAAGTCCGCGTTGGAGAAAATCCGTGATGTAGAAACTCCGCCTTGGAGAAACTTCGCGTTGAAGAAACGGCGCGTTGGAGATACTCCGCGTTGGAGAAACTACGCGCTTGAAACACACCGCGCTGGAGAAACTCCGCGTTGGAGAAAGTCCGCGTTGGAGAAGGTCCGCGTTGGAGAAAGTCCGCGTTGGAGAAAGTCCGCGTTGGAGAAACTCCGCGTTGGATAAACTCCGCGCTGGAGAAACTCCGCGTTGGAGAAAGTCCGCGTCGGAGAAGGTCCGCGTTGGAGAAACTCCGCGTTGGAGAAACTCCGTGTTGTAGAAACTCCGCTTTGGAGAAACTTCGCGTTGAAGAAACGGCGCGTTGGAGATTCTCCGCGTTGGAGAAACTCCGCACTTGAAACACACCGCGCTGGAGAAACTCCGCGTTGGAGAAAGTCCGCGTTGGAGAAGGTCCGCGTTGGAGAAAGTCCGCGTTGGAGAAACTCCGCGTTGAAGAAAGTCCGCGTTGGAGAAAGTCTGCGCTGGAGAAACTCCGCGTTGTATAAACTCCGCGATGAAGAAAGTCCGCGACGGACAAACTCCGCGATGGAGAAACTCCGCGTTGGAAAAAGTCCGCTCTGGAGAAACTCTAAGCTGGAGAAACTCCGCGATGGAGACACTCCGCGCTGGAGAAACTCCGCGCTGGAGAAACTCCGCACTGGAGAAACTCCGCGCTGGAGAAACTCTTTGTTGGGGAAACTTCGCGTTGGAGAAACGGTGCGTTGGAGAAGCTCCGCGTTGGAGAAACTCCGCGCTTGAAACACACCGCGCTGGAGAAACTCCGCGTTGGAGAAAGTCCGCGTTGGAGAAACTCCACGTTGGAGAAAAGTCCGCTCTGGAGAAACTCAACGCTGAAGAAACTCCGCGCTAGAGCAACTCCGCGTTCGAGAAACTCCGCGCTGGAGAAACTCCGTGCTGCATAAAATCTGCGCTTGAGAAACTCCGGGCTGGAGAAACTCCGCGTTGTATAAACTCCGCGATGAAGAAAGTCCGCGACGGACAAACTCCGCGATGGAGAAACTCCGCGTTGGAGAAAAGTCCGCTCTGGAGAAACTCTACGCTGGAAAAACTCCGCGATGGAGACACTCCGCGCTGGAGAAACTCCGCGCTGGAGAAACTCCGCGCTGGAGAAACTCCGCGCTGGAGAAACTCCGTGTTGGGGAAACTTCGCGTTGGAGAAACGGTGCGTTGGAGAAGCTCCGCGTTGGAGAAACTCCGCGCTTGAAACACACCACGGTGGAGAAACTTCGCGTTGGAGAAAGTCCGCGTTGGAGAAGGTCCGCGTTGGAGAAAGTCCGCCTTGGAGAAAGTCCGCGCTGGAGAAACTCCGCGTTGTATAAACTCCGCGCTGGAGAAACTCCGCGATGAAGAAAATCCGTGACGGACAAACTCCGCGATGGAGAAACTCCGCGTTGGAGAAAAGTCCACTCTGGAGAAACTCTACGCTGGAGAAACTCCGCGCTGGAGCAACTCCGCGTTGTAGAAACTCCGCGCTGGAGAAACTCCGTGCTGCATAAAATCTGCGCTGGAGAATCTCCGGGCTGGAGAAACTCCGCGCTGGAGAAACTCCGTGCTGGACAAACTCCGCGCTGGAGAAACTTCGCGTTGGAGAAACTCCGCGTTGGAGAAACTCCGCGTTGGAGAAAGTCCGCGCTGGAGAAAGTCCGCGTTGGAGAGTGTCCGCGATGGAGAAACTCCGCGCTGGAGAAACTCCGTGGTGGGGAAACTTCGCGTTTGAGAAACTCCGAACTCTAGAAACTCCGCGACGGAGACACTCCGCGCTGGAGAAACTCCGCGTTGGAGAAAGTCCGCGTTGGAGAAGATCCGCGTTGGAGAAAGTCCGCGTTGGAGAAAGTCCGCGTTGGAGAAACTCCGCGCTGGAGAAACTCCGTGCTGGACAAACTCCGCGCTGGAGAAACTCCGCGTTGGAGAAACTCCGCGCTGGAGAAACTCCGTGCTGGACAAAGTCCGCGCTGGAGAAACTCCGTGTTGGAGAAACTCCGCGCTGGAGAAACTTCGCGTTGGAGAAACTGCGCGTTGGAGAAACTTCGCTTTGAAGAAACGGCGCGTTGGAGAAACTCCGCGTTAGAGAAACTCCGCGCTTGAAACACACCGCGCTGGAGAAACTCCGTGTTGGAGAAAGTCCGCGTCGGAGAAGGTCCGCGTTGGAGAAAGTCCGCGTTGGAGAAAATCCGTGATGTAGAAACTCCGCCTTGGAGAAACTTCGCGTTGAAGAAACGGCGCGTTGGAGATACTCCGCGTTGGAGAAACTACGCGCTTGAAACACACCGCGCTGGAGAAACTCCGCGTTGGAGAAAGTCCGCGTTGGAGAAGGTCCGCGTTGGAGAAAGTCCGCGTTGGAGAAAGTCCGCGTTGGAGAAACTCCGCGTTGGATAAACTCCGCGCTGGAGAAACTCCGCGTTGGAGAAAGTCCGCGTCGGAGAAGGTCCGCGTTGGAGAAACTCCGCGTTGGAGAAACTCCGTGTTGTAGAAACTCCGCTTTGGAGAAACTTCGCGTTGAAGAAACGGCGCGTTGGAGATTCTCCGCGTTGGAGAAACTCCGCACTTGAAACACACCGCGCTGGAGAAACTCCGCGTTGGAGAAAGTCCGCGTTGGAGAAGGTCCGCGTTGGAGAAAGTCCGCGTTGGAGAAAGTCCGCGTTGGAGAAACTCCGCGTTGAAGAAAGTCCGCGTTGGAGAAAGTCCGCGCTGGAGAAACTCCGCGTTGTATAAACTCCGCGATGAAGAAAGTCCGCGACGGACAAACTCCGCGCTGGAGAAACTCCGCGCTGGAGAAACTCCGCACTGGAGAAACTCCGCGCTGGAGAAACTCCGTGTTGGGGAAACTTCGCGTTGGAGAAACGGTGCGTTGGAGAAGCTCTGCGTTGGAGAAACTCCGCGCTTGAAACACACCGCGCTGGAGAAACTCCGCGTTGGAGAAAGTCCGCGTTGGAGAAACTCCACGTTGGAGAAAAGTCCGCTCTGGAGAAACTCTACGCTGAAGAAACTCCGCGCTAGAGCAACTCCGCGTTCGAGAAACTCCGCGCTGGAGAAACTCCGTGCTGCATAAAATCTGCGCTTGAGAAACTCCGGGCTGGAGAAACTCCGCGTTGTATAAACTCCGCGATGAAGAAAGTCCGCGACGGACAAACTCCGCGATGGAGAAACTCCGCGTTGGAGAAAAGTCCGCTCTGGAGAAACTCTACGCTGGAGAAACTCCGCGATGGAGACACTCCGCGCTGGAGAAACTCCGCGCTGGAGAAACTCCGCGCTGGAGAAACTCCGTGTTGGGGAAACTTCGCGTTGGAGAAACGGTGCGTTGGAGAAGCTCCGCGTTGGAGAAACTCCGCGCTTGAAACACACCACGGTGGAGAAACTTCGCGTTGGAGAAAGTCCGCGTTGGAGAAGGTCCGCGTTGGAGAAAGTCCGCGTTGGAGAAAGTCCGCGCTGGAGAAACTCCGCGTTGTATAAACTCCGCGCTGGAGAAACTCCGCGATGAAGAAAATCCGCGACGGACAAACTCCGCGATGGAGAAACTCCGCGTTGGAGAAAAGACCGCTCTCGAGAAACTCTACACTGGAGAAACTCCGCGCTGTAGCAACTCCGCGTTGGAGCAACTCCGCGCTGCAGAAACGCCGTGCTGGACAAACTCCGCGCTGGAGAAACTCCGTGTTGGAGAAACTCCGCGCTAGAGAAACTTCGCGTTGGAGAAACTGCGCGTTGGAGAAACTTCGCTTTGAAGAAACGGCGCGTTGGAGAAACTCCGCGTTAGAGAAACTCCGCGCTTGAAACACACCGCGCTGGAGAAACTCCGCGTTGGAGAAAGTCCGCGTCGGAGAAGGTCCGCGTTGGAGAAAGTCCGCGTTAGAGAAAATCCGTGATGTAGAAACTCCGCCTTGGAGAAACTTCGCGTTGAAGAAACGGCGCGTTGGAGATACTCCGCGTTGGAGAAACTACGCGCTTGAAACACACCGCGCTGGAGAAACTCCGCGTTGGAGAAAGTCCGCGTTGGAGAAGGTCCGCGTTGGAGAAAGTCCGCGTTGGAGAAAGTCCGCGTTGGAGAAACTCCGCGTTGAAGAAAGTCCGCGTTGGAGAAAGTCCGCGCTGGAGAAACTCCGCGTTGTATAAACTCCGCGCTGGAGAAACTCCGCGATGGAGAACCTCCGCGACGGACAAACTCCGCGATGGAGAAACACCGCGTTGGAGAAAAGACAGCTCTGGAGAAACTCTACGCTGAAGAAACTCCGCGCTAGAGCAACTCCGCGTTCGAGAAACTCCGCGCTGGCGAAACTCCGTGCTGCATAAAATCTGCGCTGGAGAAACTCCGGGCTGGAGAAACTCCGTGTTGGAGAAACTCCGCTCTGGAGAAACTTCGCGTTGGAGAAACTGCGCGTTGGAGAAACTCCGCGTTGGAGAAAGTCCGCGTTGGAGAAAGTCCGCGTTGGAGAGTGTCCGCGATGGAGAAACTCCGCGCTGGAGAAACTCCGTGGTGGGGAAACTTCGCGTAGGAGAAACGGCGCGTTGGAGAAGCTCCGCGTTGGAGAAACACCGCGCTTGAAACACACCGCGCTGGAGAAACTCCGCGTTGGAGAAAGTCCGCGTTGGAGAAGGTCCGCGTTGGAGAAAGTCCGCGTTGGAGAAACTGCGCGTTGGAGAAACTCCGCGTTGGAGAAACTCTGCGTTGGAGAAAGTCCGCGTTGGAGAAAGTCCGCGTTGGTGAGAGTCCGCGATGGAGAAACTCCGCGCTGGAGAAACTACGCGTTTGAGAAACTCCGAACTGGAGAAACTCCGCGATGGAGACAATCCGCGCTGGAGAAACTCCGCGCTGAAGAAACTCCGTGTAGGAGAAACTCCGTGTTGGAGAAACTCCGCGTTGGAGAAACTCCACTTTGGAGAAAGTCCGCGTTGGAGAAAGTCCGCGTTGGAGAGTCCGCGATGGAGAAACTCCGCGCTGGAGAAAAATCGGGCTGGAGAAACTCCGCGCTGGAGAAACTCCGTGTTGGAGAAACTCTGTGTTGGAGAAATTCCGCCTTGGAGAAACTTCGCTTTGAAGAAACGGCGCGTTGGAGAAACTCCGCGTTAGAGAAACTCCGCGCTTGAAACACACCGCGCTGGAGAAACTCCGCGTTAGAGAAAGTCCGCGTCGGAGAAGGTCCGCGTTGGAGAAAGTCCGCGTTGGAGAAAATCCGTGTTGTAGAAACTCCGCCTTGGAGAAACTTCGCGTTGAAGAAACGGCGCGTTGGAAAAACTCCGCGTTCGAGAAACTCCGCGCTTGAAACACACCGCGCTGGAGAAACTCCGCGTTGGAGAAAGTCCGCGTCGGAGAAGGTCCGCGTTGGAGAAACTCCGCGTTGGAGAAACTCCGTGTTGTAGAAACTCCGCTTTGGAGAAACTTAGCGTTGAAGAAACGGCGCGTTGGAGATTCTCCGCGTTGGAGAAACTCCGCACTTGAAACACACCTCGCTGGAGAAACTCCGCGTTGGAGAAAGTCCGCGTTGGAGAAAGTCCGCGTTGGAGAAACTCCGCGTTGGAGAAAGTCCGCGCTGGAGAAACTCCGCGTTGTATAATCTCCGCGATGAAGAAAGTCCGCGACGGACAAACTCCGCGATGGAGAAACTCCGCGTTGGAGAAAAGTCCGCTCTGGAGAAACTCTACGCTGGAGAAACTCCGCGATGGAGACACTCCGCGCTGGAGAAACTCTGCGCTGGAGAAACTCCGCGCTGGAGAAACTCCGTGTTGGGGAAACTTCGCGTTGGAGAAACGGTGCGTTGGAGAAGCTCCGCGTTGGAGAAACTCCGCGCTTGAAACACACCATGGTGGAGAAAGTCCGCGTTGGAGAAGGTCCGCGTTGGAGAAAGTCCGCGTTGGAGAAAGTCCGCGCTGGAGAAACTCCGCGTTGTATAAACTCCGCGCTGGAGAAACTCCGCGATGAAGAAAATCCGCGACGGACAAACTCCGCGATGGAGAAACTCCGCGTTGGAGAAAAGTCCGCTCTGGAGAAACTCTACGCTGGAGAAACTCCGCGCTGGAGCAACTCCGCGTTGGAGAAACTCCGCGCTGGAGAAACTCCGTGCTGCATAAAATCTGCGCTTGAGAAACTCCGGGCTGGAGAAACTCCGCACTGGAGAAACTCCGTGCTGGACAAACTCCGCGCTGGAGAAACTTCGCGGTGGAGAAACTCCGCGCTGGAGAAACTCCGCGTTGGAGAAAGTCCGCGTTGGAGAAGGTCCGCGTTGGAGAAAGTCCGCGTTGGAGAAAGTCCGCGCTGGAGAAACTGCGCGTTGGAGAAACTGCGCGTTGGAGAAACTCCGCGTTGGAGAAACTCTGCGTTGGAGAAAGTCCGCGTTGGAGAAAGTCCGCGTTGGTGAGAGTCCGCGATGGAGAAACTCCGCGCTGGAGAAACTACGCGTTTGAGAAATTCCGAACTGGAGAAACTCCGCGATGGAGACAATCCGCGCTGGAGAAACTCCGCGCTGAAGAAACTCCGTGTAGGAGAAACTCCGTGTTGGAGAAACTCCGCGTTGGAGAAACTCCGCTTTGGAGAAAGTCCGCGTTGGAGAAAGTCCGCGTTGGAGAGTCCGCGATGGAGAAACTCCGCGCTGGAGAAAAATCGGGCTGGAGAAACTCCGTGTTGGAGAAACTCCGCGTTTGAGAAACTCCGAACTGGAGAAGCTCCGCGCTGGAGATTCTCCGCGGTGGAGAAACTCCGCGCTGGAGAAACTCCGTGTTGGAGAAACTCTGTGTTGGAGAAATTCCGCCTTGGAGAAACTTCGCTTTGAAGAAACGGCGCGTTGGAGAAACTCCGCGTTAGAGAAACTCCGCGCTTGAAACACACCGCGCTGGAGAAACTCCGCGTTGGAGAAAGTCCGCGTCGGAGAAGGTCCGCGTTGGAGAAAATCCGTGATGTAGAAACTCCGCCTTGGAGAAACTTCGCGTTGAAGAAACGGCGCGTTGGAGATACTCCGCGTTGGAGAAACTACGCGCTTGAAACACACCGCGCTGGAGAAACTCCGCGTTGGAGAAGGTCCGCGTTGGAGAAAGTCCGCGTTGGAGAAAGTCCGCGTTGGAGAAACTCCGCGTTGGATAAACTCCGCGCTGGAGAAACTCCGCGTTGGAGAAAGTCCGCGTCGGAGAAGGTCCGCGTTGGAGAAACTCCGCGTTGGAGAAACTCCGTGTTCTAGAAACTCCGCTTTGGAGAAACTTCGCGTTGAAGAAACGGCGCGTTGGAGATTCTCCGCGTTGGAGAAACTCCGCACTTGAAACACACCGCGCTGGAGAAACTCCGCGTTGGAGAAAGTCCGCGTTGGAGAAGGTCCGCGTTGGAGAAAGTCCGCGTTGGAGAAAGTCCGCGTTGGAGAAACTCCGCGTTGAAGAAAGTCCGCGTTGGAGAAAGTCTGCGCTGGAGAAACTCCGCGTTGTATAAACTCCGCGATGAAGAAAGTCCGCGACGGACAAACTCCGCGATGGAGAAACTCCGCGTTGGAAAAAGTCCGCTCTGGAGAAACTCTAAGCTGGAGAAACTCCGCGATGGAGACACTCCGCGCTGGAGAAACTCCGCGCTGGAGAAACTCCGCACTGGAGAAACTCCGCGCTGGAGAAACTCCGTGTTGGGGAAACTTCGCGTTGGAGAAACGGTGCGTTGGAGAAGCTCCGCGTTGGAGAAACTCCGCGCTTGAAACACACCGCGCTGGAGAAACTCCGCGTTGGAGAAAGTCCGCGTTGGAGAAACTCCACGTTGGAGAAAAGTCCGCTCTGGAGAAACTCTACGCTGGAGAAACTCCGCGCTGGAGCAACTCCGCGTTGTAGAAACTCCGCGCTGGAGAAACTCCGTGCTGCATAAAATCTGCGCTGGAGAATCTCCGGGCTGGAGAAACTCCGCGCTGGAGAAACTCCGTGCTGGACAAACTCCGCGCTGGAGAAACTTCGCGTTGGAGAAACTCCGCGTTGGAGAAACTCCGCGTTGGAGAAAGTCCGCGTTGGAGAAAGTCCGCGTTGGAGAGTGTCCGCGATGGAGAAACTCCGCGCTGGAGAAACTCCGTGGTGGGGAAACTTCGCGTTTGAGAAACTCCGAACTCTAGAAACTCCGCGATGGAGACACTCCGCGCTGGAGAAACTCCGCGTTGGAGAAAGTCCGCGTTGGAGAAGATCCGCGTTGGAGAAAGTCCGCGTTGGAGAAAGTCCGCGTTGGAGAAACTCCGCGCTGGAGAAACTCCGTGCTGGACAAACTCCGCGCTGGAGAAACTCCGCGTTGGAGAAACTCCGCGCTGGAGAAACTCCGTGCTGGACAAAGTCCGCGCTGGAGAAACTCCGTGTTGGAGAAACTCCGCGCTGGAGAAACTTCGCGTTGGAGAAACTGCGCGTTGGAGAAACTTCGCTTTGAAGAAACGGCGCGTTGGAGAAACTCCGCGTTAGAGAAACTCCGCGCTTGAAACACACCGCGCTGGAGAAACTCCGCGTTGGAGAAAGTCCGCGTCGTAGAAGGTCCGCGTTGGAGAAAGTCCGCGTTGGAGAAAATCCGTGATGTAGAAACTCCGCCTTGGAGAAACTTCGCGTTGAAGAAACGGCGCGTTGGAGAAACTACGCGCTTGAAACACACCGCGCTGGAGAAACTCCGCGTTGGAGAAAGTCCGCGTTGGAGAAGGTCCGCGTTGGAGAAAGTCCGCGTTGGAGAAAGTCCGCGTTGGAGAAACTCCGCGTTGGATAAACTCCGCGCTGGAGAAACTCCGCGTTGGAGAAAGTCCGCGTCGGAGAAGGTCCGCGTTGGAGAAACTCCGCGTTGGAGAAACTCCGTGTTGTAGAAACTCCGCTTTGGAGAAACTTCGCGTTGAAGAAACGGCGCGTTGGAGATTCTCCGCGTTGGAGAAACTCCGCACTTGAAACACACCGCGCTGGAGAAACTCCGCGTTGGAGAAAGTCCGCGTTGGAGAAGGTCCGCGTTGGAGAAAGTCCGCGTTGGAGAAAGTCCGCGTTGGAGAAACTCCGCGTTGAAGAAAGTCCGCGTTGGAGAAAGTCCGCGCTGGAGAAACTCCGCGTTGTATAAACTCCGCGATGAAGAAAGTCCGCGACGGACAAACTCCGCGATGGAGAAACTCCGCGTTGGAAAAAGTCCGCTCTGGAGAAACTCTACGCTGGAGAAACTCCGCGATGGAGACACTCCGCGCTGGAGAAACTCCGCGCTGGAGAAACTCCGCACTGGAGAAACTCCGCGCTGGAGAAACTCCGTGTTGGGGAAACTTCGCGTTGGAGAAACGGTGCGTTGGAGAAGCTCCGCGTTGGAGAAACTCCGCGCTTGAAACACACCGCGCTGGAGAAACTCCGCGTTGGAGAAAAGTCCGTTCTGGAGAAACTCTACGCTGAAGAAACTCCGCGCTAGAGCAACTCCGCGTTCGAGAAACTCCGCGCTGGAGAAACTCCGTGCTGCATAAAATCTGCGCTTGAGAAACTCCGGGCTGGAGAAACTCCGCGTTGTATAAACTCCGCGATGAAGAAAGTCCGCGACGGACAAACTCCGCGATGGAGAAACTCCGCGTTGGAGAAAAGTCCGCTCTGGAGAAACTCTACGCTGGAGAAACTCCGCGATGGAGACACTCCGCGCTGGAGAAACTCCGCGCTGGAGAAACTCCGCGCTGGAGAAACTCCGTGTTGGGGAAACTTCGCGTTGGAGAAACGGTGCGTTGGAGAAGCTCCGCGTTGGAGAAACTCCGCGCTTGAAACACACCACGGTGGAGAAACTTCGCGTGGAGAAAGTCCGCGTTGCAGAAGGTCCGCGTTGGAGAAAGTCCGCGTTGGAGAAAGTCCGCGCTGGAGAAACTCCGCGTTGTATAAACTCCGCGCTGGAGAAACTCCGCGATGAAGAAAATCCGCGACGGACAAACTCCGCGATGGAGAAACTCCGCGTTGGAGAAAAGTCCACTCTGCAGAAACTCTACGCTGGAGAAACTCCGCGCTGGAGCAACTCCGCGTTGTAGAAACTCCGCGCTGGAGAAACTCCGTGCTGCATAAAATCTGCGCTGGAGAAACTCCGGGCTGGAGAAACTGCGCGCTGGAGAAACTCCGTGCTGGACAAACTCCGCGCTGGAGAAACTTCGCGTTGGAGAAACTCCGCGTTGGAGAAACTCCGCGTTGGAGAAAGTCCGCGTTGGAGAGTGTCCGCGATGGAGAAACTCCGCGCTGGAGAAACTCCGTGGTGGGGAAACTTCGCGTTTGAGAAACTCCGAACTCTAGAAACTCCGCGATGGAGACACTCCGCGCTGGAGAAACTCCGCGTTGGAGAAAGTCCGCGTTGGAGAAGATCCGCGTTGGAGAAAGTCCGCGTTGAAGAAAGTCCGCGTTGGAGAAACTCCGCGTTGAAGAAAGTCCGCGTTGGAGAAAGTCCGCGCTGGAGAAACTCCGCGTTGTATAAACTCCGCGATGAAGAAAGTCCGCGACGGACAAACTCCGCGATGGAGAAACTCCGCGTTGGAGAAAAAGACCGCTCTGGAGAAACTCTACACTGGAGAAACTCCGCGCTGTAGCAACTCCGCGTTGGAGAAACTCCGCGCTGGAGAAACTCCGTGCTGGACAAACTCCGCGCTGGAGAAACTCCGCGTTGGAGAAACTCCGCGCTGGAGAAACTCCGTGCTGGACAAAGTCCGCGCTGGAGAAACTCCGTGTTGGAGAAACTCCGCGCTGGAGAAACTTCGCGTTGGAGAAACTGCGCGTTGGAGAAACTTCGCTTTGAAGAAACGGCGCGTTGGAGAAACTCCGCGTTAGAGAAACTCCGCGCTTGAAACACACCGCGCTGGAGAAACTCCGCGTTGGAGAAAGTCCGCGTCGGAGAAGGTCCGCGTTGGAGAAAGTCCGCGTTAGAGAAAATCCGTGATGTAGAAACTCCGCCTTGGAGAAACTTCGCGTTGAAAAAACGGCGCGTTGGTGATACTCCGCGTTGGAGAAACTACGCGCTTGAAACACACCGCGCTGGAGAAACTCCGCGTTGGAGAAAGTCCGCGTTGGAGAAGGTCCGCGTTGGAGAAAGTCCGCGTTGGAGAAAGTCCGCATTAGAGAAACTCCGCGTTGGATAAACTCCGCGCTGGAGAAATTCCGCGTTGGAGAAAGTCCGCGTCGGAGAAGGTCCGCGTTGGAGAAACTCCGCGTTGGAGAAACTCCGTGTTGTAGAAACACCGCTTTGGAGAAACTTCGCGTTGAAGAAACGGCGCGTTGGAGATTCTCCGCGTTGGAGAAACTCCGCACTTGAAACACACCGCGCTGGAGAAACTCCGCGTTGGAGAAAGTCCGCGTTGGAGAAGGTCCGCGTTGGAGAAAGTCCGCGTTGGAGAAAGTCCGCGTTGGAGAAACTCCGCGTTGAAGAAAGTCCGCGTTGGATAAAGTCCGCGCTGGAGAAACTCCGCGTTGTATAAACTCCGCGATGAAGAAAGTCCGCGACGGACAAACTCCGCGGTGGAGAAACTCCGCGTTGGAAAAAGTCCGCTCTGGAGAAACTCTACGCTGGAGAAACTCCGCGCTGGAGAAACTCCGCGCTGGAGAAACTCCGCGCTGGAGAAACTCCGCGCTGGAGAAATTCCGTGTTGGGCAAACTTCGCGTTGGAGAAACGGTGCGTTGGAGAAGCTCCGCGTTGGAGAAACTCCGCGCTTGAAACACACCGCGCTGGAGAAACTCCGCGTTGGAGAAAGTCCGCGTTGGAGAAGGTCCGCGTTGGAGGGAGAAAGTCCGCGCTGGAGAAACTACGCGTTGTATAAACTCCGCGCTGGAGAAACTCCGCGATGGAGAACCTCCGCGACGGACAAACTCCGCGATGGAGAAACTCCACGTTGGAGAAAAGTCCGCTCTGGAGAAACTCTACGCTGAAAAAACTCCGCGCTAGAGCAACTCCGCGTTCGAGAAACTCCGCGCTGGAGAAACTCCGTGCTGCATAAAATCTGCGCTTGAGAAACTCCGGGCTGGAGAAACTCCGCGCTGGAGAAACTCCGCGCTGGAGAAACTCCGTGGTGGGGAAACTTCGCGTAGCAGAAACGGCGCGTTGGAGAAGCTCCGCGTTGGAAAAACACCGCGCTTGAAACACACCGCGCTGGAGAAACTCCGCGTTGGAGAAAGTCCGCGTTGGAGAAGGTCCGCGTTGGAGAAAGTCCGCGTTGGAGAAAGTCCGCGCTGGAGAAACTCCGCGTTGTATAAACTCCGCGGTGGAGAAACTCCGCGATGAAGAAAGTCCGCAACGAACAAACTCCGCGATGGAGAAACTCCGCGTTGGAGAAAAGTCCGCTCTGGAGAAACTCTACGCTGGAGAAACTCCGCGCTATAGCAACTCCGCGTTGGAGAAACTCCGCGCTGGAGAAACTCCGTGCTGCATAAAATCTGTGCTGGAGAAACTCCGGGCTGGAGAAACTCCGCGCTGTGGAAACTCCGTGTTGGAGAAACTCCGCGCTGGAGAAACTTCGCGTTGGAGAAACTGCGCGTTGGAGAAACTGCGCGTTGGAGAAACTCCGCGTTGGAGAAACTCCGCGTTTGAGAAAGTCCGCGTTGGAGAGAGTCCGCGATGAAAAAATTTCGCGCTGGAGAAACTCCGCGTTTGAGAAACTCCGAACTGGAGAAACTCCGCGATGGAGAAACTCCGCGCTGGAGAAACTCCGCGATGGAGACACTCCGCGCTGGCGATACTGCGTGTTCAGGAAAATTCGCGTTGGAGAAACGGCGCGTTGGAGAAGCTCCGCGTTGGAGAAACTCCGCGCTTGAAACACCGCGCTGGAGAAACTCCGCGTTGGAGAAGGTCCGCGTTGGAGAATGTCCGCGTTGGAGAAAGTCCGCGCTGGAGAAACTCCGCGTTGGATAAACTCCGCGCTGGAGAAACTCCGCGTTGGAGAAAGTCCGCGTCGGAGAAGGTCCGCGTTGGAGAAACTCCGCGTTGGAGAAACTCCGTGCTGGAGAAACTCCGTGTTGGGGAAACTTCGCGTTGGAGAAACGGTGCGTTGGAGAAGCTCCGCGTTGGAGAAACTCCGCGCTTGAAACACACCGCGCTGGAGAAACTCCGCGTTGGAGAAAGTCCGCGTTGGAGAAAGTCCGCGCTGGAGAAACTCCGCGTTGTATAAACTCCGCGCTGGAGAAACTCCGCGATGAAGAAAGTCCGCGACGGACAAACTCCGCGATGGAGAAACTCCGCGTTGGAGAAAAGTCCGCTCTGGAGAAACTCTACGCTGGAGAAACTCCGCGCTGGAGCAACTCCGCGTTGGAGAAACTCCGCGCTGGAGAAACTCCGTGCTGCATAAAATCTGCGCTGGAGAAACTCCGGGCTGGAGAAACTCCGCGCTGGAGAAACTCCGTGCTGGACAAACTCCGCGCTGGAGAAACTTCGCGTTGGAGAAACTGCGCGTTGGAGAAACTCCGCGTTGGAGAAATTCCGCGTTGGAGAAAGTCCGCGTTGGAGAAATTCCGCGTTGGAGAGAGTCTGCGATGGAGAAATTCCGCGCTGGAGAAACTCCGCGTTTGAGAAACTCCGAACTCTAGACACTCCGCGATGGAGACACTCCGCGCTGGAGAAACTCCGCGTTGGAGAAAGTCCGCGTCGGAGAAGGTCCGCGGTGGAGAAAGTCCGCGTTGGAGAAACTTCGCATTGAAGAAACGGCGCGTCGGAGATTCTCCGCGTTGGAGAAACTCCGCGCTTGAAACACACCTCGCTGGAGAAACTCCGCGTTGGAGAAAGTCCGCGTCGGAGAAGGTCCGCGTTGGAGAAAGTCCGCGTTAGAGAAAATCCGTGATGTAGAAACTCCGCCTTGGAGAAACTTCGCGTTGAAAAAACGGCGCGTTGGTGATACTCCGCGTTGGAGAAACTACGCGCTTGAAACACACCGCGCTGGAGAAACTCCGCGTTGGAGAAAGTCCGCGTTGGAGAAGGTCCGCGTTGGAGAAAGTCCGCGTTGGAGAAAGACCGCATTGGAGAAACTCCGCGTTGGATAAACTCCGCGCTGGAGAAACTCCGCGTTGGAGAAAGTCCGCGTCGGAGAAGGTCCGCGTTGGAGAAACTCCGCGTTGGAGAAACTCCGTGTTGTAGAAACACCGCTTTGGAGAAACTTCGCGTTGAAGAAACGGCGCGTTGGAGATTCTCCGCGTTGGAGAAACTCCGCACTTGAAACACACCGCGCTGGAGAAAGTCCGCGTTGGAGAAGGTCCGCGTTGGAGAAAGTCCGCGTTGGAGAAACTCCGCGTTGAAGAAAGTCCGCGTTGGAGAAAGTCCGCGCTGGAGAAACTCCGCGTTGTATAAACTCCGCGATGAAGAAAGTCCGCGACGGACAAACTCCGCGATGGAGAAACTCCGCGTTGGAAAAAGTCCGCTCTGGAGAAACTCTACGCTGGAGAAACTCCGCGATGGAGACACTTCGCGCTGGAGAAACTCCGCGCTGGAGAAACTCCGCGCTGGAGAAACTCCGTGTTGGGCAAACTTCGCGTTGGAGAAACGGTGCGTTGGAGAAGCTCCGCGTTGGAGAAACTCCGCGCTTGAAACACACCACGCTGGAGAAACTCCGCGTTGGAGAAAGTCCGCGTTGGAGAAGGTCCGCGTTGGAGGGAGAAAGTCCGCGCTGGAGAAACTACGCGTTGTATAACCTCCGCGCTGGAGAAACTCCGCGATGGAGAACCTCCGCGACGGACAAACTCCGCGATGGAGAAACTCAACGTTGGAGAAAAGTCCGCTCTGGAGAAACTCTACGCTGAAGAAACTCCGCGCTAGAGCAACTCCGCGTTCGAGAAACTCCGCGCTGGAGAAACTCCGTGCTGCATAAAATCTGCGCTTGAGAAACTCCGGGCTGGAGAAACTC
Source organism: Amblyomma americanum (assembly GCA_030143305.2). Taxonomy (NCBI): domain Eukaryota; kingdom Metazoa; phylum Arthropoda; class Arachnida; order Ixodida; family Ixodidae; genus Amblyomma; species Amblyomma americanum. The sequence continues at coordinate 105,222 of JARKHS020036611.1, read as the reverse complement.
CGCGCTGGAGAAACTCCGTGGTGGGGAAACTTCGCGTAGGAGAAACGGCGCGTTGGAGAAGCTCCGCGTTGGAAAAACACCGCGCTTGAAACACACCGCGCTGGAGAAACTCCGCGTTGGAGAAAGTCCGTGTTGGAGAAGGTCCGCGTTGGAGAAAGTCCGCGTTGGAGAAAGTCCGCGCTGGAGAAACTCCGCGTTGTATAAACTCCGCGGTGGAGAAACTCCGCGATGAAGAAAGTCCGCAACGAACAAACTCCGCGATGGAGAAACTCCGCGTTGGAGAAAAGTCCGCTCTGGAGAAACTCTACGCTGGAGAAACTCCGCGCTATAGCAACTCCGCGTTGGAGAAACTCCGCGCTGGAGAAACTCCGTGCTGCATAAAATCTGTGCTGGAGAAACTCCGGGCTGGAGAAACTCCGCGCTGTCGAAACTCCGTGCTGGACAAACTCCGCGCTGGAGAAACTCCGTGTTGGAGAAACTCCGCGCTGGAGAAACTTCGCGTTGGAGAAACTGCGCGTTGGAGAAACTCCGCGTTGGAGAAACTCCGCGTTGGAGAAAGTCCGCGTTGGAGAGAGTCCGCGATGAAAAAATTTCGCGCTGGAGAAACTCCGCGTTTGAGAAACTCCGAACTGGAGAAACTCCGCGATGGAGAAACTCCGCGCTGGAGAAACTCCGCGATGGAGACACTCCGCGCTGGCGATACTGCGTGTTCGGGAAAATTCGCGTTGGAGAAACGGCGCGTTGGAGAAGCTCCGCGTTGGAGAAACTCCGCGCTTGAAACACCGCGCTGGAGAAACTCCGCGTTGGAGAAGGTCCGCGTTGGAGAATGTCCGCGTTGGAGAAAGTCCGCGCTGGAGAAACTCCGCGTTGGATAAACTCCGCGCTGGAGAAACTCCGCGTTGGAGAAAGTCCGCGTCGGAGAAGGTCCGCGTTGGAGAAACTCCGCGTTGGAGAAACTCCGTGTTGTAGAAACTCCGCTTTGGAGAAACTTCGCGTTGAAGAAACGGCGCGTTGGAGATTCTCCGCGTTGGAGAAACTCCGCACTTGAAACACACCGCGCTGGAGAAACTCCGCGTTGGAGGAAGTCCGCGTTTGAGAAGGTCCGCGTTGGAGAAAGTCCGCGTTGGAGAAAGTCCGCGTTGGAGAAACTCCGCGTTGAAGAAAGTCCGCGTTGGAGAAAGTCCGCGCTGGAGAAACTCCGCGTTGTATAAACTCCGCGATGAAGAAAGTCCGCGGCGGACAAACTCCGCGCTGGAGAAACTCCGTGTTGGGGAAACTTCGCGTTGGAGAAACGCTGCGTTGGAGAAGCTCCGCGTTGGAGAAACTCCGCGCTTGAAACACACCGCGCTGGAGAAACTCCGCGTTGGAGAAAGTCCGCGTTGGAGAAAGTCCGCGCTGGAGAAACTCCGCGTTGTATAAACTCCGCGCTGGAGAAACTCCGCGATGAAGAAAGTCCGCGACGGACAAACTCCGCGATGGAGAAACTCCGCGTTGGAGAAAAGTCCGCTCTGGAGAAACTCTACGCTGGAGAAACTCCGCGCTGGAGCAACTCCGCGTTGGAGAAACTCCGCGCTGGAGAAACTCCGTGCTGCATAAAATCTGCGCTGGAGAAACTCCGGGCTGGAGAAACTCCGCGCTGGAGAAACTCCGTGCTGGACAAACTCCGCGCTGGAGAAACTTCGCGTTGGAGAAACTGCGCGTTGGAGAAACTCCGCGTTGGAGAAATTCCGCGTTGGAGAAAGTCCGCGTTGGAGAAATTCCGCGTTGGAGAGAGTCTGCGATGGAGAAATTCCGCGCTGGAGAAACTCCGCGTTTGAGAAACTCCGAACTCTAGAAACTCCGCGATGGAGACACTCCGCGCTGGAGAAACTCCGCGTTGGAGAAAGTCCGCGTCGGAGAAGGTCCGCGGTGGAGAAAGTCCGCGTTGGAGAAACTTCGCTTTGAAGAAACGGCGCGTCGGAGATTCTCCGCGTTGGAGAAACTCCGCGCTTGAAACACACCGCGCTGGAGAAACTCCGCGTTGGAGAAAGTCCGCGTCGGAGAAGGTCCGCGTTGGAGAAAGTCCGCGTTAGAGAAAATCCGTGATGTAGAAACTCCGCCTTGGAGAAACTTCGCGTTGAAAAAACGGCGCGTTGGTGATACTCCGCGTTGGAGAAACTACGCGCTTGAAACACACCGCGCTGGAGAAACTCCGCGTTGGAGAAAGTCCGCGTTGGAGAAGGTCCGCGTTGGAGAAAGTCCGCGTTGGAGAAAGTCCGCATTGGAGAAACTCCGCGTTGGATAAACTCCGCGCTGGAGAAACTCCGCGTTGGAGAAAGTCCGCGTCGGAGAAGGTCCGCGTTGGAGAAACTCCGCGTTGGAGAAACTCCGTGTTGTAGAAACACCGCTTTGGAGAAACTTCGCGTTGAAGAAACGGCGCGTTGGAGATTCTCCGCGTTGGAGAAACTCCGCACTTGAAACACACCGCGCTGGAGAAACTCCGCGTTGGAGAAAGTCCGCGTTGGAGAAGGTCCGCGTTGGAGAAAGTCCGCGTTGGAGAAACTCCGCGTTGAAGAAAGTCCGCGTTGGAGAAAGTCCGCGCTGGAGAAACTCCGCGTTGTATAAACTCCGCGATGAAGAAAGTCCGCGACGGACAAACTCCGCGATGGAGAAACTCCGCGTTGGAAAAAGTCCGCTCTGGAGAAACTCTACGCTGGAGAAACTCCGCGATGGAGACACTTCGCGCTGGAGAAACTCCGCGCTGGAGAAACTCCGCGCTGGAGAAACTCCGTGTTGGGCAAACTTCGCGTTGGAGAAACGGTGCGTTGGAGAAGCTCCGCGTTGGAGAAACTCCGCGCTTGAAACACACCGCGCTGGAGAAACTCCGCGTTGGAGAAAGTCCGCGTTGGAGAAGGTCCGCGTTGGAGGGAGAAAGTCCGCGCTGGAGAAACTACGCGTTGTATAAACTCCGCGCTGGAGAAACTCCGCGATGGAGAACCTCCGCGACGGACAAACTCCGCGATGGAGAAACTCCACGTTGGAGAAAAGTCCGCTCTGGAGAAACTCTACGCTGAAGAAACTCCGCGCTAGAGCAACTCCGCGTTCGAGAAACTCCGCGCTGGAGAAACTCCGTGCTGCATAAAATCTGCGCTTGAGAAACTCCGGGCTGGAGAAACTCCGCGCTGGAGAAACTCCGTGGTGGGGAAACTTCGCGTAGGAGAAACGGCGCGTTGGAGAAGCTCCGCGTTGGAAAAACACCGCGCTTGAAACACACCGCGCTGGAGAAACTCCGCGTTGGAGAAAGTCCGTGTTGGAGAAGGTCCGCGTTGGAGAAAGTCCGCGTTGGAGAAAGTCCGCGCTGGAGAAACTCCGCGTTGTATAAACTCCGCGGTGGAGAAACTCCGCGATGAAGAAAGTCCGCAACGAACAAACTCCGCGATGGAGAAACTCCGCGTTGGAGAAAAGTCCGCTCTGGAGAAACTCTACGCTGGAGAAACTCCGCGCTATAGCAACTCCGCGTTGGAGAAACTCCGCGCTGGAGAAACTCCGTGCTGCATAAAATCTGTGCTGGAGAAACTCCGGGCTGGAGAAACTCCGCGCTGTCGAAACTCCGTGCTGGACAAACTCCGCGCTGGAGAAACTCCGCGATGAAAAAATTCGCGCTGGAGAAACTCCGCGTTTGAGAAACTCCGAACTGGAGAAACTCCGCGATGGAGAAACTCCGCGCTGGAGAAACTCCGCGATGGAGACACTCCGCGCTGGCGATACTGCGTGTTCGGGAAAATTCGCGTTGGAGAAACACCGCGCTGGAGAAACTCCGCGTTGGAGAAGGTCCGCGTTGGAGAATGTCCGCGTTGGAGAAAGTCCGCGCTGGAGAAACTCCGCGTTGGATAAACTCCGCGCTGGAGAAACTCCGCGTTGGAGAAAGTCCGCGTCGGAGAAGGTCCGCGTTGGAGAAACTCCGCGTTGGAGAAACTCCGTGTTGTAGAAACTCCGCTTTGGAGAAACTTCGCGTTGAAGAAACGGCGCGTTGGAGATTCTCCGCGTTGGAGAAACTCCGCACTTGAAACACACCGCGCTGGAGAAACTCCGCGTTGGAGAAAGTCCGCGTTTGAGAAGGTCCGCGTTGGAGAAAGTCCGCGTTGGAGAAAGTCCGCGTTGGAGAAACTCCGCGTTGAAGAAAGTCCGCGTTGGAGAAAGTCCGCGCTGGAGAAACTCCGCGTTGTATAAACTCCGCGATGAAGAAAGTCCGCGGCGGACAAACTCCGCGCTGGAGAAACTCCGTGTTGGGGAAACTTCGCGTTGGAGAAACGGTGCGTTGGAGAAGCTCCGCGTTGGAGAAACTCCGCGCTTGAAACACACCGCGCTGGAGAAACTCCGCGTTGGAGAAAGTCCGCGTTGGAGAAAGTCCGCGCTGGAGAAACTCCGCGTTGTATAAACTCCGCGCTGGAGAAACTCCGCGATGAAGAAAGTCCGCGACGGACAAACTCCGCGATGGAGAAACTCCGCGTTGGAGAAAAGTCCGCTCTGGAGAAACTCTACGCTGGAGAAACTCCGCGCTGGAGCAACTCCGCGTTGGAGAAACTCCGCGCTGGAGAAACTCCGTGCTGCATAAAATCTGCGCTGGAGAAACTCCGGGCAGGAGAAACTCCGCGCTGGAGAAACTCCGTGCTGGACAAACTCCGCGCTGGAGAAACTTCGCGTTGGAGAAACTGCGCGTTGGAGAAAAGTTCGCTCTGGAGAAACTCCGCGCTGGAGCAACTCCGCGTTGGAGAAACTCCGCGCTGGAGAAACTCCGTGCTGCATAAAATCTGCGCTGGAGAAACTCCGGGCTGGAGAAACTCCGCGCTGGAGAAACTCCGTGCTGGACAAACTCCGCGCTGGAGAAACTTCGCGTTGGAGAAACTCCGCGTTGGAGAAATTCCGCGTTGGAGAGAGTCTGCGATGGCGAAATTCCGCGCTGGAGAAACTCCGCGTTTGAGATACTCCGAACTCTAGAAACTCCGCGATGGAGACACTCCGCGCTGGAGAAACTCCGCGTTGGAGAAAGTCCGCTTTGGAGAAGATCCGCGTTGGAGAAAGTCCGCGTTGGAGAAAGTCCGCGTTGGAGAAATTCCGCGTTGGAGAGAGTCTGCGATGGAGAAATTCCGCGCTGGAGAATCTCCGCGTTTGAGAAACTCCGAACTCTAGAAACTCCGCGATGGAGACACTCCGCGCTGGAGAAACTCCGCGTTGGAGAAAGTCCGCGTCGGAGAAGGTCCGCGGTGGAGAAAGTCCGCGTTGGAGAAACTTCGCATTGAAGAAACGGCGCGTCGGAGATTCTCCGCGTTGGAGAAACTCCGCACTTGAAACACACCGCGCTGGAGAAACTCCGCGTTGGAGAAAGTCCGCGTTTGAGAAACTCCGAACTGGAGAAGCTCCGCGCTCGAGATACTCCGCGGTGGAGAAACTCCGCGCTGGAGAAACTCCGTGTTGGAAAAACTCTGTGTTGGAGAAATTCCGCCTTGGAGAAAGTTCGCTTTGAAGAAACGGCGCGTTGGAGAAACTCCGCGTTAGAGAAACTCCGCGCTTGAAACACACCGCGCTGGAGAAACTCCGCGTTAGAGAAAGTCCGCGTCGGAGAAGGTCCGCGTTGGAGAAAGTCCGCGTTGGAGAAAATCCGTGTTGTAGAAGCTCCGCCTTGGAGAAACTTCGCGTTGAAGAAACGGCGCGTTGGAGAAACTCCGCGTTCGAGAAACTCCGCGCTTGAAACACACCGCGCTGGAGAAACTCCGCGTTGGAGAAAATCCGCGTCGGAGAAGGTCCGCGTTGGAGAAACTCCGCGTTGGAGAAACTCCGTGTTATAGAAACTCCGCTTTGGAGAAACTTCGCGTTGAAGAAACGGCGCGTTGGAGATTATCCGCGTTGGAGAAACTCCGCACTTGAAACACTCCGCGTTGGAGAAGGTCCGCGTTGGAGAAAGTCCGCGTTGGAGAAAGTCCGCGCTGGAGAAACTCCGCGCTGGAGAAACTCCGCGTTGGAGAAACTCCGCGCTGGAGAAACTCCGCGATGAAGAAAGTCCGCGACGGACAAACTCCGCGATGGAGAAACTCCGCGTTGGAGAAAAGTCCGCTATGGAGAAACTCTACGCTGGAGAAACTCCGCGCTGGAGCAACTCCGCGTTGGAGAAACTCCGCGCTGGAGAAACTCCGTGCTGCATAAAATCTGCGCTGGAGAAACTCCGGGCTGGAGAAAGTCCGCGCTGGAGAAACTCCGTGCTGGACGAACTCCGCGCTGGAGAAACTTCGCGTTGGAGAAACTGCGCGTTGGAGAAACTCCGCGTTGGAGAAAGTCCGCGTTGGAGAAATTCCGCGTTGGAGAGAGTCTGCGATGGCGAAATTCCGCGCTGGAGAAACTCCGCGTTTGAGATACTCCGAACTCTAGAAACTCCGCGATGGAGACACTCCGCGCTGGAGAAACTCCGCGTTGGAGAAAGTCCGCTTTGGAGAAGATCCGCGTTGGAGAAAGTCCGCGTTGGAGAAAGTCCGCGTTGGAGAAACTCCGCGTTGAAGAAAGTCCGCGTTGGAGAAAGTCCGCGCTGGAGAAACTCCGCGTTGTATAAACTCCGCGATGAAGAAAGTCCGCGACGGAAAAACTCCGCGATGGAGAAACTCCACGTTGGAGAAAAGACCGCTCTGGAGAAACTCTACACTGGAGAAACTCCGCGCTGTAGCAACTCCGCGTTGGAGCAACTCCGCGCTGGAGAAACTCCGTGCTGGACAAACTCCGCGCTGGAGAAACTCCGTGTTGGAGAAACTCCGCGCTGGAGAAACTTCGCGTTGGAGAAACTGCGCGTTGGAGAAACTCCGCGTTGGAGAAAGTCCGCGCTGGAGAAACTCCGCGTTGTATAAACTCCGCGCTGGAGAAACTCCGCGATGCAGAAAGTCCGCGACGGACAAACTCCGCGATGGAGAAACTCCGCGTTGGAGAAAAGTCCGCTCTGGAGAAACTCCGCGCTGGAGCAACTCCGCGTTGGAGAAACTCCGCGCTGGAGAAACTCCGTGCTGCATAAAATCTGCGCTGGAGAAACTCCGGGCTGGAGAAACTCCGCGCTGGAGAAACTCCGTGCTGGACAAACTCCGCGCTGGAGAAACTTCGCGTTGGAGAAACTGCGCGTTGGAGAAACTCCGCGTTGGAGAAACTCCGCGTTGGAGAAACTCCGCGTTGGAGAAAGTCCGCGTTGGAGAAATTCCGCGTTGGAGAGAGTCTGCGATGGCGAAATTCCGCGCTGGAGAAACTCCGCGTTTGAGATACTCCGAACTCTAGAAACTCCGCGATGGAGACACTCCGCGCTGGAGAAACTCCGCGTTGGAGAAAGTCCGCTTTGGAGAAGATCCGCGTTGGAGAAACTCCGCGTTGGAGAAAGTCGGCGTTGGAGAAATTCCGCGTTGGAGAGAGTCCGCGATGGAGAAATTCCGCGCTGGAGAAACTCCGCGTTTGAGAAACTCCGAACTCTAGAAACTCCGCGATGGAGACACTCCGCGCTGGAGAAACTCCGCGTTGGAGAAAGTCCGCGTCGGGAAGGTCCGCGGTGGAGAAAGTCCGCGTTGGAGAAACTTCGCATTGAAGAAACGGCGCGTCGGAGATTCTCCGCGTTGGAGAAACTCCGCACTTGAAACACACCGCGCTGGAGAAACTCCGCGTTGGAGAAAGTCCGCGTTTGAGAAACTCCGCTGGAGAAGCTCCGCGCTCGAGATACTCCGCGTGGAAAAACTCCGCGCTGGAGAAACTCCGTGTTGGAAAAACTCTGTGTTGGAGAAATCCGCCTTGGAGAAAGTTCGCTTTGAAGAAACGGCGCGTTGGAGAAACTCCGCGTTAGAGAAACTCCGCGCTTGAAACACACCGCGCTGGAGAAACTCCGCGTTAGACAAAGTCCGCGTCGCAGAAGGTCCGCGTTGGAGAAAGTCCGCGTTGGAGAAAATCCGTGTTGTAGAAGCTCCGCCTTGGAGAAACTTCGCGTTGAAGAAACGGCGCGTTGGAGAAACTCCGCGTTCGAGAAACTCCGCGCTTGAAACACACCGCGCTGGAGAAACTCCGCGTTGGAGAAAGTCCGCGTCGGAGAAGGTCCGCGTTGGAGAAAGTCCGCGTTGGAGAAAATCCGTGATGTAGAAACTCCGCCTTGGAGAAACTTCGCGTTGAAGAAACGGCGCGTTGGATATACTCCGCGTTGGAGAAACTACGCGCTTGAAACACACCGCGCTGGAGAAACTCCGCGTTGGAGAAAGTCCGCGTTGGAGAAGGTCCGCGTTGGAGAAAGTCCGCGTTGGAGAAACTCCGCGTTGAAGAAAGTCCGCGTTGGAGAAAGTCCGCGCTGGAGAAACTCCGCGTTGTATAAACTCCGCGCTGGAGAAACTCCGCGATGGAGAACCTCCGCGACGGACAAACTCCGCGATGGAGAAACTCCGCGTCGGAGAAAAGTCAGCTCTGGAGAAACTCTACGCTGAAGAAACTCCGCGCTAGAGCAACTCCGCGTTCGAGAAACTCCGCGCTGGAGAAACTCCGTGCTGCATAAAATCTGCGCTGGAGAAACTCCGGGCTGGAGAAACTCCGTGTTGGAGAAACTCCGCGCTGGAGAAACTTCGCGTTGAAGAAACTGCGTGTTGGAGAAACTCCGCGTTGGAGAAAGTCCGCGTTGGAGAAAGTCCGCGTTGGAGAGTGTCCGCGATGGAGAAACTCCGCGCTGGAGAAACTCCGTGGTGGGGAAACTTCGCGTAGGAGAAACGGCGCGTTGGAGAAGCTCCGCGTTGGAGAAACACCGCGCTTGAAACACACCGCGCTGGAGAAACTCCGCGTTGGAGAAAGTCCGCGTTGGAGAAAGTCCGCGTTGGAGAAAGTCCGCGTTGGAGAAACTCCGCGTTGGATAAACTCCGCGCTGGAGAAACTCCGCGTTGGAGAAAGTCCGCGTCGGAGAAGGTCCGCGTTGGAGAAACTCCGCGTTGGAGAAACTCCGTGTTGTAGAAACTCCGCTTTGGAGAAACTTCGCGTTGAAGAAACGGCGCGTTGGAGATTCTCCGCGTTGGAGAAACTCCGCACTTGAAACACACCGCGCTGGAGAAACTCCGCGTTGGAGAAAGTCCGCGTTGGAGAAGGTCCGCGTTGGAGAAAGTCCGCGTTGGAGAAAGTCCGCGTTGGAGAAACTCCGCGTTGAAGAAAGTCCGCGTTGGAGAAAGTCCTAGCTGGAGAAACTCCGCGTTGTATAAACTCCGCGATGAAGAAAGTCCGCGACGGACAAACTCCGCGATGGAGAAACTCCGCGTTGGAAAAAGTCCGCTCTGGAGAAACTCTACGCTGGAGAAACTCCGCGATGGAGACACTCCGCGCTGGAGAAACTCCGCGCTGGAGAAACTCCGCGATGGAGAACCTCCGCGACGGACAAACTCCGCGATGGAGAAACTCCACGTTGGAGAAAAGTCCGCTCTGGAGAAACTCTACGCTGAAGAAACTCCGCGCTAGAGCAACTCCGCATTCGAGAAACTCCGCGCTGGAGAAACTCCGTGTTGCATAAAATCTGCGCTTGAGAAACTCCGGGCTGGAGAAACTCCGTGTTGGAGAAACTCCGCGCTGGAGAAACTTCGCGTTGGAGAAACTGCGCGTTGGAGAAACTCCGCGTTGGAGGAACTCCGCGTTGGAGAAACTCCGCGTTGGAGAAAGTCCGCGTTGGAGAAAGTCCGCGTTGGAGAGTGTCCGCGATGGAGAAACTCCGCGCTGGAGAAACTCTGTGGTGGGGAAACTTCGCGTAGGAGAAACGGCGCGTTGGAGAAGCTCCGCGTTGGAGAAACACCGCGCTTGAAACACACCACGCTGGAGAAACTCCGCGTTGGAGAAAGTCCGCGTTGGAGAAGGTCCGCGTTGGAGAAAGTCCGCGTTGGAGAAAGTCCGCGCTGGAGAAACTCCGCGTTGTATAAACTCCGCGGTGGAGAAACTCCGCGATGAAGAAAGTCCGCAACGAACAAACTCCGCGATGGAGAAACTCCGCGTTGGAGAAAAGTCCGCTCTGGAGAAACTCTACGCTGGAGAAACTTGGCGCTATAGCAACTCCGCGTTGGAGAAACTCCGCGCTGGAGAAACTCCGTGCTGCATAAAATCTGCGCTGGAGAAACTCCGGGCTGGAGAAACTCCGCGCTGGAGAAACTCCGTGCTGGACAAACTCCGCGCTGGAGAAACTCCGCGATGAAAAAATTTCGCGCTGGAGAAACTCCGCGTTTGAGAAACTCCGAACTGGAGAAACTCCGCGATGGAGAAACTCCGCGATGGAGAAACTCCGCGATGGAGACACTCCGCGCTGGAGAAACTGCGTGTTCGGGAAAATTCGCGTTGGAGAAACGGCGCGTTGGAGAAGCTCCGCGTTGGAGAAACTCCGCGCTTGAAACACACCGCGCTGGAGAAACTCCGCGTTGGAGAAGGTCCGCGTTGGAGAATGTCCGCGTTGGAGAAAGTCCGCGCTGGAGAAACTCCGCGTTGGATAAACTCCGCGCTGGAGAAACTCCGCGTTGGAGAAAGTCCGCGTCGGAGAAGGTCCGCGTTAGAGAAACTCCGCGTTGGAGAAACTCCGTGTTGTAGAAACTCCGCTTTGGAGAAACTTCGCGTTGAAGAACCGGCGCGTTGGAGATTCTCCGCGTTGGAGAAACTCCGCACTTGAAACACACCGCGCTGGAGAAACTCCGCGTTGGAGAAAGTCCGCGTTTGAGAAGGTCCGCGTTGGAGAAAGTCCGCGTTGGAGAAAGTCCGCGTTGGATAAACTCCGCGTTGAAGAAAGTCCGCGTTGGAGAAAGTCCGCGCTGGAGAAACTCCGCGTTGTATAAACTCCGCGATGAAGAAAGTCCGCGACGGACAAACTCCGCGCTGGAGAAACTCCGTGTTGGGGAAACTTCGCGTTGGAGAAACGGTGCGTTGGAGAAGCTCCGCGTTGGAGAAACTCCGCGCTTGAAACACACCGCGCTGGAGAAACTCCGCGTTGGAGAAAGTCCGCGTTGGAGAAGGTCCGCGTTGGAGAAAGTCCGCGCTGGAGAAACTCCGCGTTGTATAAACTCCGCGCTGGAGAAACTCCGCGATGGAGAACCTCCGCGACGGACAAACTCCGCGATGGAGAAACTCCACGTTGGAGAAAAGTCCGCTCTGGAGAAACTCTACGCTGAAGAAACTCCGCGCTAGAGCAACTCCGCGTTCGAGAAACTCCGCGCTGGAGAAACTCCGTGCTGCATAAAATCTGCGCTTGAGAAACTCCGGGCTGGAGAAACTCCGTGTTGGAGAAACTCCGCGCTGGAGAAACTTCGCGTTGGAGAAACTGCGCGTTGGAGAAACTCCGCGTTTGAGAAAGTCCGCGTTGGAGAAAGTCCGCGTTGGAGAGTGTCCGCGATGGAGAAACTCCGCGCTGGAGAAACTCCGTGGTGGGGAAACTTCGCGTAGGAGAAACGGCGCGTTGGAGAAGCTCCGCGTTGGAGAAACACCGCGCTTGAAACACACCGCGCTGGAGAAACTCCGCGTTGGAGAAAGTCCGCGTTGGAGAAGGTCCGCGTTGGAGAAAGTCCGCGTTGGAGAAAGTCCGCGCTGGAGAAACTCCGCGTTGAATAAACTCCGCGGTGGAGAAACTCCGCGATGAAGAAAGTCCGCAACGAACAAACTCCGCTATGGAGAAACTCCGCGTTGGAGAAAAGTCCGCTCTGGAGAAACTCTACGCTGGAGAAACTCGGCGCTATAGCAACTCCGCGTTGGAGAAACTCCGCGCTGGAGAAACTCCGTGCTGCATAAAATCTGCGCTGGAGAAACTCCGGGCTGGAGAAACTCCGCGCTGGAGAAACTCCGTGCTGGACAAACTCCGCGCTGGAGAAACTCCGCGATGAAAAAATTTCGCGCTGGAGAAACTCCGCGTTTGAGAAACTCCGAACTGGAGAAACTCCGCGATGGAGAAACTCCGCGCTGGAGAAACTCCGCGATGGAGACACTCCGCGCTGGAGAAACTGCGTGTTCGGGAAAATTCGCGTTGGAGAAACGGCGCGTTGGAGAAGCTCCGCGTTGGAGAAACTCCGCGCTTGAAACACACCGCGCTGGAGAAACTCCGCGTTGGAGAAGGTCCGCGTTGGAGAATGTCCGCGTTGGAGAAAGTCCGCGCTGGAGAAACTCCGCGTTGGATAAACTCCGCGCTGGAGAAACTCCGCGTTGGAGAAAGTCCGCGTCGGAGAAGGTCCGCGTTGGAGAAACTCCGCGTTGGAGAAACTCCGTGTTGTAGAAACTCCGCTTTGGAGAAACTTCGCGTTGAAGAAACGGCGCGTTGGAGATTATCCGCGTTGGAGAAACTCCGCACTTGAAACACTCCGCGTTGGAGAAAGTCCGCGTTGGAGAAGGTCCGCGTTGGAGAAAGTCCGCGTTGGAGAAAGTCCGCGCTGGAGAAACTCCGCGTTGTATAAACTCCGCGCTGGAGAAACTCCGCGATGAAGAAAGTCCGCGACGGACAAACTCCGCGATGGAGAAACTCCGCGTTGGAGAAAAGTCCGCTCTGGAGAAACTCTACGCTGGAGAAACTCCGCGCTGGAGCAACTCCGCGTTGGAGAAACTCCGCGCTGGAGAAACTCCGTGCTGCATAAAATCTGCGCTGGAGAAACTCCGGGCTGGAGAAACTTCGCGTTGGAGAAACTGCGCGTTGGAGAAACTCCGCGTTGGAGAAAGTCCGCGTTGGAGAAATTCCGCGTTGGAGAGAGTCTGCGATGGCGAAATTCCGCGCTGGAGAAACTCCGCGTTTGAGATACTCCGAACTCTAGAAACTCCGCGATGGAGACACTCCGCGCTGGAGAAACTCCGCGTTGGAGAAAGTCCGCTTTGGAGAAGATCCGCGTTGGAGAAAGTCCGCGTTGGAGAAACTCCGCGTTGGAGAAACTCCGCGTTGAAGAAAGTCCGCGTTGGAGAAAGTCCGCGCTGGAGAAACTCCGCGTTGTATAAACTCCGCGATGAAGAAAGTCCGCGACGGACAAACTCCGCGATGGAGAAACTCCGCGTTGGAGAAAAGACCGCTCTGGAGAAACTCTACACTGGAGAAACTCCGCGCTGTAGCAACTCCGCGTTGGAGCAACTCCGCGCTGGAGAAACTCTGTGCTGGACAAACTCCGCGCTGGAGAAACTCCGTGTTGGAGAAACTCCGCGCTGGAGAAACTTCGCGTTGGAGAAACTGCGCGTTGGAGAAACTTCGCTTTGAAGAAACGGCGCGTTGGAGAAACTCCGCGTTAGAGAAACTCCGCGCTTGAAACACACCGCGCTGGAGAAACTCCGCGTTGGAGAAAGTCCGCGTCGGAGAAGGTCCGCGTTGGAGAAAGTCCGCGTTGGAGAAAATCCGTGATGTATAAACTCCGCCTTGGAGAAACTTCGCGTTGAAGAAACGGCGCGTTGGAGATACTCCGCGTTGGAGAAACTACGCGCTTGAAACACACCGCGCTGGAGAAACTCCGCGTTGGAGAAAGTCCGCGTTGGAGAAGGTCCGCGTTGGAGAAAGTCCGCGTTGGAGAAACTCCGCGTTGAAGAAAGTCCGCGTTGGAGAAAGTCCGCGCTGGAGAAACTCCGCGTTGTATAAACTCCGCGCTGGAGAAACTCCGCGATGGAGAACCTCCGCGACGGACAAACTCCGCGATGGAGAAACTCCGCGTCGGAGAAAAGTCAGCTCTGGAGAAACTCTACGCTGAAGAAACTCCGCGCTAGAGCAACTCCGCGTTCGAGAAACTCCGCGCTGGAGAAACTCCGTGCTGCATAAAATCTGCGCTGGAGAAACTCCGGGCTGGAGAAACTCCGTGTTGGAGAAACTCCGCGCTGGAGAAACTTCGCGTTGAAGAAACTGCGTGTTGGAGAAACTCCGCGTTGGAGAAAGTCCGCGTTGGAGAAAGTCCGCGTTGGAGAGTGTCCGCGATGGAGAAACTCCGCGCTGGAGAAACTCCGTGGTGGGGAAACTTCGCGTAGGAGAAACGGCGCGTTGGAGAAGCTCCGCGTTGGAGAAACACCGCGCTTGAAACACACCGCGCTGGAGAAACTCCGCGTTGGAGAAAGTCCGCGTTGGAGAAAGTCCGCGTTGGAGAAAGTCCGCGTTGGAGAAACTCCGCGTTGGATAAACTCCGCGCTGGAGAAACTCCGCGCTGGAGAAAGTCCGCGTCGGAGAAGGTCCGCGTTGGAGAAACTCCGCGTTGGAGAAACTCCGTGTTGTAGAAACTCCGCTTTGGAGAAACTTCGCGTTGAAGAAACGGCGCGTTGGAGATTCTCCGCGTTGGAGAAACTCCGCACTTGAAACACACCGCGCTGGAGAAACTCCGCGTTGGAGAAAGTCCGCGTTGGAGAAGGTCCGCGTTGGAGAAAGTCCGCGTTGGAGAAAGTCCGCGTTGGAGAAACTCCGCGTTGAAGAAAGTCCGCGTTGGAGAAAGTCCGCGCTGGAGAAACTCCGCGTTGTATAAACTCCGCGATGAAGAAAGTCCGCGACGGACAAACTCCGCGATGGAGAAACTCCGCGTTGGAAAAAGTCCGCTCTGGAGAAACTCTACGCTGGAGAAACTCCGCGATGGAGACACTCCGCGCTGGAGAAACTCCGCGCTGGAGAAACTCCGCGATGGAGAACCTCCGCGACGGACAAACTCCGCGATGGAGAAACTCCACGTTGGAGAAAAGTCCGCTCTGGAGAAACTCTACGCTGAAGAAACTCCGCGCTAGAGCAACTCCGCGTTCGAGAAACTCCGCGCTGGAGAAACTCCGTGCTGCATAAAATCTGCGCTTGAGAAACTCCGGGCTGGAGAAACTCCGTGTTGGAGAAACTCCGCGCTGGAGAAACTTCGCGTTGGAGAAACTGCGCGTTGGAGAAACTCCGCGTTGGAGAAACTCCGCGTTGGAGAAACTCCGCGTTGGAGAAAGTCCGCGTTGGAGAAAGTCCGCGTTGGAGAAACACCGCGCTTGAAACACACCACGCTGGAGAAACTCCGCGTTGGAGAAAGTCCGCGTTGGAGAAAGTCCGCGTTGGAGAAAGTCCGCGCTGGAGAAACTCCGCGTTGTATAAACTCCGCGGTGGAGAAACTCCGCGATGAAGAAAGTCCGCAACGAACAAACTCCGCGATGGAGAAACTCCGCGTTGGAGAAAAGTCCGCTCTGGAGAAACTCTACGCTGGAGAAACTCGGCGCTATAGCAACTCCGCGTTGGAGAAACTCCGCGCTGGAGAAACTCCGTGCTGCATAAAATCTGCGCTGGAGAAACTCCGGGCTGGAGAAACTCCGCGCTGGAGAAACTCCGTGCTGGACAAACTCCGCGCTGGAGAAACTCCGCGATGAAAAAATTTCGCGCTGGAGAAACTCCGCGTTTGAGAAACTCCGAACTGGAGAAACTCCGCGATGGAGAAACTCCGCGATGGAGAAACTCTGCGATGGAGACACTCCGCGCTGGAGAAACTGCGTGTTCGGGAAAATTCGCGTTGGAGAAACGGCGCGTTGGAGAAGCTCCGCGTTGGAGAAACTCCGCGCTTGAAACACACCACGCTGGAGAAACTCCGCGTTGGAGAAGGTCCGCGTTGGAGAATGTCCGCGTTGGAGAAAGTCCGCGCTGGAGAAACTCCGCGTTGGATAAACTCCGCGCTGGAGAAACTCCGCGTTGGAGAAAGTCCGCGTCGGAGAAGGTCCGCGTTAGAGAAACTCCGCGTTGGAGAAACTCCGTGTTGTAGAAACTCCGCTTTGGAGAAACTTCGCGTTGAAGAACCGGCGCGTTGGAGATTCTCCGCGTTGGAGAAACTCCGCACTTGAAACACACCGCGCTGGAGAAACTCCGCGTTGGAGAAGGTCCGCGTTGGAGAATGTCCGCGTTGGAGAAAGTCCGCGCTGGAGAAACTCCGCGTTGGATAAACTCCGCGCTGGAGAAACTCCGCGTTGGAGAAAGTCCGCGTCGGAGAAGGTCCGCGTTGGAGAAACTCCGCGTTGGAGAAACTCCGTGTTGTAGAAACTCCGCTTTGGAGGAACTTCGCGTTGAAGAAACGGCGCGTTGGAGATTCTCCGCGTTGGAGAAACTCCGCACTTGAAACACACCGCGCTGGAGAAACTCCGCGTTGGAGAAAGTCCGCGTTGGAGAAAGTCCGCGTTGGAGAGTGTCCGCGATGGAGAAACTCCGCGCTGGAGAAACTCCGTGGTGGGGAAACTTCGCGTAGGAGAAACGGCGCGTTGGAGAAGCTCCGCGTTGGAGAAACACCGCGCTTGAAACACACCGCGCTGGAGAAACTCCGCGTTGGAGAAAGTCCGCGTTGGAGAAAGTCCGCGTTGGAGAAAGTCCGCGTTGGAGAAACTCCGCGTTGGATAAACTCCGCGCTGGAGAAACTCCGCGCTGGAGAAAGTCCGCGTCGGAGAAGGTCCGCGTTGGAGAAACTCCGCGTTGGAGAAACTCCGTGTTGTAGAAACTCCGCTTTGGAGAAACTTCGCGTTGAAGAAACGGCGCGTTGGAGATTCTCCGCGTTGGAGAAACTCCGCACTTGAAACACACCGCGCTGGAGAAACTCCGCGTTGGAGAAAGTCCGCGTTGGAGAAGGTCCGCGTTGGAGAAAGTCCGCGTTGGAGAAAGTCCGCGTTGGAGAAACTCCGCGTTGAAGAAAGTCCGCGTTGGAGAAAGTCCGCGCTGGAGAAACTCCGCGTTGTATAAACTCCGCGATGAAGAAAGTCCGCGACGGACAAACTCCGCGATGGAGAAACTCCGCGTTGGAAAAAGTCCGCTCTGGAGAAACTCTACGCTGGAGAAACTCCGCGATGGAGACACTCCGCGCTGGAGAAACTCCGCGCTGGAGAAACTCCGCGATGGAGAACCTCCGCGACGGACAAACTCCGCGATGGAGAAACTCCACGTTGGAGAAAAGTCCGCTCTGGAGAAACTCTACGCTGAAGAAACTCCGCGCTAGAGCAACTCCGCGTTCGAGAAACTCCGCGCTGGAGAAACTCCGTGCTGCATAAAATCTGCGCTTGAGAAACTCCGGGCTGGAGAAACTCCGTGTTGGAGAAACTCCGCGCTGGAGAAACTTCGCGTTGGAGAAACTGCGCGTTGGAGAAACTCCGCGTTGGAGAAACTCCGCGTTGGAGAAACTCCGCGTTGGAGAAAGTCCGCGTTGGAGAAAGTCCGCGTTGGAGAAACACCGCGCTTGAAACACACCACGCTGGAGAAACTCCGCGTTGGAGAAAGTCCGCGTTGGAGAAAGTCCGCGTTGGAGAAAGTCCGCGCTGGAGAAACTCCGCGTTGTATAAACTCCGCGGTGGAGAAACTCCGCGATGAAGAAAGTCCGCAACGAACAAACTCCGCGATGGAGAAACTCCGCGTTGGAGAAAAGTCCGCTCTGGAGAAACTCTACGCTGGAGAAACTCGGCGCTATAGCAACTCCGCGTTGGAGAAACTCCGCGCTGGAGAAACTCCGTGCTGCATAAAATCTGCGCTGGAGAAACTCCGGGCTGGAGAAACTCCGCGCTGGAGAAACTCCGTGCTGGACAAACTCCGCGCTGGAGAAACTCCGCGATGAAAAAATTTCGCGCTGGAGAAACTCCGCGTTTGAGAAACTCCGAACTGGAGAAACTCCGCGATGGAGAAACTCCGCGATGGAGAAACTCTGCGATGGAGACACTCCGCGCTGGAGAAACTGCGTGTTCGGGAAAATTCGCGTTGGAGAAACGGCGCGTTGGAGAAGCTCCGCGTTGGAGAAACTCCGCGCTTGAAACACACCACGCTGGAGAAACTCCGCGTTGGAGAAGGTCCGCGTTGGAGAATGTCCGCGTTGGAGAAAGTCCGCGCTGGAGAAACTCCGCGTTGGATAAACTCCGCGCTGGAGAAACTCCGCGTTGGAGAAAGTCCGCGTCGGAGAAGGTCCGCGTTAGAGAAACTCCGCGTTGGAGAAACTCCGTGTTGTAGAAACTCCGCTTTGGAGAAACTTCGCGTTGAAGAACCGGCGCGTTGGAGATTCTCCGCGTTGGAGAAACTCCGCACTTGAAACACACCGCGCTGGAGAAACTCCGCGTTGGAGAAGGTCCGCGTTGGAGAATGTCCGCGTTGGAGAAAGTCCGCGCTGGAGAAACTCCGCGTTGGATAAACTCCGCGCTGGAGAAACTCCGCGTTGGAGAAAGTCCGCGTCGGAGAAGGTCCGCGTTGGAGAAACTCCGCGTTGGAGAAACTCCGTGTTGTAGAAACTCCGCTTTGGAGGAACTTCGCGTTGAAGAAACGGCGCGTTGGAGATTCTCCGCGTTGGAGAAACTCCGCACTTGAAACACACCGCGCTGGAGAAACTCCGCGTTGGAGAAAGTCCGCGTTGGAGAAAGTCCGCGTTGGAGAGTGTCCGCGATGGAGAAACTCCGCGCTGGAGAAACTCCGTGGTGGGGAAACTTCGCGTAGGAGAAACGGCGCGTTGGAGAAGCTCCGCGTTGGAGAAACACCGCGCTTGAAACACACCCGCTGGAGAAACTCCGCGTTGGAGAAAGTCCGCGTTGGAGAAAGTCCGCGTTGGAGAAAGTCCGCGTTGGAGAAACTCCGCGTTGGATAAACTCCGCGCTGGAGAAACTCCGCGCTGGAGAAAGTCCGCGTCGGAGAAGGTCCGCGTTGGAGAAACTCCGCGTTGGAGAAACTCCGTGTTGTAGAAACTCCGCTTTGGAGAAACTTCGCGTTGAAGAAACGGCGCGTTGGAGATTCTCCGCGTTGGAGAAACTCCGCACTTGAAACACACCGCGCTGGAGAAACTCCGCGTTGGAGAAAGTCCGCGTTGGAGAAGGTCCGCGTTGGAGAAAGTCCGCGCTTGGAGAAACTCCGCGTTGAAGAAAGTCCGCGTTGGAGAAAGTCCGCGCTGGAGAAACTCCGCGTTGTATAAACTCCGCGATGAAGAAAGTCCGCGACGGACAAACTCCGCGATGGAGAAACTCCGCGTTGGAAAAAGTCCGCTCTGGAGAAACTCTACGCTGGAGAAACTCCGCGATGGAGACACTCCGCGCTGGAGAAACTCCGCGCTGGAGAAACTCCGCGATGGAGAACCTCCGCGACGGACAAACTCCGCGATGGAGAAACTCCACGTTGGAGAAAAGTCCGCTCTGGAGAAACTCTACGCTGAAGAAACTCCGCGCTAGAGCAACTCCGCGTTCGAGAAACTCCGCGCTGGAGAAACTCCGTGCTGCATAAAATCTGCGCTTGAGAAACTCCGGGCTGGAGAAACTCCGTGTTGGAGAAACTCCGCGCTGGAGAAACTTCGCGTTGGAGAAACTGCGCGTTGGAGAAACTCCGCGTTGGAGAAACTCCGCGTTGGAGAAACTCCGCGTTGGAGAAAGTCCGCGTTGGAGAAAGTCCGCGTTGGAGAAACACCGCGCTTGAAACACACCACGCTGGAGAAACTCCGCGTTGGAGAAAGTCCGCGTTGGAGAAAGTCCGCGTTGGAGAAAGTCCGCGCTGGAGAAACTCCGCGTTGTATAAACTCCGCGGTGGAGAAACTCCGCGATGAAGAAAGTCCGCAACGAACAAACTCCGCGATGGAGAAACTCCGCGTTGGAGAAAAGTCCGCTCTGGAGAAACTCTACGCTGGAGAAACTCGGCGCTATAGCAACTCCGCGTTGGAGAAACTCCGCGCTGGAGAAACTCCGTGCTGCATAAAATCTGCGCTGGAGAAACTCCGGGCTGGAGAAACTCCGCGCTGGAGAAACTCCGTGCTGGACAAACTCCGCGCTGGAGAAACTCCGCGATGAAAAAATTTCGCGCTGGAGAAACTCCGCGTTTGAGAAACTCCGAACTGGAGAAACTCCGCGATGGAGAAACTCCGCGATGGAGAAACTCTGCGATGGAGACACTCCGCGCTGGAGAAACTGCGTGTTCGGGAAAATTCGCGTTGGAGAAACGGCGCGTTGGAGAAGCTCCGCGTTGGAGAAACTCCGCGCTTGAAACACACCACGCTGGAGAAACTCCGCGTTGGAGAAGGTCCGCGTTGGAGAATGTCCGCGTTGGAGAAAGTCCGCGCTGGAGAAACTCCGCGTTGGATAAACTCCGCGCTGGAGAAACTCCGCGTTGGAGAAAGTCCGCGTCGGAGAAGGTCCGCGTTAGAGAAACTCCGCGTTGGAGAAACTCCGTGTTGTAGAAACTCCGCTTTGGAGAAACTTCGCGTTGAAGAACCGGCGCGTTGGAGATTCTCCGCGTTGGAGAAACTCCGCACTTGAAACACACCGCGCTGGAGAAACTCCGCGTTGGAGAAGGTCCGCGTTGGAGAATGTCCGCGTTGGAGAAAGTCCGCGCTGGAGAAACTCCGCGTTGGATAAACTCCGCGCTGGAGAAACTCCGCGTTGGAGAAAGTCCGCGTCGGAGAAGGTCCGCGTTGGAGAAACTCCGCGTTGGAGAAACTCCGTGTTGTAGAAACTCCGCTTTGGAGGAACTTCGCGTTGAAGAAACGGCGCGTTGGAGATTCTCCGCGTTGGAGAAACTCCGCACTTGAAACACACCGCGCTGGAGAAACTCCGCGTTGGAGAAAGTCCGCGTTTGAGAAGGTCCGCGTTGGAGAAAGTCCGCGTTGGAGAAAGTCCGCGTTGGAGAAACTCCGCGTTGAAGAAAGTCCGCGTTGGAGAAAGTCCGCGCTGGAGAAACTCCGCGTTGTATAAACTCCGCGATGAAGAAAGTCCGCGACGGACAAACTCCGCGCTGGAGAAACTCCGTGTTGGGGAAACTTCGCGTTGGAGAAACGGTGCGTTGGAGAAGCTCAGCGTTGGAGAAACTCCGCGCTTGAAACACACCGCGCTGGAGAAACTCCGCGTTGGAGAAAGTCCGCGTTGGAGAAGGTCCGCGTTGGAGAAAGTCCGCGCTGGAGAAACTCCGCGTTGTATAAACTCCGCGCTGGAGAAACTCCGCGATGGAGAACCTCCGCGACGGACAAACTCCGCGATGGAGAAACTCCACGTTGGAGAAAAGTCCGCTCTGGAGAAACTCTACGCTGAAGAAACTCCGCGCTAGAGCAACTCTGCGTTCGAGAAACTCCGCGCTGGAGAAACTCCGTGCTGCATAAAATCTGCGCTTCAGAAACTCCGGGCTGGAGAAACTCCGTGTTGGAGAAACTCCGCGCTGGAGAAACTTCGCGTTGGAGAAACTGCGCGTTGGAGAAACTCCGCGTTGGAGAAACTCCGCGTTGGAGAAACTCCGCGTTTGAGAAAGTCCGCGTTGGAGAAAGTCCGCGTTGGAGAGTGTCCGCGATGGAGAAACTCCGCGCTGGAGAAACTCCGTGGTGGGGAAACTTCGCGTAGGAGAAACGGCGCGTTGGAGAAGCTCCGCGTTGGAGAAACACCGCGCTTGAAACACACCGCGCTGGAGAAACTCCGCGTTGGAGAAAGTCCGCGTTGGAGAAGGTCCGCGTTGGAGAAAGTCCGCGTTGGAGAAAGTCCGCGCTGGAGAAACTCCGCGTTGAATAAACTCCGCGGTGGAGAAACTCCGCAATGAAGAAAGTCCGCAACGAACAAACTCCGCTATGGAGAAACTCCGCGTTGGAGAAAAGTCCGCTCTGGAGAAACTCTACGCTGGAGAAACTCGGCGCTATAGCAACTCCGCGTTGGAGAAACTCCGTGCTGGACAAACTCCGCGCTGGAGAAACTCCGCGATGAAAAAATTTCGCGCTGGAGAAACTCCGCGATGGAGACACTCCGCGCTGGAGAAACTGCGTGTTCGGGAAAATTCGCGTTGGAGAAACGGCGCGTTGGAGAAGCTCCGCGTTGGAGAAACTCCGCGCTTGAAACACACCGCGCTGGAGAAACTCCGCGTTGGAGAAGGTCCGCGTTGGAGAATGTCCGCGTTGGAGAAAGTCCGCGCTGGAGAAACTCGTCGTTGGATAAACTCCGCGCTGGAGAAACTCCGCGTTGGAGAAAGTCCGCGTCGGAGAAGGTCCGCGTTGGAGAAACTCCGCGTTGGAGAAACTCCGTGTTGTAGAAACTCCGCTTTGGAGGAACTTCGCGTTGAAGAAACGGCGCGTTGGAGATTCTCCGCGTTGGAGAAACTCCGCACTTGAAACACACCGCGCTGGAGAAACTCCGCGTTGGAGAAAGTCCGCGTTTGAGAAGGTCCGCGTTGGAGAAAGTCCGCGTTGGAGAAAGTCCGCGTTGGAGAAACTCCGCGTTGAAGAAAGTCCGCGTTGGAGAAAGTCCGCGCTGGAGAAACTCCGCGTTGTATAAACTCCGCGATGAAGAAAGTCCGCGACGGACAAACTCCGCGCTGGAGAAACTCCGTGTTGGGGAAACTTCGCGTTGGAGAAACGGTGCGTTGGAGAAGCTCAGCGTTGGAGAAACTCCGCGCTTGAAACACACCGCGCTGGAGAAACTCCGCGTTGGAGAAAGTCCGCGTTGGAGAAGGTCCGCGTTGGAGAAAGTCCGCGCTGGAGAAACTCCGCGTTGTATAAACTCCGCGCTGGAGAAACTCCGCGATGGAGAACCTCCGCGACGGACAAACTCCGCGATGGAGAAACTCCACGTTGGAGAAAAGTCCGCTCTGGAGAAACTCTACGCTGAAGAAACTCCGCGGTAGAGCAACTCTGCGTTCGAGAAACTCCGCGCTGGAGAAACTCCGTGCTGCATAAAATCTGCGCTTCAGAAACTCCGGGCTGGAGAAACTCCGTGTTGGAGAAACTCCGCGCTGGAGAAACTTCGCGTTGGAGAAACTGCGCGTTGGAGAAACTCCGCGTTGGAGAAACTCCGCGTTGGAGAAACTCCGCGTTTGAGAAAGTCCGCGTTGGAGAAAGTCCGCGTTGGAGAGTGTCCGCGATGGAGAAACACCGCGCTGGAGAAACTCCGTGGTGGGGAAACTTCGCGTAGGAGAAACGGCGCGTTGGAGAAGCTCGGCGTTGGAGAAACACCGCGCTTGAAACACACCGCGCTGGAGAAACTCCGCGTTGGAGAAAGTCCGCGTTGGAGAAGGTCCGCGTTGGAGAAAGTCCGCGTTGGAGAAAGTCCGCGCTGGAGAAACTCCGCGTTGAATAAACTCCGCGGTGGAGAAACTCCGCAATGAAGAAAGTCCGCAACGAACAAACTCCGCTATGGAGAAACTCCGCGTTGGAGAAAAGTCCGCTCTGGAGAAACTCTACGCTGGAGAAACTCGGCGCTATAGCAACTCCGCGTTGGAGAAACTCCGCGCTGGAGAAACTCCGTGCTGCATAAAATCTGCGCTGGAGAAACTCCGGGCTGGAGAAACTCCGCGCTGGAGAAACTCCGTGCTGGACAAACTCCGCGCTGGAGAAACTGCGCGTTGGAGAAACTCCGCGTTGGAGAAACTCCGCGTTGGAGAAACTCCGCGTTTGAGAAAGTCCACGTTGGAGAAAGTCCGCGTTGGAGAGTGTCCGCGATGGAGAAACTCCGCGCTGGAGAAAATCCGTGGTGGGGAAACTTCGCGTAGGAGAAACGGCGCGTTGGAGAAGCTCCGCGTTGGAGAAACACAGCGCTTGAAACACACCGCGCTGGAGAAACTCCGCGTTGGAGAAAGTCCGCGTTGGAGAAGGTCCGCGTTGGAGAAAGTCCGCGTTGGAGAAAGTCCGCGCTGGAGAAACTCCGCGTTGTATAAACTCCGCGGTGGAGAAACTCCGCGATGAAGATAGTCCGCAACGAACAAACTCCGCGTTGGAGAAACTCCGCGCTGGAGAAACTCCGTGCTGCATAAAATCTGCGCTGGAGAAACTCCGGGCTGGAGAAACTCCGCGCTGGAGAAACTCCATGCTGGACAAACTCCGCGCTGGAGAAACTCCGTGTTGGAGAAACTCCGCGCTGGAGAAACTTCGCGTTGGAGAAACTGCGCGTTGGAGAAACTCCGCGTTGGAGAAAGTCCGCGTTGGAGAGAGTCCGCGATGAAAAAATTTCGCGCTGGAGAAACTCCGCGTTTGAGAAACTCCGAACTGGAGAAACTCCGCGATGGAGAAACTCCGCGATGGAGACACTCCGCGCTGGAGAAACTGCGTGTTCGGGAAAATTCGCGTTGGAGAAACGGCGCGTTGGAGAAGCTCCGCGTTGGAGAAACTCCGCGCTTGAAACACACCGCGCTGGAGAAACTCCGCGTTGGAGAAGGTCCGCGTTGGAGAATGTCCGCGTTGGAGAAAGTCCGCGCTGGAGAAACTCCGCGTTGGATAAACTCCGCGCTGGAGAAACTCCGCGTCGGAGAAAGTCCGCGTCGGAGAAGGTCCGCGTTGGAGAAACTCCGCGTTGGAGAAACTTCGCGTTGAAGAAACGGCGCGTTGGAGATTCTCCGCGTTGGAGAAACTCCGCACTTGAAACACACCGCGCTGGAGAAACTCCGCGTTGGAGAAAGTCCGCGTTTGAGAAGGTCCGCGTTGGAGAAAGTCCGCGTTGGAGAAAGTCCGCGTTGGAGATACTCCGAACTCTAGAAACACCGCGATGGAGACACTCCGCGCTGGAGAAACTCCGCGTTGGAGAAAGTTCGCTATGGAGAAGATCCGCGTTGGAGAAAGTCCGCGTTGGAGAAAGTCCGCGTTGGAGAAACTCCGCGTTGAAGAAAGTCCGCGTTGGAGAAAGTCCGCGCTGGAGAAACTCCGCGTTGTATAAACTCCGCGATGAAGAAAGTCCGCGACGGACAAACTCCGCGATGGAGAAACTCCGCGTTGGAGAAAAGACCGCTCTGGAGAAACTCTACACTGGAGAAACTCCGCGCTGTAGCAACTCCGCGTTGGAGCAACTCCGCGCTGGAGAAACTCTGTGCTGGACAAACTCCGCGCTGGAGAAACTCCGTGTTGGAGAAACTCCGCGCTGGAGAAACTTCGCGTTGGAGAAACTGCGCGTTGGAGAAACTTCGCTTTGAAGAAACGGCGCGTTGGAGAAACTCCGCGTCGGAGAAGGTCCGCGTTGGAGAAAGTCCGCGTTGGAGAAAATCCGTGATGTAGAAACTCCGCCTTGGAGAAACTTCGCGTTGAAGAAACGGAGCGTTGGAGATACTCCGCGTTGGAGAAACTACGCGCTTGAAACACAGCGCGCTGGAGAAACTCCGCGTTGGAGAAGGTCCGCGTTGGAGAATGTCCGCGTTGGAGAAAGTCCGCGCTGGAGAAACTCCGCGTTGGATAAACTCCGCGCTGGAGAAACTCCGCGTTGGAGAAAGTCCGCGTCGGAGAAGGTCCGCGTTAGAGAAACTCCGCGTTGGAGAAACTCCGTGTTGTAGAAACTCCGCTTTGGAGAAACTTCGCGTTGAAGAACCGGCGCGTTGGAGATTCTCCGCGTTGGAGAAACTCCGCACTTGAAACACACCGCGCTGGAGAAACTCCGCGTTGGAGAAGGTCCGCGTTGGAGAATGTCCGCGTTGGAGAAAGTCCGCGCTGGAGAAACTCCGCGTCGGAGAAGGTCCGCGTTGGAGAAACTCCGCGTTGGAGAAACTCCGTGTTGTAGAAACTCCGCTTTGGAGGAACTTCGCGTTGAAGAAACGGCGCGTTGGAGATTCTCCGCGTTGGAGAAACTCCGCACTTGAAACACACCGCGCTGGAGAAACTCCGCGTTGGAGAAAGTCCGCGTTTGAGAAGGTCCGCGTTGGAGAAAGTCCGCGTTGGAGAAAGTCCGCGTTGGAGAAACTCCGCGTTGAAGAAAGTCCGCGTTGGAGAAAGTCCGCGCTGGAAAAACTCCGCGTTGTATAAACTCCGCGATGAAGAAAGTCCGCGACGGACAAACTCCGCGCTGGAGAAACTCCGTGTAGGGGAAACTTCGCGTTGGAGAAACGGTGCGTTGGAGAAGCTCAGCGTTGGAGAAACTCCGCGCTTGAAACACACCGCGCTGGAGAAACTCCGGGTTGGAGAAAGTCCGCGTTGGAGAAGGTCCGCGTTGGAGAAAGTCCGCGCTAGAGAAACTCCGCGTTGTATAAACTCCGCGCTGGAGAAACTCCGCGATGGAGAACCTCCGCGACGGACAAACTCCGCGATGGAGAAACTCCACGTTGGAGAAAAGTCCGCTCTGGAGAAACTCTACGCTGAAGAAACTCCGCGCTAGAGCAACTCTGCGTTCGAGAAACTCCGCGCTGGAGAAACTCCGTGCAGCATAAAATCTGCGCTTCAGAAACTCCGGGCTGGAGAAACTTCGTGTTGGAGAAACTCCGCGCTGGAGAAACTTCGCGTTGGAGAAACTGCGCGTTGGAGAAACTCCGCGTTGGAGAAACTCCGCGTTGGAGAAACTCCGCGTTTGAGAAAGTCCGCGTTGGAGAAAGTCCGCGTTGGAGAGTGTCCTCGATGGAGAAACTCCGCGCTGGAGAAACTCCGTGGTGGGGAAACTTCGCGTAGGAGAAACGGCGCGTTGGAGAAGCTCCGCGTTGGAGAAACACCGCGCTTGAAACACACCGCGCTGGAGAAACTCCGCGTTGGAGAAAGTCCGCGTTGGAGAAGGTCCGCGTTGGAGAAAGTCCGCGTTGGAGAAAGTCCGCGCTGGAGAAACTCCGCGTTGAATAAACTCCGCGGTGGAGAAACTCCGCGTTGGAGAAACTACGCGCTTGAAACACAGCGCGCTGGAGAAATTCCGCGTTGGAGAAGGTCCGCGTTGGAGAATGTCCGCGTTGGAGAAAGTCCGCGCTGGAGAAACTCCGCGTTGGATAAACTCCGCGCTTGAAACACACCGCGCTGGAGAAACTCCGCGTTGGAGAAAGTCCGCGTTTGAGAAGGTCCGCGCTGGAGAAACTCCGTGTTGGAGAAACTCCGCGCTGGAGAAACTTCGCGTTGGAGAAACTGCGCGTTGGAGAAACTTCGCTTTGAAGAAACGGCGCGTTGGAGAAACTCCGCGTCGGAGAAGGTCCGCGTTGGAGAAAGTCCGCGTTGGAGAAACTCCGTGTTGTAGAAACTCCGCTTTGGAGGAACTTCGCGTTGAAGAAACGGCGCGTTGGAGATTCTCCGCGTTGGAGAAACTCCGCACTTGAAACACACCGCGCTGGAGAAACTCCGCGTTGGAGAAAGTCCGCGTTTGAGAAGGTCCGCGCTGGAGAAACTCCGTGTTGGAGAAACTCCGCGCTGGAGAAACTTCGCGTTGGAGAAACTGCGCGTTGGAGAAACTTCGCTTTGAAGAAACGGCGCGTTGGAGAAACTCCGCGTCGGAGAAGGTCCGCGTTGGAGAAAGTCCGCGTTGGAGAAAATCCGTGATGTAGAAACTCCGCCTTGGAGAAACTTCGCGTTGAAGAAACGGAGCGTTGGAGATACTCCGCGTTGGAGAAACTACGCGCTTGAAACACAGCGCGCTGGAGAAACTCCGCGTTGGAGAAGGTCCGCGTTGGAGAATGTCCGCGTTGGAGAAAGTCCGCGCTGGAGAAACTCCGCGTTGGATAAACTCCGCGCTGGAGAAACTCCGCGTTGGAGAAAGTCCGCGTCGGAGAAGGTCCGCGTTAGAGAAACTCCGCGTTGGAGAAACTCCGTGTTGTAGAAACTCCGCTTTGGAGAAACTTCGCGTTGAAGAACCGGCGCGTTGGAGATTCTCCGCGTTGGAGAAACTCCGCACTTGAAACACACCGCGCTGGAGAAACTCCGCGTTGGAGAAGGTCCGCGTTGGAGAATGTCCGCGTTGGAGAAAGTCCGCGCTGGAGAAACTCCGCGTTGGATAAACTCCGCGCTGGAGAAACTCCGCGTTGGAGAAAGTCCGCGTCGGAGAAGGTCCGCGTTGGAGAAACTCCGCGTTGGAGAAACTCCGTGTTGTAGAAACTCCGCTTTGGAGGAACTTCGCGTTGAAGAAACGGCGCGTTGGAGATTCTCCGCGTTGGAGAAACACCGCACTTGAAACACACCGCGCTGGAGAAACTCCGCGTTGGAGAAAGTCCGCGTTTGAGAAGGTCCGCGTTGGAGAAAGTCCGCGTTGGAGAAAGTCCGCGTTGGAGAAACTCCGCGTTGAAGAAAGTCCGCGTTGGAGAAAGTCCGCGCTGGAAAAACTCCGCGTTGTATAAACTCCGCGATGAAGAAAGTCCGCGACGGACAAACTCCGCGCTGGAGAAACTCCGTGTAGGGGAAACTTCGCGTTGGAGAAACGGTGCGTTGGAGAAGCTCAGCGTTGGAGAAACTCCGCGCTTGAAACACACCGCGCTGGAGAAACTCCGGGTTGGAGAAAGTCCGCGTTGGAGAAGGTCCGCGTTGGAGAAAGTCCGCGCTGGAGAAACTCTACGCTGAAGAAACTCCGCGCTAGAGCAACTCTGCGTTCGAGAAACTCCGCGCTGGAGAAACTCCGTGCAGCATAAAATCTGCGCTTCAGAAACTCCGGGCTGGAGAAACTTCGTGTTGGAGAAACTCCGCGCTGGAGAAACTTCGCGTTGGAGAAACTGCGCGTTGGAGAAACTCCGCGTTGGAGAAACTCCGCGTTGGAGAAACTCCGCGTTTGAGAAAGTCCGCGTTGGAGAAAGTCCGCGTTGGAGAGTGTCCGCGATGGAGAAACTCCGCGCTGGAGAAACTCCGTGGTGGGGAAACTTCGCGTAGGAGAAACGGCGCGTTGGAGAAGCTCCGCGTTGGAGAAACACCGCGCTTGAAACACACCGCGCTGGAGAAACTCCGCGTTGGAGAAAGTCCGCGTTGGAGAAGGTCCGCGTTGGAGAAAGTCCGCGTTGGAGAAAGTCCGCGCTGGAGAAACTCCGCGTTGAATAAACTCCGCGGTGGAGAAACTCCGCGATGAAGAAAGTCCGCAACGAACAAACTCCGCTATGGAGAAACTCCGCGTTGGAGAAAAGTCCGCTCTGGAGAAACTCTACGCTGGAGAAACTCGGCGCTATAGCAACTCCGCGTTGGAGAAACTCCGCGCTGGAGAAACTCCGTGCTGCATAAAATCTGCGCTGGAGAAACTCCGGGCTGGAGAAACTCCGCGCTGGAGAAACTCCGTGCTGGACAAACTCCGCGCTGGAGAAACTCCGCGATGAAAAAATTTCGCGCTGGAGAAACTCCGCGTTTGAGAAACTCCGAACTGGAGAAACTCCGCGATGGAGAAACTCCGCGCTGGAGAAACTCCGCGATGGAGACACTCCGCGCTGGAGAAACTGCGTGTTCGGGAAAATTCGCGTTGGAGAAACGGCGCGTTGGAGAAGCTCCGCGTTGGAGAAACTCCGCGCTTGAAACACACCGCGCTGGAGAAACTCCGCGTTGGAGAAGGTCCGCGTTGGAGAATGTCCGCGTTGGAGAAAGTCCGCGCTGGAGAAACTCCGCGTTGGATAAACTCCGCGCTGGAGAAACTCCGCGTTGGAGAAAGTCCGCGTCGGAGAAGGTCCGCGTTGGAGAAACTCCGCGTTGGAGAAACTCCGTGTTGTAGAAACTCCGCTTTGGAGGAACTTCGCGTTGAAGAAACGGCGCGTTGGAGATTCTCCGCGTTGGAGAAACTCCGCACTTGAAACACACCGCGCTGGAGAAACTCCGCGTTGGAGAAAGTCCGCGTTTGAGAAGGTCCGCGTTGGAGAAAGTCCGCGTTGGAGAAAGTCCGCGTTGGAGAAACTCCGCGTTGAAGAAAGTCCGCGTTGGAGAAAGTCCGCGCTGGAGAAACTCCGCGTTGTATAAACTCCGCGATGAAGAAAGTCCGCGACGGACAAACTCCGCGCTGGAGAAACTCCGTGTTGGGGAAACTTCGCGTTGGAGAAACGGTGCGTTGGAGAAGCTCAGCGTTGGAGAAACTCCGCGCTTGAAACACACCGCGCTGGAGAAACTCCGCGTTGGAGAAAGTCCGCGTTGGAGAAGGTCCGCGTTGGAGAAAGTCCGCGCTGGAGAAACTCCGCGTTGTATAAACTCCGCGCTGGAGAATCTCCGCGATGGAGAACCTCCGCGACGGACAAACTCCGCGATGGAGAAACTCCACGTTGGAGAAAAGTCCGCTCTGGAGAAACTCTACGCTGAAGAAACTCCGCGCTAGAGCAACTCTGCGTTCGAGAAACTCCGCGCTGGAGAAACTCCGTGCTGCATAAAATCTGCGCTTCAGAAACTCCGGGCTGGAGAAACTCCGTGTTGGAGAAACTCCGCGCTGGAGAAACTTCGCGTTGGAGAAACTGCGCGTTGGAGAAACTCCGCGTTGGAGAAACTCCGCGTTGGAGAAACTCCGCGTTTGAGAAAGTCCACGTTGGAGAAAGTCCGCGTTGGAGAGTGTCCGCGATGGAGAAACTCCGCGCTGGAGAAAATCCGTGGTGGGGAAACTTCGCGTAGGAGAAACGGCGCGTTGGAGAAGCTCCGCGTTGGAGAAACACAGCGCTTGAAACACACCGCGCTGGAGAAACTCCGCGTTGGAGAAAGTCCGCGTTGGAGAAGGTCCGCGTTGGAGAAAGTCCGCGCTGGAGAAACTCCGCGTTGTATAAACTCCGCGGTGGA
This sequence comes from Amblyomma americanum, assembly GCA_030143305.2. Classification (NCBI taxonomy): domain Eukaryota; kingdom Metazoa; phylum Arthropoda; class Arachnida; order Ixodida; family Ixodidae; genus Amblyomma; species Amblyomma americanum. The sequence continues at coordinate 74,962 of JARKHS020036611.1, read as the reverse complement.
GAAACTCCGCGATGAAGAAAGTCCGCAACGAACAAACTCCGCGTTGGAGAAACTCCGCGCTGGAGAAACTCCGTGCTGCATAAAATCTGCGCTGGAGAAACTCCGGGCTGGAGAAACTCCGCGCTGGAGAAACTCCGTGCTGGACAAACTCCGCGCTGGAGAAACTCCGTGTTGGAGAAACTCCGCGCTGGAGAAACTTCGCGTTGGAGAAACTGCGCGTTGGAGAAACTCCGCGTTGGAGAAACTCCGCGTTGGAGAAAGTCCGCGTTGGAGAGAGTCCGCGATGAAAAAATTTCGCGCTGGAGAAACTCCGCGTTTGAGAAACTCCGAACTGGAGAAACTCCGCGATGGAGAAACTCCGCGATGGAGACACTCCGCGCTGGAGAAACTGCGTGTTCGGGAAAATTCGCGTTGGAGAAACGGCGCGTTGGAGAAGCTCCGCGTTGGAGAAACTCCGCGCTTGAAACACACCGCGCTGGAGAAACTCCGCGTTGGAGAAGGTCCGCGTTGGAGAATGTCCGCGTTGGAGAAAGTCCGCGCTGGAGAAACTCCGCGTTGGATAAACTGCGCGCTGGAGAAACTCCGCGTTGGAGAAAGTCCGCGTCGGAGAAGGTCCGCGTTGGAGAAACTCCGCGTTGGAGAAACTTCGCGTTGAAGAAACGGCGCGTTGGAGATTCTCCGCGTTGGAGAAACTCCGCACTTGAAACACACCGCGCTGGAGAAACTCCGCGTTGGAGAAAGTCCGCGTTTGAGAAGGTCCGCGTTGGAGAAAGTCCGCGTTGGAGAAAGTCCGCGTTGGAGATACTCCGAACTCTAGAAACTCCGCGATGGAGACACTCCGCGCTGGAGAAACTCCGCGTTGGAGAAAGTCCGCTTTGGAGAAGATCCGCGTTGGAGAAAGTCCGCGTTGGAGAAAGTCCGCGTTGGAGAAACTCCGCGTTGAAGAAAGTCCGCGTTGGAGAAAGTCCGCGCTGGAGAAACTCCGCGTTGTATAAACTCCGCGATGAAGAAAGTCCGCGACGGACAAACTCCGCGATGGAGAAACTCCGCGTTAGAGAAAAGACCGCTCTGGAGAAACTCTACACTGGAGAAACTCCGCGCTGTAGCAACTCCGCGTTGGAGCAACTCCGCGCTGGAGAAACTCTGTGCTGGACAAACTCCGCGCTGGAGAAACTCCGTGTTGGAGAAACTCCGCGCTGGAGAAACTTCGCGTTGGAGAAACTGCGCGTTGGAGAAACTTCGCTTTGAAGAAACGGCGCGTTGGAGAAACTCCGCGTCGGAGAAGGTCCGCGTTGGAGAAAGTCCGCGTTGGAGAAAATCCGTGATGTAGAAACTCCGCCTTGGAGAAACTTCGCGTTGAAGAAACGGAGCGTTGGAGATACTCCGCGTTGGAGAAACTACGCGCTTGAAACACAGCGCGCTGGAGAAACTCCGCGTTGGAGAAAGTCCGCGTTGGAGAAGGTCCGCGTTGGAGAAAGTCCGCGTTGGAGAAAGTCCGCGTTGGAGAAACTCCGCGTTGAAGAAAGTCCGCGTTGGAGAAAGTCCGCGCTGGAGAAACTCCGCGTTGTATAAACTCCGCGCTGGAGAAACTCCACGATGGAGAACCTCCGCGACGGACAAACTCCGCGATGGAGAAACTCCGCGTCGGAGAAAAGTCAGCTCTGGAGAAACTCTACGCTGAAGAAACTCCGCGCTAGAGCAACTCCGCGTTCGAGAAACTCCGCGCTGGAGAAACTCCGTGCTGCATAAAATCTGCGCCGGAGAAACTCCGGGCTGGAGAAACTCCGTGTTGGAGAAACTCCGCGCTGGAGAAACTTCGCGTTGGAGAAACTGCGTGTTGGAGAAACTCCGCGTTGGAGAAAGTCCGCGTTGGAGAAAGTCCGCGTTGGAGAGTGTCCGCGATGGAGAAACTCCGCGCTGGAGAAACTCCGTGGTGTGGAAACTTCGCGTAGGAGAAACGGCGCGTTGGAGAAGCTCCGCGTTGGAGAAACACCGCGCTTGAAACACACCGCGCTGGAGAAACTCCGCGTTGGAGAAAGTCCGCGTTGGAGAAAGTCCGCGTTGGAGAAAGTCCGCGTTGGAGAAACTCCGCGTTGGATAAACTCCGCACTGGAGAAACTCCGCGTTGGAGAAAGTCCGCGTCGGAGAAGGTCCGCGTTGGAGAAACTCCGCGTTGGAGAAACTACGTGTTGTAGAAACTCCGCTTTGGAGAAACATCGCGTTGAAGAAACGGCGCGTTGGAGATTATCCGCGTTGGAGAAACTCCGCACTTGAAACACACCGCGCTGGAGAAACTCCGCGTTGGAGAAAGTCCGCGTTGGAGAAGGTCCGCGTTGGAGAAAGTCCGCGTTGGAGAAAGTCCGCGTTGGAGAAACTCCGCGTTGAAGAAAGTCCGCGTTGGAGAAAGTCCGCGCTGGAGAAACTTCGCGTTGAAGAAACGGCGCGTTGGAGATTCTCCGCGTTGGAGAAACTCCGCACTTGAAACACACCGCGCTGGAGAAACTCCGCGTTGGAGAAAGTCCGCGTTTGAGAAGGTCCGCGTTGGAGAAAGTCCGCGTTGGAGAAAGTCCGCGTTGGAGATACTCCGAACTCTAGAAACTCCGCGATGGAGACACTCCGCGCTGGAGAAACTCCGCGTTGGAGAAAGTCCGCTTTGGAGAAGATCCGCGTTGGAGAAAGTCCGCGTTGGAGAAAGTCCGCGTTGGAGAAACTCCGCGTTGAAGAAAGTCCGCGTTGGAGAAAGTCCGCGCTGGAGAAACTCCGCGTTGTATAAACTCCGCGATGAAGAAAGTCCGCGACGGACAAACTCCGCGATGGAGAAACTCCGCGTTAGAGAAAAGACCGCTCTGGAGAAACTCTACACTGGAGAAACTCCGCGTTGTATAAACTCCGCGGTGGAGAAACTCCGCGATGAAGAAAGTCCGCAACGAACAAACTCCGCGTTGGAGAAACTCCGCGCTGGAGAAACTCCGTGCTGCATAAAATCTGCGCTGGAGAAACTCCGGGCTGGAGAAACTCCGCGCTGGAGAAACTCCGTGCTGGACAAACTCCGCGCTGGAGAAACTCCGTGTTGGAGAAACTCCGCGCTGGAGAAACTTCGCGTTGGAGAAACTGCGCGTTGGAGAAACTCCGCGTTGGAGAAACTCCGCGTTGGAGAAAGTCCGCGTTGGAGAGAGTCCGCGATGAAAAAATTTCGCGCTGGAGAAACTCCGCGTTTGAGAAACTCCGAACTGGAGAAACTCCGCGATGGAGAAACTCCGCGATGGAGACACTCCGCGCTGGAGAAACTGCGTGTTCGGGAAAATTCGCGTTGGAGAAACGGCGCGTTGGAGAAGCTCCGCGTTGGAGAAACTCCGCGCTTGAAACACACCGCGCTGGAGAAACTCCGCGTTGGAGAAGGTCCGCGTTGGAGAATGTCCGCGTTGGAGAAAGTCCGCGCTGGAGAAACTCCGCGTTGGATAAACTCCGCGCTGGAGAAACTCCGCGTTGGAGAAAGTCCGCGTCGGAGAAGGTCCGCGTTGGAGAAACTCCGCGTTGGACAAACTTCGCGTTGAAGAAACGGCGCGTTGGAGATTCTCCGCGTTGGAGAAACTCCGCACTTGAAACACACCGCGCTGGAGAAACTCCGCGTTGGAGAAAGTCCGCGTTTGAGAAGGTCCGCGTTGGAGAAAGTCCGCGTTGGAGAAAGTCCGCGTTGGAGATACTCCGAACTCTAGAAACTCCGCGATGGAGACACTCCGCGCTGGAGAAACTCCGCGTTGGAGAAAGTCCGCTTTGGAGAAGATCCGCGTTGGAGAAAGTCCGCGTTGGAGAAAGTCCGCGTTGGAGAAACTCCGCGTTGAAGAAAGTCCGCGTTGGAGAAAGTCCGCGCTGGAGAAACTCCGCGTTGTATAAACTCCGCGATGAAGAAAGTCCGCGACGGACAAACTCCGCGATGGAGAAACTCCGCGTTAGAGAAAAGACCGCTCTGGAGAAACTCTACACTGGAGAAACTCCGCGCTGTAGCAACTCCGCGTTGGAGCAACTCCGCGCTGGAGAAACTCTGTGCTGGACAAACTCCGCGCTGGAGAAACTCCGTGTTGGAGAAACTCCGCGCTGGAGAAACTTCGCGTTGGAGAAACTGCGCGTTGGAGAAACTTCGCTTTGAAGAAACGGCGCGTTGGAGAAACTCCGCGTCGGAGAAGGTCCGCGTTGGAGAAAGTCCGCGTTGGAGAAAATCCGTGATGTAGAAACTCCGCCTTGGAGAAACTTCGCGTTGAAGAAACGGAGCGTTGGAGATACTCCGCGTTGGAGAAACTACGCGCTTGAAACACAGCGCGCTGGAGAAACTCCGCGTTGGAGAAAGTCCGCGTTGGAGAAGGTCCGCGTTGGAGAAAGTCCGCGTTGGAGAAAGTCCGCGTTGGAGAAACTCCGCGTTGAAGAAAGTCCGCGTTGGAGAAAGTCCGCGCTGGAGAAACTCCGCGTTGTATAAACTCCGCGCTGGAGAAACTCCACGATGGAGAACCTCCGCGACGGACAAACTCCGCGATGGAGAAACTCCGCGTCGGAGAAAAGTCAGCTCTGGAGAAACTCTACGCTGAAGAAACTCCGCGCTAGAGCAACTCCGCGTTCGAGAAACTCCGCGCTGGAGAAACTCCGTGCTGCATAAAATCTGCGCTGGAGAAACTCCGGGCTGGAGAAACTCCGTGTTGGAGAAACTCCGCGCTGGAGAAACTTCGCGTTGGAGAAACTGCGTGTTGGAGAAACTCCGCGTTGGAGAAAGTCCGCGTTGGAGAAAGTCCGCGTTGGAGAGTGTCCGCGATGGAGAAACTCCGCGCTGGAGAAACTCCGTGGTGTGGAAACTTCGCGTAGGAGAAACGGCGCGTTGGAGAAGCTCCGCGTTGGAGAAACACCGCGCTTGAAACACACCGCGCTGGAGAAACTCCGCGTTGGAGAAAGTCCGCGTTGGAGAAAGTCCGCGTTGGAGAAAGTCCGCGTTGGAGAAACTCCGCGTTGGATAAACTCCGCACTGGAGAAACTCCGCGTTGGAGAAAGTCCGCGTCGGAGAAGGTCCGCGTTGGAGAAACTCCGCGTTGGAGAAACTACGTGTTGTAGAAACTCCGCTTTGGAGAAACTTCGCGTTGAAGAAACGGCGCGTTGGAGATTATCCGCGTTGGAGAAACTCCGCACTTGAAACACACCGCGCTGGAGAAACTCCGCGTTGGAGAAAGTCCGCGTTGGAGAAGGTCCGCGTTGGAGAAAGTCCGCGTTGGAGAAAGTCCGCGTTGGAGAAACTCCGCGTTGAAGAAAGTCCGCGTTGGAGAAAGTCCGCGCTGGAGAAACTCCGCGTTGTATAAACTCCGCGATGAAGAAAGTCCGCGACGGACAAACTCCGCGATGGAGAAACTCCGCGTTGGAAAAAGTCCGCTCTGGAGAAACTCTACGCTGGAGAAACTCCGCGATGGAGACACTCCGCGCTGGAGAAACTCCGCGCTGGAGAAACTCCGCGATGGAGAACCTCCGCGACGGACAAACTCCGCGATGGAGAAATTCCACGTTGGAGAAAAGTCCGCTCTGGAGAAACTCTACGCTGAAGAAACTCCGCGCTAGAGCAACTCCGCGTTCGAGAAACTCCGCGCTGGAGAAACTCCGTGCTGCATAAAATCTGCGCTTGAGAAACTCCGGGCTGGAGAAACTCCGTGTTGGAGAAACTCCGCGCTGGAGAAACTTCGCGTTGGAGAAACTGCGCGTTGGAGAAACTCCGCGTTGGAGAAACTCCGCGTTGGAGAAACTCCGCGTTTGAGAAAGTCCGCGTTGGAGAAAGTCCGCGTTGGAGAGTGTCCGCGATGGAGAAACTCCGCGCTGGAGAAACTCCGTGGTGGGGAAACTTCGCGTAGGAGAAACGGCGCGTTGGAGAAGCTCCGCGTTGGAGAAACACCGCGCTTGAAACACACCGCGCTGGAGAAACTCCGCGTTGGAGAAAGTCCGCGTTGGAGAAGGTCCGCGTTGGAGAAAGTCCGCGTTGGAGAAAGTCCGCGCTGGAGAAACTCCGCGTTGAATAAACTCCGCGGTGGAGAAACTCCGCGATGAAGAAAGTCCGCAACGAACAAACTCCGCTATGGAGAAACTCCGCGTTGGAGAAAAGTCCGCTCTGGAGAAACTCTACGCTGGAGAAACTCGGCGCTATAGCAACTCCGCGTTGGAGAAACTCCGCGCTGGAGAAACTCCGTGCTGCATAAAATCTGCGCTGGAGAAACTCCGGGCTGGAGAAACTCCGCGCTGGAGAAACTCCGTGCTGGACAAACTCCGCGCTGGAGAAACTCCGCGATGAAAAAATTTCGCGCTGGAGAAACTCCGCGTTTGAGAAACTCCGAACTGGAGAAACTCCGCGATGGAGAAACTCCGCGCTGGAGAAACTCCGCGATGGAGACACTCCGCGCTGGAGAAACTGCGTGTTCGGGAAAATTCGCGTTGGAGAAACGGCGCGTTGGAGAAGCTCCGCGTTGGAGAAACTCCGCGCTTGAAACACACCGCGCTGGAGAAACTCCGCGTTGGAGAAGGTCCGCGTTGGAGAATGTCCGCGTTGGAGAAAGTCCGCGCTGGAGAAACTCCGCGTTGTATAAACTCCGCGGTGGAGAAACTCCGCGATGAAGAAAGTCCGCAACGAACAAACTCCGCGTTGGAGAAACTCCGCGCTGGAGAAACTCCGTGCTGCATAAAATCTGCGCTGGAGAAACTCCGGGCTGGAGAAACTCCGCGCTGGAGAAACTCCGTGCTGGACAAACTCCGCGCTGGAGAAACTCCGTGTTGGAGAAACTCCGCGCTGGAGAAACTTCGCGTTGGAGAAACTGCGCGTTGGAGAAACTCCGCGTTGGAGAAACTCCGCGTTGGAGAAAGTCCGCGTTGGAGAGAGTCCGCGATGAAAAAATTTCGCGCTGGAGAAACTCCGCGTTTGAGAAACTCCGAACTGGAGAAACTCCGCGATGGAGAAACTCCGCGATGGAGACACTCCGCGCTGGAGAAACTGCGTGTTCGGGAAAATTCGCGTTGGAGAAACGGCGCGTTGGAGAAGCTCCGCGTTGGAGAAACTCCGCGCTTGAAACACACCGCGCTGGAGAAACTCCGCGTTGGAGAAGGTCCGCGTTGGAGAATGTCCGCGTTGGAGAAAGTCCGCGCTGGAGAAACTCCGCGTTGGATAAACTCCGCGCTGGAGAAACTCCGCGTTGGAGAAAGTCCGCGTCGGAGAAGGTCCGCGTTGGAGAAACTCCGCGTTGGAGAAACTTCGCGTTGAAGAAACGGCGCGTTGGAGATTCTCCGCGTTGGAGAAACTCCGCACTTGAAACACACCGCGCTGGAGAAACTCCGCGTTGGAGAAAGTCCGCGTTTGAGAAGGTCCGCGTTGGAGAAAGTCCGCGTTGGAGAAAGTCCGCGTTGGAGATACTCCGAACTCTAGAAACTCCGCGATGGAGACACTCCGCGCTGGAGAAACTCCGCGTTGGAGAAAGTCCGCTTTGGAGAAGATCCGCGTTGGAGAAAGTCCGCGTTGGAGAAAGTCCGCGTTGGAGAAACTCCGCGTTGAAGAAAGTCCGCGTTGGAGAAAGTCCGCGCTGGAGAAACTCCGCGTTGTATAAACTCCGCGATGAAGAAAGTCCGCGACGGACAAACTCCGCGATGGAGAAACTCCGCGTTAGAGAAAAGACCGCTCTGGAGAAACTCTACACTGGAGAAACTCCGCGTTGTATAAACTCCGCGGTGGAGAAACTCCGCGATGAAGAAAGTCCGCAACGAACAAACTCCGCGTTGGAGAAACTCCGCGCTGGAGAAACTCCGTGCTGCATAAAATCTGCGCTGGAGAAACTCCGGGCTGGAGAAACTCCGCGCTGGAGAAACTCCGTGCTGGACAAACTCCGCGCTGGAGAAACTCCGTGTTGGAGAAACTCCGCGCTGGAGAAACTTCGCGTTGGAGAAACTGCGCGTTGGAGAAACTCCGCGTTGGAGAAACTCCGCGTTGGAGAAAGTCCGCGTTGGAGAGAGTCCGCGATGAAAAAATTTCGCGCTGGAGAAACTCCGCGTTTGAGAAACTCCGAACTGGAGAAACTCCGCGATGGAGAAACTCCGCGATGGAGACACTCCGCGCTGGAGAAACTGCGTGTTCGGGAAAATTCGCGTTGGAGAAACGGCGCGTTGGAGAAGCTCCGCGTTGGAGAAACTCCGCGCTTGAAACACACCGCGCTGGAGAAACTCCGCGTTGGAGAAGGTCCGCGTTGGAGAATGTCCGCGTTGGAGAAAGTCCGCGCTGGAGAAACTCCGCGTTGGATAAACTCCGCGCTGGAGAAACTCCGCGTTGGAGAAAGTCCGCGTCGGAGAAGGTCCGCGTTGGAGAAACTCCGCGTTGGACAAACTTCGCGTTGAAGAAACGGCGCGTTGGAGATTCTCCGCGTTGGAGAAACTCCGCACTTGAAACACACCGCGCTGGAGAAACTCCGCGTTGGAGAAAGTCCGCGTTTGAGAAGGTCCGCGTTGGAGAAAGTCCGCGTTGGAGAAAGTCCGCGTTGGAGATACTCCGAACTCTAGAAACTCCGCGATGGAGACACTCCGCGCTGGAGAAACTCCGCGTTGGAGAAAGTCCGCTTTGGAGAAGATCCGCGTTGGAGAAAGTCCGCGTTGGAGAAAGTCCGCGTTGGAGAAACTCCGCGTTGAAGAAAGTCCGCGTTGGAGAAAGTCCGCGCTGGAGAAACTCCGCGTTGTATAAACTCCGCGATGAAGAAAGTCCGCGACGGACAAACTCCGCGATGGAGAAACTCCGCGTTAGAGAAAAGACCGCTCTGGAGAAACTCTACACTGGAGAAACTCCGCGCTGTAGCAACTCCGCGTTGGAGCAACTCCGCGCTGGAGAAACTCTGTGCTGGACAAACTCCGCGCTGGAGAAACTCCGTGTTGGAGAAACTCCGCGCTGGAGAAACTTCGCGTTGGAGAAACTGCGCGTTGGAGAAACTTCGCTTTGAAGAAACGGCGCGTTGGAGAAACTCCGCGTCGGAGAAGGTCCGCGTTGGAGAAAGTCCGCGTTGGAGAAAATCCGTGATGTAGAAACTCCGCCTTGGAGAAACTTCGCGTTGAAGAAACGAAGCGTTGGAGATACTCCGCGTTGGAGAAACTACGCGCTTGAAACACAGCGCGCTGGAGAAACTCCGCGTTGGAGAAAGTCCGCGTTGGAGAAGGTCCGCGTTGGAGAAAGTCCGCGTTGGAGAAAGTCCGCGTTGGAGAAACTCCGCGTTGAAGAAAGTCCGCGTTGGAGAAAGTCCGCGCTGGAGAAACTCCGCGTTGTATAAACTCCGCGCTGGAGAAACTCCACGATGGAGAACCTCCGCGACGGACAAACTCCGCGATGGAGAAACTCCGCGTCGGAGAAAAGTCAGCTCTGGAGAAACTCTACGCTGAAGAAACTCCGCGCTAGAGCAACTCCGCGTTCGAGAAACTCCGCGCTGGAGAAACTCCGTGCTGCATAAAATCTGCGCTGGAGAAACTCCGGGCTGGAGAAACTCCGTGTTGGAGAAACTCCGCGCTGGAGAAACTTCGCGTTGGAGAAACTGCGTGTTGGAGAAACTCCGCGTTGGAGAAAGTCCGCGTTGGAGAAAGTCCGCGTTGGAGAGTGTCCGCGATGGAGAAACTCCGCGCTGGAGAAACTCCGTGGTGTGGAAACTTCGCGTAGGAGAAACGGCGCGTTGGAGAAGCTCCGCGTTGGAGAAACACCGCGCTTGAAACACACCGCGCTGGAGAAACTCCGCGTTGGAGAAAGTCCGCGTTGGAGAAAGTCCGCGTTGGAGAAAGTCCGCGTTGGAGAAACTCCGCGTTGGATAAACTCCGCACTGGAGAAACTCCGCGTTGGAGAAAGTCCGCGTCGGAGAAGGTCCGCGTTGGAGAAACTCCGCGTTGGAGAAACTACGTGTTGTAGAAACTCCGCTTTGGAGAAACTTCGCGTTGAAGAAACGGCGCGTTGGAGATTATCCGCGTTGGAGAAACTCCGCACTTGAAACACACCGCGCTGGAGAAACTCCGCGTTGGAGAAAGTCCGCGTTGGAGAAGGTCCGCGTTGGAGAAAGTCCGCGTTGGAGAAAGTCCGCGTTGGAGAAACTCCGCGTTGAAGAAAGTCCGCGTTGGAGAAAGTCCGCGCTGGAGAAACTCCGCGTTGTATAAACTCCGCGATGAAGAAAGTCCGCGACGGACAAACTCCGCGATGGAGAAATTCCACGTTGGAGAAAAGTCCGCTCTGGAGAAACTCTACGCTGAAGAAACTCCGCGCTAGAGCAACTCCGCGTTCGAGAAACTCCGCGCTGGAGAAACTCCGTGCTGCATAAAATCTGCGCTTGAGGAACTCCGGGCTGGAGAAACTCCGTGTTGGAGAAACTCCGCGCTGGAGAAACTTCGCGTTGGAGAAACTGCGCGTTGGAGAAACTCCGCGTTGGAGAAACTCCGCGTTGGAGAAACTCCGCGTTTGAGAAAGTCCGCGTTGGAGAAAGTCCGCGTTGGAGAGTGTCCGCGATGGAGAAACTCCGCGCTGGAGAAACTCCGTGGTGGGGAAACTTCGCGTAGGAGAAACGGCGCGTTGGAGAAGCTCCGCGTTGGAGAAACACCGCGCTTGAAACACACCGCGCTGGAGAAACTCCGCGTTGGAGAAAGTCCGCGTTGGAGAAGGTCCGCGTTGGAGAAAGTCCGCGTTGGAGAAAGTCCGCGCTGGAGAAACTCCGCGTTGAATAAACTCCGCGGTGGAGAAACTCCGCGATGAAGAAAGTCCGCAACGAACAAACTCCGCTATGGAGAAACTCCGCGTTGGAGAAAAGTCCGCTCTGGAGAAACTCTACGCTGGAGAAACTCGGCGCTATAGCAACTCCGCGTTGGAGAAACTCCGCGCTGGAGAAACTCCGTGCTGCATAAAATCTGCGCTGGAGAAACTCCGGGCTGGAGAAACTCCGCGCTGGAGAAACTCCGTGCTGGACAAACTCCGCGCTGGAGAAACTCCGCGATGAAAAAATTTCGCGCTGGAGAAACTCCGCGTTTGAGAAACTCCGAACTGGAGAAACTCCGCGATGGAGAAACTCCGCGCTGGAGAAACTCCGCGATGGAGACACTCCGCGCTGGAGAAACTGCGTGTTCGGGAAAATTCGCGTTGGAGAAACGGCGCGTTGGAGAAGCTCCGCGTTGGAGAAACTCCGCGCTTGAAACACACCGCGCTGGAGAAACTCCGCGTTGGAGAAGGTCCGCGTTGGAGAATGTCCGCGTTGGAGAAAGTCCGCGCTGGAGAAACTCCGCGTTGGATAAACTCCGCGCTGGAGAAACTCCGCGTTGGAGAAAGTCCGCGTCGGAGAAGATCCGCGTTGGAGAAACTCCGCGTTGGAGAAACTCCGTGTTGTAGAAACTCCGCTTTGGAGGAACTTCGCGTTGAAGAAACGGCGCGTTGGAGATTCTCCGCGTTGGAGAAACTCCGCACTTGAAACACACCGCGCTGGAGAAACTCCGCGTTGGAGAAAGTCCGCGTTTGAGAAGGTCCGCGTTGGAGAAAGTCCGCGTTGGAGAAAGTCCGCGTTGGAGAAACTCCGCGTTGAAGAAAGTCCGCGTTGGAGAAAGTCCGCGCTGGAGAAACTCCGCGTTGTATAAACTCCGCGATGAAGAAAGTCTGCGACGGACAAACTCCGCGCTGGAGAAACTCCGTGTTGGGGAAACTTCGCGTTGGAGAAACGGTGCGTTGGAGAAGCTCCGCGTTGGAGAAACTGCGCGCTTGAAACACACCGCGCTGGAGAAACTCCGCGTTGGAGAAAGTCCGCGTTGGAGAAGGTCCGCGTTGGAGAAAGTCCGCGCTGGAGAAACTCCGCGTTGTGTAAACTCCGCGCTGGAGAAACTCCGCGATGGAGAACCTCCGCGACGGACAAACTCCGCGATGGAGAAACTCCACGTTGGAGAAAAGTCCGCTCTGGAGAAACTCTACGCTGAAGAAACTCCGCGCTAGAGCAACTCTGCGTTCGAGAAACTCCGCGCTGGAGAAACTCCGTGCTGCATAAAATCTGCGCTTCAGAAACTCCGGGCTGGAGAAACTCCGTGTTGGAGAAACTCCGCGCTGGAGAAACTTCGCGTTGGAGAAACTGCGCGTTGGAGAAACTCCGCGTTGGAGAAACTCCGCGTTGGAGAAACTCCGCGTTTGAGAAAGTCCACGTTGGAGAAAGTCCGCGTTGGAGAGTGTCCGCGATGGAGAAACTCCGCGCTGGAGAAACTCCGTGGTGGGGAAACTTCGCGTAGGAGAAACGGCGCGTTGGAGAAGCTCCGCGTTGGAGAAACACAGCGCTTGAAACACACCGCGCTGGAGAAACTCCGCGTTGGAGAAAGTCCGCGTTGGAGAAGGTCCGCGTTGGAGAAAGTCCGCGTTGGAGAAAGTCCGCGCTGGAGAAACTCCGCGTTGTATAAACTCCGCGATGGAGAAACTCCGCGTTGGAGAAAAGTCCGCTGTGGAGAAACTCTACGCTGGAGAAACTCCGCGCTATAGCAACTCCGCGTTGGAGAAACTCCGCGCTGGAGAAACTCCGTGCTGCATAAAATCTGCGCTGGAGAAACTTCGGGCTGGAGAAACTCCGCGCTGGAGAAACTCCGTGCTGGACAAACTCCGCGCTGGAGAAACTCCGTGTTGGAGAAACTCCGCGCTGGAGAAACTTCGCGTTGGAGAAACTGCGCGTTGGAGAAACTCCGCGTTGGAGAAACTCCGCGTTGGAGAAAGTCCGCGTTGGAGAGAGTCCGCGATGAAAAAATTTCGCGCTGGAGAAACTCCGCGTTTGAGAAACTCCGAACTGGAGAAACTCCGCGATGGAGAAACTCCGCGATGGAGACACTCCGCGCTGGAGAAACTGCGTGTTCGGGAAAATTCGCGTTGGAGAAACAGCGCGTTGGAGAAGCTCCGCGTTGGAGAAACTCCGCGCTTGAAACACACCGCGCTGGAGAAACTCCGCGTTGGAGAAGGTCCGCGTTGGAGAATGTCCGCGTTGGAGAAAGTCCGCGCTGGAGAAACTCCGCGCTGGAGAAACTCCGCGTTGGAGAAAGTCCGCGTCGGAGAAGGTCCGCGTTGGAGAAACTCCGCGTTGGAGAAACTTCGCGTTGAAGAAACGGCGCGTTGGAGATTCTCCGCGTTGGAGAAACTCCGCACTTGAAACACACCGCGCTGGAGAAACTCCGCGTTGGAGAAAGTCCGCGTTTGAGAAGGTCCGCGTTGGAGAAAGTCCGCGTTGGAGAAAGTCCGCGTTGGAGAAACTCCGCGTTGAAGAAAGTCCGCGTTGGAGAAAGTCAGCGCTGGAGAAACTCCGCGTTGTATAAACTCCGCGATGAAGAAAGTCCGCGACGGACAAACTCCGCGCTGGAGAAACTCCGCGCTGGAGAAACTCCGTGGTGTGGAAACTTCGCGTAGGAGAAACGGCGCGTTGGAGAAGCTCCGCGTTGGAGAAACACCGCGCTTGAAACACACCGCGCTGGAGAAACTCCGCGTTGGAGAAAGTCCGCGTTGGAGAAAGTCCGCGTTGGAGAAAGTCCGCGTTGGAGAAACTCCGCGTTGGATAAACTCCGCGCTGGAGAAACTCCGCGTTGGAGAAAGTCCGCGTCGGAGAAGGTCCGCGTTGGAGAAACTCCGCGTTGGAGAAACTACGTGTTGTAGAAACTCCGCTTTGGAGAAACTTCGCGTTGAAGAAACGGCTCGTTGGAGATTATCCGCGTTGGAGAAACTCCGCACTTGAAACACACCGCGCTGGAGAAACTCCGCGTTGGAGAAAGTCCGCGTTGGAGAAGGTCCGCGTTGGAGAAAGTCCGCGTTGGAGAAAGTCCGCGTTGGAGAATCTCCGCGTTGAAGAAAGTCCGCGTTGGAGAAAGTCCGCGCTGGAGAAACTCCGCGTTGTATAAACTCCGCGATGAAGAAAGTCCGCGACGGACAAACTCCGCGATGGAGAAACTCCGCGTTGGAAAAAGTCCGCTCTGGAGAAACTCTACGCTGGAGAAACTCCGCGATGGAGACACTCCGCGCTGGAGAAACTCCGCGCTGGAGAAACTCCGCGATGGAGAACCTCCGCGACGGACAAACTCCGCGATGGAGAAATTCCACGTTGGAGAAAAGTCCGCTCTGGAGAAACTCTACGCTGAAGAAACTCCGCGCTAGAGCAACTCCGCGTTCGAGAAACTCCGCGCTGGAGAAACTCCGTGCTGCATAAAATCTGCGCTTGAGAAACTCCGGGCTGGAGAAACTCCGTGTTGGAGAAACTCCGCGCTGGAGAAACTTCGCGTTGGAGAAACTGCGCGTTGGAGAAACTCCGCGTTGGAGAAACTCCGCGTTGGAGAAACTCCGCGTTTGAGAAAGTCCGCGTTGGAGAAAGTCCGCGTTGGAGAGTGTCCGCGATGGAGAAACTCCGCGCTGGAGAAACTCCGTGGTGGGGAAACTTCGCGTAGGAGAAACGGCGCGTTGGAGAAGCTCCGCGTTGGAGAAACACCGCGCTTGAAACACACCGCGCTGGAGAAACTCCGCGTTGGAGAAAGTCCGCGTTGGAGAAGGTCCGCGTTGGAGAAAGTCCGCGTTGGAGAAAGTCCGCGCTGGAGAAACTCCGCGTTGAATAAACTCCGCGGTGGAGAAACTCCGCGATGAAGAAAGTCCGCAACGAACAAACTCCGCTATGGAGAAACTCCGCGTTGGAGAAAAGTCCGCTCTGGAGAAACTCTACGCTGGAGAAACTCGGCGCTATAGCAACTCCGCGTTGGAGAAACTCCGCGCTGGAGAAACTCCGCGCTGCATAAAATCTGCGCTGGAGAAACTCCGGGCTGGAGAAACTCCGCGCTGGAGAAACTCCGTGCTGGACAAACTCCGCGCTGGAGAAACTCCGCGATGAAAAAATTTCGCGCTGGAGAAACTCCGCGTTTGAGAAACTCCGAACTGGAGAAACTCCGCGATGGAGAAACTCCGCGCTGGAGAAACTCCGCGATGGAGACACTCCGCGCTGGAGAAACTGCGTGTTCGGGAAAATTCGCGTTGGAGAAACGGCGCGTTGGAGAAGCTCCGCGTTGGAGAAACTCCGCGCTTGAAACACACCGCGCTGGAGAAACTCCGCGTTGGAGAAGGTCCGCGTTGGAGAATGTCCGCGTTGGAGAAAGTCCGCGCTGGAGAAACTCCGCGTTGGATAAACTCCGCGCTGGAGAAACTCCGCGTTGGAGAAAGTCCGCGTCGGAGAAGGTCCGCGTTGGAGAAACTCCGCGTTGGAGAAACTACGTGTTGTAGAAACTCCGCTTTGGAGAAACTTCGCGTTGAAGAAACGGCTCGTTGGAGATTATCCGCGTTGGAGAAACTCCGCACTTGAAACACACCGCGCTGGAGAAACTCCGCGTTGGAGAAAGTCCGCGTTGGAGAAGGTCCGCGTTGGAGAAAGTCCGCGTTGGAGAAAGTCCGCGTTGGAGAATCTCCGCGTTGAAGAAAGTCCGCGTTGGAGAAAGTCCGCGCTGGAGAAACTCCGCGTTGTATAAACTCCGCGATGAAGAAAGTCCGCGACGGACAAACTCCGCGATGGAGAAACTCCGCGTTGGAAAAAGTCCGCTCTGGAGAAACTCTACGCTGGAGAAACTCCGCGATGGAGACACTCCGCGCTGGAGAAACTCCGCGCTGGAGAAACTCCGCGATGGAGAACCTCCGCGACGGACAAACTCCGCGATGGAGAAATTCCACGTTGGAGAAAAGTCCGCTCTGGAGAAACTCTACGCTGAAGAAACTCCGCGCTAGAGCAACTCCGCGTTCGAGAAACTCCGCGCTGGAGAAACTCCGTGCTGCATAAAATCTGCGCTTGAGAAACTCCGGGCTGGAGAAACTCCGTGTTGGAGAAACTCCGCGCTGGAGAAACTTCGCGTTGGAGAAACTGCGCGTTGGAGAAACTCCGCGTTGGAGAAACTCCGCGTTGGAGAAACTCCGCGTTTGAGAAAGTCCGCGTTGGAGAAAGTCCGCGTTGGAGAGTGTCCGCGATGGAGAAACTCCGCGCTGGAGAAACTCCGTGGTGGGGAAACTTCGCGTAGGAGAAACGGCGCGTTGGAGAAGCTCCGCGTTGGAGAAACACCGCGCTTGAAACACACCGCGCTGGAGAAACTCCGCGTTGGAGAAAGTCCGCGTTGGAGAAGGTCCGCGTTGGAGAAAGTCCGCGTTGGAGAAAGTCCGCGCTGGAGAAACTCCGCGTTGAATAAACTCCGCGGTGGAGAAACTCCGCGATGAAGAAAGTCCGCAACGAACAAACTCCGCTATGGAGAAACTCCGCGTTGGAGAAAAGTCCGCTCTGGAGAAACTCTACGCTGGAGAAACTCGGCGCTATAGCAACTCCGCGTTGGAGAAACTCCGCGCTGGAGAAACTCCGCGCTGCATAAAATCTGCGCTGGAGAAACTCCGGGCTGGAGAAACTCCGCGCTGGAGAAACTCCGTGCTGGACAAACTCCGCGCTGGAGAAACTCCGCGATGAAAAAATTTCGCGCTGGAGAAACTCCGCGTTTGAGAAACTCCGAACTGGAGAAACTCCGCGATGGAGAAACTCCGCGCTGGAGAAACTCCGCGATGGAGACACTCCGCGCTGGAGAAACTGCGTGTTCGGGAAAATTCGCGTTGGAGAAACGGCGCGTTGGAGAAGCTCCGCGTTGGAGAAACTCCGCGCTTGAAACACACCGCGCTGGAGAAACTCCGCGTTGGAGAAGGTCCGCGTTGGAGAATGTCCGCGTTGGAGAAAGTCCGCGCTGGAGAAACTCCGCGTTGGATAAACTCCGCGCTGGAGAAACTCCGCGTTGGAGAAAGTCCGCGTCGGAGAAGGTCCGCGTTGGAGAAACTCCGCGTTGGAGAAACTACGTGTTGTAGAAACTCCGCTTTGGAGAAACTTCGCGTTGAAGAAACGGCTCGTTGGAGATTATCCGCGTTGGAGAAACTCCGCACTTGAAACACACCGCGCTGGAGAAACTCCGCGTTGGAGAAAGTCCGCGTTGGAGAAGGTCCGCGTTGGAGAAAGTCCGCGTTGGAGAAAGTCCGCGTTGGAGAATCTCCGCGTTGAAGAAAGTCCGCGTTGGAGAAAGTCCGCGCTGGAGAAACTCCGCGTTGTATAAACTCCGCGATGAAGAAAGTCCGCGACGGACAAACTCCGCGATGGAGAAACTCCGCGTTGGAAAAAGTCCGCTCTGGAGAAACTCTACGCTGGAGAAACTCCGCGATGGAGACACTCCGCGCTGGAGAAACTCCGCGCTGGAGAAACTCCGCGATGGAGAACCTCCGCGACGGACAAACTCCGCGATGGAGAAATTCCACGTTGGAGAAAAGTCCGCTCTGGAGAAACTCTACGCTGAAGAAACTCCGCGCTAGAGCAACTCCGCGTTCGAGAAACTCCGCGCTGGAGAAACTCCGTGCTGCATAAAATCTGCGCTTGAGAAACTCCGGGCTGGAGAAACTCCGTGTTGGAGAAACTCCGCGCTGGAGAAACTTCGCGTTGGAGAAACTGCGCGTTGGAGAAACTCCGCGTTGGAGAAACTCCGCGTTGGAGAAACTCCGCGTTTGAGAAAGTCCGCGTTGGAGAAAGTCCGCGTTGGAGAGTGTCCGCGATGGAGAAACTCCGCGCTGGAGAAACTCCGTGGTGGGGAAACTTCGCGTAGGAGAAACGGCGCGTTGGAGAAGCTCCGCGTTGGAGAAACACCGCGCTTGAAACACACCGCGCTGGAGAAACTCCGCGTTGGAGAAAGTCCGCGTTGGAGAAGGTCCGCGTTGGAGAAAGTCCGCGTTGGAGAAAGTCCGCGCTGGAGAAACTCCGCGTTGAATAAACTCCGCGGTGGAGAAACTCCGCGATGAAGAAAGTCCGCAACGAACAAACTCCGCTATGGAGAAACTCCGCGTTGGAGAAAAGTCCGCTCTGGAGAAACTCTACGCTGGAGAAACTCGGCGCTATAGCAACTCCGCGTTGGAGAAACTCCGCGCTGGAGAAACTCCGCGCTGCATAAAATCTGCGCTGGAGAAACTCCGGGCTGGAGAAACTCCGCGCTGGAGAAACTCCGTGCTGGACAAACTCCGCGCTGGAGAAACTCCGCGATGAAAAAATTTCGCGCTGGAGAAACTCCGCGTTTGAGAAACTCCGAACTGGAGAAACTCCGCGATGGAGAAACTCCGCGCTGGAGAAACTCCGCGATGGAGACACTCCGCGCTGGAGAAACTGCGTGTTCGGGAAAATTCGCGTTGGAGAAACGGCGCGTTGGAGAAGCTCCGCGTTGGAGAAACTCCGCGCTTGAAACACACCGCGCTGGAGAAACTCCGCGTTGGAGAAGGTCCGCGTTGGAGAATGTCCGCGTTGGAGAAAGTCCGCGCTGGAGAAACTCCGCGTTGGATAAACTCCGCGCTGGAGAAACTCCGCGTTGGAGAAAGTCCGCGTCGGAGAAGGTCCGCGTTGGAGAAACTCCGCGTTGGAGAAACTCCGTGTTGTAGAAACTCCGCTTTGGAGGAACTTCGCGTTGAAGAAACGGCGCGTTGGAGATTCTCCGCGTTGGAGAAACTCCGCACTTGAAACACACCGCGCTGGAGAAACTCCGCGTTGGAGAAAGTCCGCGTTGGAGAAGGTCCGCGTTGGAGAAAGTCCGCGCTGGAGAAACTCCGCGTTGTATAAACTCCGCGCTGGAGAAACTCCGCGATGGAGAACCTCCGCGACGGACAAACTCCGCGATGGAGAAACTCCACGTTGGAGAAAAGTCCGCTCTGGAGAAACTCTACGCTGAAGAAACTCCGCGCTAGAGCAACTCTGCGTTCGAGAAACTCCGCGCTGGAGAAACTCCGTGCTGCATAAAATCTGCGCTTCAGAAACTCCGGGCTGGAGAAACTCCGTGTTGGAGAAACTCCGCGCTGGAGAAACTTCGCGTTGGAGAAACTGCGCGTTGGAGAAACTCCGCGTTGGAGAAACTCCGCGTTGGAGAAACTCCGCGTTGGAGAAAGTCCGCGTCGGAGAAGGTCCGCGGTGGAGAAAGTCCGCGTTGGAGAAACTTCGCATTGAAGAAACGGCGCGTCGGAGATTCTCCGCGTTGGAGAAACTCCGCACTTGAAACACACCGCGCTGGAGAAACTCCGCGTTGGAGAAAGTCCGCGTTTGAGAAACTCCGAACTGGAGAAGCTCCGTGCTCGAGATACTCCGCGGTGGAGAAACTCCGCGCTGGAGAAACTCCTTGTTGGAAAAACTCTGTGTTGGAGAAATTCCGCCTTGGAGAACCTTCGCTTTGAAGAAACGGAGCGTTGGAGAAACTCCGCGTTAGAGAAACTCCGCGCTTGAAACACACCGCGCTGGAGAAACTCCGCGTTAGAGAAAGTCCGCGTCGGAGAAGGTCCGCGTTGGAGAAAGTCCGCGTTGGAGAAAATCCGTGTTGTGGAAGCTCTGCCTTGGAGAAACTTCGCGTTGAAGAAACGGCGCGTTGGAGAAACTCCGCGTTCGAGAAACTCCGCGCTTGAAACACACCGCGCTGGTGAAACTCCGCGTTGGAGAAAGTCCGCGTCGGAGAAGGTCCGCGTTGGAGAAACTCCGCGTTGGAGAAACTACGTGTTGTAGAAACTCCGCTTTGGAGACACTTCGCGTTGAAGAAACGGCGCGTTGGAGATTATCCGCGTTGGAGAAACTCCGCACTTGAAACACACCGCGCTGGAGAAACTCCGCGTTGGAGAAAGTCCGCGTTGGAGAAGGTCCGCGTTGGAGAAAGTCCGCGTTGGAGAAAGTCCGCGTTGGAGAAACTCCGCGTTGAAGAAAGTCCGCGTTGGAGAAAGTCCGCGCTGGAGAAACTCCGCGTTGTATAAACTCCGCGATGAAGAAAGTCCGCGACGGACAAACTTCGCGATAGAGAAACTCCGCGTTGGAGAAAAGTCCGCTCTGGAGAAACTCTACGCTTGAGAAACTCCGCGATGGAGACACTCCGCGCTGGAGAAACTCCGCGCTGGAGAAACTCCGCGCTGGAGAAACTCCGTGTTGGGGAAACTTCGCGTTGGAGAAACGGTGCGTTGGAGAAGCTCCGCGTTGGAGAAACTCCGCGCTTGAAACACACCACGCTGGAGAAACTCCGCGTTGGAGAAAGTCCGCGTTGGAGAAAGTCCGCGTTGGAGAAAGTCCGCGCTGGAGAAACTCCGCGTTGTATAAACTCCGCGGTGGAGAAACTCCGCGATGAAGAAAGTCCGCAACGAACAAATTCCGCGATGGAGAAACTCCGCGTTGGAGAAAAGTCCGCTCTGGAGAAACTCTACGCTGGAGAAACTCCGCGCTGGAGCAACTCCGCGTTGGAGAAACTCCGCGCTGGAGAAACTCCGTGCTGCATAAAATCTGCGCTGGAGAAACTCCGGGCTGGAGAAACTCCGCGCTGGAGAAACTCCGTGCTGGACAAACTCCGCGCTGGAGAAACTTCGCGTTGGAGAAACTGCGCGTTGGAGAAACTCAGCGTTGGAGAAACTCCGCGTTGGAGAAAGTCCGCGTTGGAGAAATTCCGCGTTGGAGAGAGTCTGCGATGGCGAAATTCCGCGCTGGAGAAACTCCGCGTTTGAGATACTCCGAACTCTAGAAACTCCGCGATGGAGACACTCCGCGCTGGAGAAACTCCGCGTTGGAGAAAGTCCGCTTTGGAGAAGATCCGCGTTGGAGAAAGTCCGCGTTGGAGAAAGTCCGCGTTGGAGAAATTCCGCGTTGGAGAGAGTCTGCGATGGAGAAATTGCGCGCTGGAGAAACTCCGCGTTTGAGAAACTCCGAACTCTAGAAACTCCGCGATGGAGACACTCCGCGCTGGAGAAACTCCGCGTTGGAGAAAGTCCGCGTCGGAGAAGGTCCGCGGTGGAGAAAGTCCGCGTTGGAGAAACTTCGCATTGAAGAAACGGCGCGTCGGAGATTCTCCGCGTTGGAGAAACTCCGCACTTGAAACACACCGCGCTGGAGAAACTCCGCGTTGGAGAAAGCCCGCGTTTGAGAAATTCCGAACTGGAGAAGCTCCGCGCTCGAGATACTCCGCGGTGGAGAAACTCCGCGCTGGAGAAACTCCGTGTTGGAAAAACTCTGTGTTGGAGAAATTTCGCCTTGGAGAAACTTCGCTTTGAAGAAACGGCGCGTTGGAGAAACTCCGCGTTAGAGAAACTCCGCGCTTGAAACACACCGCGCTGGAGAAACTCCGCGTTAGAGAAAGTCCGCGTCGGAGAAGGTCCGCGTTGGAGAAAGTCCGCGTTGGAGAAAACCCGTGTTGTAGAAGCTCCGCCTTGGAGAAACTTCGCGTTGAAGAAACGGCGCGTTGGAGAAACTCCGCGTTCGAGAAACTCCGCGCTTGAAACACACCGCGCTGGAGAAACTCCGCGTTGGAGAAAGTCCGCGTCGGAGAAGGTCCGCGTTGGAGAAACTCCGCGTTGAAGAAACTCCGTGTTGTAGAAACTCCGCTTTGGAGAAACTTCGCGTTGAAGAAACGGCGCGTTGGAGATTATCCGCGTTGGAGAAACTCCGCACTTGAAACACTCCGCGTTGGAGAAATTCCGCGTTGGATAAGGTCCGCGTTGGAGAAAGTCCGCGTTGGAGAAAGTCCGCGCTGGAGAAACTCCGCGTTGTATAAACTCCGCGCTGGAGAAACTCCGCGATGAAGAAAGTCCGCGACGGACAAACTCCGCGATGGAGAAACTCCGCGTTGGAGAAAAGTCCGCTCTGGAGAAACTCTACGCTGGAGAAACTCCGCGCTGGAGCAACTCCGCGTTGGAGAAACTCCGCGCTGGAGAAACTCCGTGCTGCATAAAATCTGCGCTGGAGAAACTCCGGGCTGGAGAAACTCCGCGCTGGAGAAACTTCGTGCTGGACAAACTCCGCGCTGGAGAAACTTCGCGTTGGAGAAACTGCGCGTTGGAGAAACTCTGCGTTGGAGAAACTCCGCGTTGGAGAAAGTCCGCGTTGGAGAAATTCCGCGTTGGAGAGAGTCTGCGATGGCGTAATTCCGCGCTGGAGAAACTCCGCGTTTGAGATACTCCGAACTCTAGAAACTCCGCGATGGAGACACTCCGCGCTGGAGAAACTCCGCGTTGGAGAAAGTCCGCTTTGGAGAAGATCCGCGTTGGAGAAAGTCCGCGTTGGAGAAACTCCGCGTTGAAGAAAGTCCGCGTTGGAGAAAGTCCGCGCTGGAGAAACTCCGCGTTGTATAAACTCCGCGATGAAGAAAGTCCGCGACGGACAAACTCCGCGATGGAGAAACTCCGCGTTGGAGAAAAGACCGCTCTGGAAAAACTCTACACTGGAGAAACT
Organism: Amblyomma americanum; assembly: GCA_030143305.2. Taxonomy (NCBI): domain Eukaryota; kingdom Metazoa; phylum Arthropoda; class Arachnida; order Ixodida; family Ixodidae; genus Amblyomma; species Amblyomma americanum. The sequence continues at coordinate 52,691 of JARKHS020036611.1, read as the reverse complement.
CCGCGCTGTAGCAACTCCGCGTTGGAGCAACTCCGCGCTGGAGAAACTCCGTGCTGGACAAACTCCGCGCTGGAGAAACTCCGTGTTGGAGAAACTCCGCGCTGGAGAAACTTCGCGTTGGAGAAACTGCGCGTTGGAGAAACTTCGCTTTGAAGAAACGGCGCGTTGGAGAAACTCCGCGTTAGAGAAACTCCGCGCTTGAAACACACCGCGCTGGAGAAACTCCGCGTTGGAGAAAGTCCGCGTCGGAGAAGGTCCGCGTTGGAGAAAGTCCGCGTTGGAGAAAATCCGTGATGTAGAAACTCCGCCTTGGAGAAACTTCGCGTTGAAGAAACGGCGCGTTGAGATACTCCGCGTTGGAGAAACTACGCGCTTGAAACACACCGCGCTGGAGAAACTCCGCGTTGGAGAAAGTCCGCGTTGGAGAAGGTCCGCGTTGGAGAAAGTCCGCGTTGGAGAAAGTCCGCGTTGGAGAAACTCCGCGTTGAAGAAAGTCCGCGTTGGAGAAAGTCCGCGCTGGAGAAACTCCGCGTTGTATAAACTCTGCGCTGGAGAAACTCCGCGATGGAGAACCTCCGCGACGGACAAACTCCGCGGTGGAGAAACTCCGCGTTGGAGAAAAGTCAGCTCTGGAGAAACTCTACGCTGAAGAAACTCCGCGCTAGAGCAACTCCGCGTTCGAGAAATTCCGTGCTGCATAAAATATGCGCTGGAGAAACTCCGGGCTGGAGAAACTCCGTGTTGGAGAAACTCCGCGCTGGAGAAACTTCACGTTGGAGAAACTGCGCGTTGGAGAAACTCCGCGTTGGAGAAAGTCCGCGTTGGAGAAAGTCCGCGTTGGAGAGTGTCCGCGATGGAGAAACTCCGCGCTGGAGAAACTCCGTGGTGGGGAAACTTCGCGTAGGAGAAACGGCGCGTTGGAGAAGCTCCGCGTTGGAGAAACACCGCGCTTGAAACACACCGCGCTGGAGAAAGTCCGCGTTGGAGAAAGTCCGCGTTGGAGAAGGTCCGCGTTGGAGAAAGTCCGCGTTGGAGAAACTGCGCGTTGGAGAAAGTCCGCGTTGGAGAAAGTCCGCGTTGGTGAGAGTCCGCGATGGAGAAACTCCGCGCTGGAGAAACTACGCGTTTGAGAAACTCCGAACTGGAGAAACTCCGCGATGGAGACAACTCCGCGCTGGAGAAACTCCGCGCTGGAGAAACTCCGCGCTAGGAGAAACTCCGTGTTGGAGAAACTCCGCGTTGGAGAAACTCCGCTTTGGAGAAAGTCCGCGTTGGAGAAAGTCCGCGTTGGAGAGTCCGCGATGGAGAAACTCCGCGCTGGAGAAAAATCGGGCTGGAGAAACTCCGCGCTGGAGAAACTCCGTGTTGGAGAAAGTCCGCGTTGGAGAAATTCCGCGTTGGAGAGAGTCTGCGATGGAGAAATTCCGCGCTGGAGAAACTCCGCGTTTGAGAAACTCCGAACTCTAGAAACTCCGCGATGGAGACACTCCGCGCTGGAGAAACTCCGCGTTGGAGAAAGTCCGCTTTGGAGAAGATCCGCGTTGGAGAAAGTCCGCGTTGGAGAAAGTCCGCGTTGGAGAAACTCCGCGTTGAAGAAAGTCCGCGCTGGAGAAACTCCGCGTTGTATAAACTCCGCGATGAAGAAAGTCCGCGACGGACAAACTCCGCGATGGAGAAACTCCGCGTTGGAGAAAAGACCGCTCTGGAGAAACTCTACACTGGAGAAACTCCGCGCTGTAGCAACTCCGCGTTGGAGCAACTCCGCGCTGGAGAAACTCCGTGCTGGACAAACTCCGCGCTGGAGAAACTCCGTGTTGGAGAAAGTCCGCGTCGGAGAAGGTCCGCGTTGGAGAAAGTCCGCGTTGGAGAAAATCCGTGATGTAGAAACTCCGCTTGGAGAAACTTCGCGTTGAAGAAACGGCGCGTTGGAGATACTCCGCGTTGGAGAAACTACGCGCTTGAAACACACCGCGCTGGAGATACTCCGCGTTGGAGAAAGTCCGCGTTGGAGAAGGTCCGCGTTGGAGAAACTTCGCTTTGAAGAAACGGCGCGTTGGAGAAACTCCGCGTTAGAGAAACTCCGCGCTTGAAACACACCGCGCTGGAGAAACTCCGCGTTGGAGAAAGTCCGCGTCGGAGAAGGTCCGCGTTGGAGAAAGTCCGCGTTGGAGAAAGTCCGCGCTGGAGAAACTCCGCGTTGTATAAACTCTGCGCTGGAGAAACTCCGCGATGAAGAAAATCCGCGACGGACAAACTCCGCGATGGAGAAACTCCGCGTTGGAGAAAAGTCCGCTCTGGAGAAACTCTACGCTGGAGAAACTCCGCGCTGGAGCAACTCCGCGTTGGAGAAACTCCGCGCTGGAGAAACTCCGTGCTGCATAAAATCTGCGCTGGAGAAACTCCGGGCTGGAGAAACTCCGCGCTGGAGAAACTCCGTGCTGGACAAACTCCGCGCTGGAGAAACTTTGCGTTGGAGAAACTCCGCGTTGGAGAAACTCCGCGTTGGAGAAAGTCCGCGTTGGAGAAAGTCCGCGTTGGAGAGTGTCCGCGATGGAGAAACTCCGCGCTGGAGAAACTCCGTGGTGGGGAAACTTCGCGTAGGAGAAACGGCGCGTT
>JARKHS020036611.1:20005-49975 GCA_030143305.2 Amblyomma americanum | reverse complement strand
GTTGGGAGAGTCCGCGATGGAGAAACTCCGCGCTGGAGAAACTCCGCGTTGGAGAAACTCGCGAACTGGAGAAACTCCGCGCTGGAGAAAATCCGCGCTTGAGAAACTCCGCGCTGGAGAAACTCCGCGTTGGAGAAACTCCGCGTTGGAGAAACTCCGCGTTGGAGAAACTCCGCGTTGGAGAAAGTCCGCGTTGGAGAAAGTCCGCGTTGGAGAGTGCCGCGATGGAGAAACTCCGCGCTGGAGAAAGTCCGGGTGGGGAAACTCCGTCGTTGGAGAAACTCCGCGTTGGAGAAACTACCGAACGTGGAGAAACTCCGCGCTGGAGAAACTCCGCGGTGGAGAAATCCGCGCTGGAGAAACTCCGTGTTGGAGAAACTAAAACTTCGCTTTGAAGAAACGGCGCGTTGGAAAAACTCCGCGTTAGAGAAACTCCGCGCTTGAAACACACCGCGCTGGAGAAACTCCGCGTTAGAGAAAGTCCGCGTCGGAGAAGGTCCGCGTTGGAGAAAGTCCGCGTTGGAGAAAATCCGTGTTGTAGAAACTCCGCCTTGGAGAAACTTCGCGTTGAAGAAACGGCGCGTTGGAAAAACTCCGCGTTCGAGAAACTCCGCGCTTGAAACACACCGCGCTGGAGAAACTCCGCGTTGGAGAAAGTCCGCGTCGGAGAAGGTCCGCGTTGGAGAAACTCCGCGTTGGCGAAACTCCGTGTTGTAGAAACTCCGCTTTGGAGAAACTTCGCGTTGAAGAAACGGCGCGTTGGAGATTCTCCGCGTTGGAGAAACTCCGCACTTGAAACACACCTTGCTGGAGAAACTCAGCGTTGGAGAAAGTCCGCGTTGGAGAAGGTCCGCGTTGGAGAAAGTCCGCGTTGGAGAAAGTCCGCGTTGGAGAAACTCCGCGTTGAAGAAAGTCCGCGTTGGAGAAAGTCCGCGCTGGAGAAACTCCGCGTTGTATAAACTCCGCGATGAAGAAAGTCCGCGACGGACAAACTCCGCGATGGAGAAACTCCGCGTTGGAGAAAAGTCCGCTCTGGAGAAACTCTACGCTGGAGAAACTCCGCGATGGAGACACTCCGCGCTGGAGAAACTCCGCGCTGGAGAAACTCCGTGTTGGGGAAACTTCGCGTTGGAGAAACGGTGCGTTGGAGAAGCTCCGCGTTGGAGAAACTCCGCGCTTGAAACACCACGGTGGAAAAACTCCGCGTTGCAGAAAGTCAGCGTTGGAGAAGGTCCGCGTTGGAGAAAGTCCGCGCTGGAGAAACTCCGCGTTGTATAAACTCCGCGCTGGAGAAACTCCGCGATGAAGAAAATCCGCGACGTACAAACTCCGCGATGGAGAAACTCCGCGCTTGAAACACACCGCGCTGGAGAAACTCCGCGATGGAGAAAGTCCGCGTTGGAGAAGGTCCGCGTTGGAGAAAGTCCGCGCTGGAGAAACTGCGCGTTGGAGAAACTGCGCGTTGGAGAAACTCCGCGTTGGAGAAACTCTGCTTTGGAGAAAGTCCGCGTTGGAGAAAGTCCGCGTTGGTGAGAGTCCGCGATGGAGAAACTCCGCGCTGGAGAAACTACGCGTTTGAGAAACTCCGAACTGGAGAAGCTCCGCACTGGAGATTCTCCGCGGTGGAGAAACTCCGCGCTGGAGAAACTCCGTGTTGGAGAAACTCTGTGTTGGAGAAATTCCGCCTTGGGGAAACTTCGCTTTGAAGAAACGGCGCGTTGGAGAAACTCCGCGTTAGAGAAACTCCGCGCTTGAAACACACCGCGCTGGAGAAACTCCGCGTTAGAGAAAGTCCGCGTCGGAGAAGGTCCGCGTTGGAGAAAGTCCGCGTTGGAGAAAATCCGTGTTGTAGAAACTCCGCCTTGGAGAAACTTCGCGTTGAAGAAACGGCGCGTTGGAAAAACTCCGCGTTCGAGAAACTCCGCGCTTGAAACACACCGCGCTGGAGAAACTCTGCGTTGGAGAAAGTCCGCGTCGGAGAAGGTCCGCGTTGGAGAAACTCCGCGTTGGAGAAACTCCGTGTTGTAGAAACCCCGCGCTGGAGAAACTCCGCGTTGGAGAAAGTCCGCGTTGGAGAAGGTCCGCGTTGGAGAAAGTCCGCGTTGGAGAAAGTCCGCGCTGGAGAAACTGCGCGTTGGAGAAACTGCGCGTTAGAGAAACTCCGCGTTGGAGAAACTCTGCGTTGGAGAAAGTCCGCGTTGGAGAAAGTCCGCGTTGGTGAGAGTCCGCGATGGAGAAACTCCGCGCTGGAGAAACTACGCGTTTGAGAAACTCCGAACTGGAGAAACTCCGCGATGGAGACAATCCGCGCTTGAGAAACTCCGCGCTGAAGAAACTCCGTGTAGGAGAAACTCCGTGTTGGAGAAACTCCGCGTTGGAGAAACTCCGCTTTGGAGAAAGTCCGCGTTGGAGAAAGTCCGCGTTGGAGAGTCCGCGATGGAGAAACTCCGCGCTGGAGAAAAATCGGGCTGGAGAAACTCCGTGTTGGAGAAACTCCGCGTTTGAGAAACTCCGAACTGGAGAAGCTCCGCGCTGGAGATTCTCCGCGGTGGAGAAACTCCGCGCTGGAGAAACTCCGTGTTGGAGAAACTAAAACTTCGCTTTGAAGAAACGGCGCGTTGGAAAAACTCCGCGTTAGAGAAACTCCGCGCTTGAAACACACCGCGCTGGAGAAACTCCGCGTTAGAGAAAGTCCGCGTCGGAGAAGGTCCGCGTTGGAGAAAGTCCGCGTTGGAGAAAATCCGTGTTGTAGAAACTCCGCCTTGGAGAAACTTCGCGTTGAAGAAACGGCGCGTTGGAAAAACTCCGCGTTCGAGAAACTCCGCGCTTGAAACACACCGCGCTGGAGAAACTCCGCGTTGGAGAAAGTCCGCGTCGGAGAAGGTCCGCGTTGGAGAAACTCCGCGTTGGCGAAACTCCGTGTTGTAGAAACTCCGCTTTGGAGAAACTTCGCGTTGAAGAAACGGCGCGTTGGAGATTCTCCGCGTTGGAGAAACTCCGCACTTGAAACACACCTTGCTGGAGAAACTCAGCGTTGGAGAAAGTCCGCGTTGGAGAAGGTCCGCGTTGGAGAAAGTCCGCGTTGGAGAAAGTCCGCGTTGGAGAAACTCCGCGTTGAAGAAAGTCCGCGTTGGAGAAAGTCCGCGCTGGAGAAACTCCGCGTTGTATAAACTCCGCGATGAAGAAAGTCCGCGACGGACAAACTCCGCGATGGAGAAACTCCGCGTTGGAGAAAAGTCCGCTCTGGAGAAACTCTACGCTGGAGAAACTCCGCGATGGAGACACTCCGCGCTGGAGAAACTCCGCGCTGGAGAAACTCCGTGTTGGGGAAACTTCGCGTTGGAGAAACGGTGCGTTGGAGAAGCTCCGCGTTGGAGAAACTCCGCGCTTGAAACACCACGGTGGAAAAACTCCGCGTTGCAGAAAGTCAGCGTTGGAGAAGGTCCGCGTTGGAGAAAGTCCGCGCTGGAGAAACTCCGCGTTGTATAAACTCCGCGCTGGAGAAACTCCGCGATGAAGAAAATCCGCGACGTACAAACTCCGCGATGGAGAAACTCCGCGTTGGAGAAAAGTCCGCTCTGGAGAAACTCTACGCTGGAGAAACTCCGCGCTGGAGCAACTCCGCGTTGGAGAAACTCCGCGCTGGAGAAACTCCGTGCTGCATAAAATCTGCGCTTGAGAAACTCCGGGCTGGAGAAACTACGCGCTGGAGAAACTCCGTGCTGGACAAACTCCGCGCTGGAGAAACTTCGCGTTGGAGAAACTCCGCGTTGGAGAAACTCCGCGTTGGAGAAAGTCCGCGTTGGAGAAAGTCCGCGTTGGAGAGTGTCCGCGATGGAGAAACTCCGCGCTGGAGAAACTCCGTGGTGGGGAAACTTCGCGTAGGAGAAACGGCGCGTTGGAGAAGCTCCGCGTTGGAGAAACACCGCGCTTGAAACACACCGCGCTGGAGAAACTCCGCGATGGAGAAAGTCCGCGTTGGAGAAGGTCCGCGTTGGAGAAAGTCCGCGCTGGAGAAACTGCGCGTTGGAGAAACTGCGCGTTGGAGAAACTCCGCGTTGGAGAAACTCTGCGTTGGAGAAAGTCCGCGTTGGAGAAAGTCCGCGTTGGTGAGAGTCCGCGATGGAGAAACTCCGCGCTGGAGAAACTACGCGTTTGAGAAACTCCGAACTGGAGAAGCTCCGCGCTGGAGATTCTCCGCGGTGGAGAAACTCCGCGCTGGAGAAACTCCGTGTTGGAGAAACTCTGTGTTGGAGAAATTCCGCCTTGGGGAAACTTCGCTTTGAAGAAACGGCGCGTTGGAGAAACTCCGCGTTAGAGAAACTCCGCGCTTGAAACACACCGCGCTGGAGAAACTCCGCGTTAGAGAAAGTCCGCGTCGGAGAAGGTCCGCGTTGGAGAAAGTCCGCGTTGGAGAAAATCCGTGTTGTAGAAACTCCGCCTTGGAGAAACTTCGCGTTGAAGAAACGGCGCGTTGGAAAAACTCCGCGTTCGAGAAACTCCGCGCTTGAAACACACCGCGCTGGAGAAACTCCGCGTTGGAGAAACTCCGTGTTGTAGAAACTCCGCTTTGGAGAAACTTCGCGTTGAAGAAACGGCGCGTTGGAGATTCTCCGCGTTGGAGAAACTCCGCACTTGAAACACACCTTGCTGGAGAAACTCCGCGTTGGAGAAAGTCCGCGTTGGAGAAGGTCCGCGTTGGAGAAAGTCCGCGTTGGAGAAAGTCCGCGTTGGAGAAACTCCGCGTTGAAGAAAGTCCGCGTTGGAGAAAGTCCGCGCTGGAGAAACTCCGCGTTGTATAAACTCCGCGATGAAGAAAGTCCGCGACGGACAAACTCCGCGATGGAGAAACTCCGCGTTGGAGAAAAGTCCGCTCTGGAGAAACTCTACGCTGGAGAAACTCCGCGATGGAGACACTCCGCGCTGGAGAAACTCCGCGCTGGAGAAACTCCGCGCTGGAGAAACTCCGTGTTGGGGAAACTTCGCGTTGGAGAAACGGTGCGTTGGAGAAGCTCCGCGTTGGAGAAACTCCGCGCTTGAAACACACCACGGTGGAGAAACTCCGCGTTGCAGAAAGTCAGCGTTGGAGAAGGTCCGCGTTGGAGAAAGTCCGCGTTGGAGAAAGTCCGCGCTGGAGAAACTCCGCGTTGTATAAACTCCGCGCTGGAGAAACTCCGCGATGAAGAAAATCCGCGACGTACAAACTCCGCGTTGGAGAAAGTCCGCGTTGGAGAAGGTCCGCGTTGGAGAAAGTCCGCGTTGGAGAAAGTCCGCGTTGGAGAAACTCCGCGTTGAAGAAAGTCCGCGCTGGAGAAACTCCGCGTTGTATAAACTCCGCGCTGGAGAAACTCCGCGATGGAGAACCTCCGCGACGGACAAACTCCGCGATGGAGAAACTCCGCGTTGGAGAAAAGTCAGCTCTGGAGAAACTCTACGCTGAAGAAACTCCGCGCTAGAGCAACTCCGCGTTCGAGAAACTCCGCGCTGGAGAAACTCCGTGCTGCATAAAATCTGCGCTGGAGAAACTCCGGGCTGGAGAAACTCCGTGTTGGAGAAACTCCGCGCTGGAGAAACTTCGCGTTGGAGAAACTGCGCGTTGGAGAAACTCCGCGTTGGAGAAAGTCCGCGTTGGAGAAAGTCCGTGTTGGAGAGTGTCCGCGATGGAGAAACTCCGCGCTGGAGAAACTCCGTGGTGGGGAAACTTCGCGTAGGAGAAACGGCGCGTTGGAGAAGCTCCGCGTTGGAGAAACACCGCGCTTGAAACACACCGCGCTGGAGAAACTCCGCGTTGGAGAAAGTCCGCGTTGGAGAAGGTCCGCGTTGGAGAAAGTCCGCGCTGGAGAAACTGCGCGTTGGAGAAACTGCGCGTTAGAGAAACTCCGCGTTGGAGAAACTCTGCGTTGGAGAAAGTCCGCGTTGGAGAAAGTCCGCGTTGGTGAGAGTCCGCGATGGAGAAACTCCGCGCTGGAGAAACTCCGCGCTTGAAACACACCGCGCTGGAGAAACTCCGCGTTGGAGAAAGTCCGCGTCGGAGAAGGTCCGCGTTGGAGAAAGTCCGCGTTGGAGAAAGTCCGCGCTGGAGAAACTCCGCGTTGTATAAACTCTGCGCTGGAGAAACTCCGCGATGAAGAAAATCCGCGACGGACAAACTCCGCGATGGAGAAACTCCGCGTTGGAGAAAAGTCCGCTCTGGAGAAACTCTACGCTGGAGAAACTCCGCGCTGGAGCAACTCCGCGTTGGAGAAACTCCGCGCTGGAGAAACTCCGTGCTGCATAAAATCTGCGCTTGAGAAACTCCGGGCTGGAGAAACTCCGCGCTGGAGAAACTCCGTGCTGGACAAACTCCGCGCTGGAGAAACTTCGCGTTGGAGAAACTCCGCGTTGGAGAAACTCCGCGTTGGAGAAAGTCCGCGTTGGAGAAAGTCCGCGTTGGAGAGTGTCCGCGATGGAGAAACTCCGCGCTGGAGAAACTCCGTGGTGGGGAAACTTCGCGTAGGAGAAACGGCGCGTTGGAGAAGCTCCGCGTTGGAGAAACACCGCGCTTGAAACACACCGCGCTGGAGAAACTCCGCGTTGGAGAAAGTCCGCGTTGGAGAAGGTCCGCGTTGGAGAAAGTCCGCGTTGGAGAAAGTCCGCGCTGGAGAAACTGCGCGTTGGAGAAACTGCGCGTTGGAGAAACTCCGCGTTGGAGAAAGTCCGCGTTGGTGAGAGTCCGCGATGGAGAAACTCCGCGCTGGAGAAACTACGCGTTTGAGAAACTCCGAACTGGAGAAACTCCGCGATGGAGACAATCCGCGCTGGAGAAACTCCGTGTTGGAGAAACTAAAGCTTCGCTTTGAAGAAACGGCGCGTTGGAAAAACTCCGCGTTAGAGAAACTCCGCGCTTGAAACACACCGCGCTGGAGAAACTCCGCGTTAGAGAAAGTCCGCGTCGGAGAAGGTCCGCGTTGGAGAAAGTCCGCGTTGGAGAAAATCCGTGTTGTAGAAACTCCGCCTTGGAGAAACTTCGCGTTGAAGAAACGGCGCGTTGGAAAAACTCCGCGTTCGAGAAACTCCGCGCTTGAAACACACCGCGCTGGAGAAACTCCGCGTTGGAGAAAGTCCGCGTCGGAGAAGGTCCGCGTTGGAGAAACTCCGCGTTGGCGAAACTCCGTGTTGTAGAAACTCCGCTTTGGAGAAACTTCGCGTTGAAGAAACGGCGCGTTGGAGATTCTCCGCGTTGGAGAAACTCCGCACTTGAAACACACCTTGCTGGAGAAACTCAGCGTTGGAGAAAGTCCGCGTTGGAGAAGGTCCGCGTTGGAGAAAGTCCGCGTTGGAGAAAGTCCGCGTTGGAGAAACTCCGCGTTGAAGAAAGTCCGCGTTGGAGAAAGTCCGCGCTGGAGAAACTCCGCGTTGTATAAACTCCGCGATGAAGAAAGTCCGCGACGGACAAACTCCGCGATGGAGAAACTCCGCGTTGGAGAAAAGTCCGCTCTGGAGAAACTCTACGCTGGAGAAACTCCGCGATGGAGACACTCCGCGCTGGAGAAACTCCGCGCTGGAGAAACTCCGTGTTGGGGAAACTTCGCGTTGGAGAAACGGTGCGTTGGAGAAGCTCCGCGTTGGAGAAACTCCGCGCTTGAAACACCACGGTGGAAAAACTCCGCGTTGCAGAAAGTCAGCGTTGGAGAAGGTCCGCGTTGGAGAAAGTCCGCGCTGGAGAAACTCCGCGTTGTATAAACTCCGCGCTGGAGAAACTCCGCGATGAAGAAAATCCGCGACGTACAAACTCCGCGATGGAGAAACTCCGCGCTTGAAACACACCGCGCTGGAGAAACTCCGCGATGGAGAAAGTCCGCGTTGGAGAAGGTCCGCGTTGGAGAAAGTCCGCGCTGGAGAAACTGCGCGTTGGAGAAACTGCGCGTTGGAGAAACTCCGCGTTGGAGAAACTCTGCTTTGGAGAAAGTCCGCGTTGGAGAAAGTCCGCGTTGGTGAGAGTCCGCGATGGAGAAACTCCGCGCTGGAGAAACTACGCGTTTGAGAAACTCCGAACTGGAGAAGCTCCGCACTGGAGATTCTCCGCGGTGGAGAAACTCCGCGCTGGAGAAACTCCGTGTTGGAGAAACTCTGTGTTGGAGAAATTCCGCCTTGGGGAAACTTCGCTTTGAAGAAACGGCGCGTTGGAGAAACTCCGCGTTAGAGAAACTCCGCGCTTGAAACACACCGCGCTGGAGAAACTCCGCGTTAGAGAAAGTCCGCGTCGGAGAAGGTCCGCGTTGGAGAAAGTCCGCGTTGGAGAAAATCCGTGTTGTAGAAACTCCGCCTTGGAGAAACTTCGCGTTGAAGAAACGGCGCGTTGGAAAAACTCCGCGTTCGAGAAACTCCGCGCTTGAAACACACCGCGCTGGAGAAACTCTGCGTTGGAGAAAGTCCGCGTCGGAGAAGGTCCGCGTTGGAGAAACTCCGCGTTGGAGAAACTCCGTGTTGTAGAAACCCCGCGCTGGAGAAACTCCGCGTTGGAGAAAGTCCGCGTTGGAGAAGGTCCGCGTTGGAGAAAGTCCGCGTTGGAGAAAGTCCGCGCTGGAGAAACTGCGCGTTGGAGAAACTGCGCGTTAGAGAAACTCCGCGTTGGAGAAACTCTGCGTTGGAGAAAGTCCGCGTTGGAGAAAGTCCGCGTTGGTGAGAGTCCGCGATGGAGAAACTCCGCGCTGGAGAAACTACGCGTTTGAGAAACTCCGAACTGGAGAAACTCCGCGATGGAGACAATCCGCGCTTGAGAAACTCCGCGCTGAAGAAACTCCGTGTAGGAGAAACTCCGTGTTGGAGAAACTCCGCGTTGGAGAAACTCCGCTTTGGAGAAAGTCCGCGTTGGAGAAAGTCCGCGTTGGAGAGTCCGCGATGGAGAAACTCCGCGCTGGAGAAAAATCGGGCTGGAGAAACTCCGTGTTGGAGAAACTCCGCGTTTGAGAAACTCCGAACTGGAGAAGCTCCGCGCTGGAGATTCTCCGCGGTGGAGAAACTCCGCGCTGGAGAAACTCCGTGTTGGAGAAACTAAAACTTCGCTTTGAAGAAACGGCGCGTTGGAAAAACTCCGCGTTAGAGAAACTCCGCGCTTGAAACACACCGCGCTGGAGAAACTCCGCGTTAGAGAAAGTCCGCGTCGGAGAAGGTCCGCGTTGGAGAAAGTCCGCGTTGGAGAAAATCCGTGTTGTAGAAACTCCGCCTTGGAGAAACTTCGCGTTGAAGAAACGGCGCGTTGGAAAAACTCCGCGTTCGAGAAACTCCGCGCTTGAAACACACCGCGCTGGAGAAACTCCGCGTTGGAGAAAGTCCGCGTCGGAGAAGGTCCGCGTTGGAGAAACTCCGCGTTGGCGAAACTCCGTGTTGTAGAAACTCCGCTTTGGAGAAACTTCGCGTTGAAGAAACGGCGCGTTGGAGATTCTCCGCGTTGGAGAAACTCCGCACTTGAAACACACCTTGCTGGAGAAACTCAGCGTTGGAGAAAGTCCGCGTTGGAGAAGGTCCGCGTTGGAGAAAGTCCGCGTTGGAGAAAGTCCGCGTTGGAGAAACTCCGCGTTGAAGAAAGTCCGCGTTGGAGAAAGTCCGCGCTGGAGAAACTCCGCGTTGTATAAACTCCGCGATGAAGAAAGTCCGCGACGGACAAACTCCGCGATGGAGAAACTCCGCGTTGGAGAAAAGTCCGCTCTGGAGAAACTCTACGCTGGAGAAACTCCGCGATGGAGACACTCCGCGCTGGAGAAACTCCGCGCTGGAGAAACTCCGTGTTGGGGAAACTTCGCGTTGGAGAAACGGTGCGTTGGAGAAGCTCCGCGTTGGAGAAACTCCGCGCTTGAAACACCACGGTGGAAAAACTCCGCGTTGCAGAAAGTCAGCGTTGGAGAAGGTCCGCGTTGGAGAAAGTCCGCGCTGGAGAAACTCCGCGTTGTATAAACTCCGCGCTGGAGAAACTCCGCGATGAAGAAAATCCGCGACGTACAAACTCCGCGATGGAGAAACTCCGCGTTGGAGAAAAGTCCGCTCTGGAGAAACTCTACGCTGGAGAAACTCCGCGCTGGAGCAACTCCGCGTTGGAGAAACTCCGCGCTGGAGAAACTCCGTGCTGCATAAAATCTGCGCTTGAGAAACTCCGGGCTGGAGAAACTACGCGCTGGAGAAACTCCGTGCTGGACAAACTCCGCGCTGGAGAAACTTCGCGTTGGAGAAACTCCGCGTTGGAGAAACTCCGCGTTGGAGAAAGTCCGCGTTGGAGAAAGTCCGCGTTGGAGAGTGTCCGCGATGGAGAAACTCCGCGCTGGAGAAACTCCGTGGTGGGGAAACTTCGCGTAGGAGAAACGGCGCGTTGGAGAAGCTCCGCGTTGGAGAAACACCGCGCTTGAAACACACCGCGCTGGAGAAACTCCGCGATGGAGAAAGTCCGCGTTGGAGAAGGTCCGCGTTGGAGAAAGTCCGCGCTGGAGAAACTGCGCGTTGGAGAAACTGCGCGTTGGAGAAACTCCGCGTTGGAGAAACTCTGCGTTGGAGAAAGTCCGCGTTGGAGAAAGTCCGCGTTGGTGAGAGTCCGCGATGGAGAAACTCCGCGCTGGAGAAACTACGCGTTTGAGAAACTCCGAACTGGAGAAGCTCCGCGCTGGAGATTCTCCGCGGTGGAGAAACTCCGCGCTGGAGAAACTCCGTGTTGGAGAAACTCTGTGTTGGAGAAATTCCGCCTTGGGGAAACTTCGCTTTGAAGAAACGGCGCGTTGGAGAAACTCCGCGTTAGAGAAACTCCGCGCTTGAAACACACCGCGCTGGAGAAACTCCGCGTTAGAGAAAGTCCGCGTCGGAGAAGGTCCGCGTTGGAGAAAGTCCGCGTTGGAGAAAATCCGTGTTGTAGAAACTCCGCCTTGGAGAAACTTCGCGTTGAAGAAACGGCGCGTTGGAAAAACTCCGCGTTCGAGAAACTCCGCGCTTGAAACACACCGCGCTGGAGAAACTCCGCGTTGGAGAAACTCCGTGTTGTAGAAACTCCGCTTTGGAGAAACTTCGCGTTGAAGAAACGGCGCGTTGGAGATTCTCCGCGTTGGAGAAACTCCGCACTTGAAACACACCTTGCTGGAGAAACTCCGCGTTGGAGAAAGTCCGCGTTGGAGAAGGTCCGCGTTGGAGAAAGTCCGCGTTGGAGAAAGTCCGCGTTGGAGAAACTCCGCGTTGAAGAAAGTCCGCGTTGGAGAAAGTCCGCGCTGGAGAAACTCCGCGTTGTATAAACTCCGCGATGAAGAAAGTCCGCGACGGACAAACTCCGCGATGGAGAAACTCCGCGTTGGAGAAAAGTCCGCTCTGGAGAAACTCTACGCTGGAGAAACTCCGCGATGGAGACACTCCGCGCTGGAGAAACTCCGCGCTGGAGAAACTCCGCGCTGGAGAAACTCCGTGTTGGGGAAACTTCGCGTTGGAGAAACGGTGCGTTGGAGAAGCTCCGCGTTGGAGAAACTCCGCGCTTGAAACACACCACGGTGGAGAAACTCCGCGTTGCAGAAAGTCAGCGTTGGAGAAGGTCCGCGTTGGAGAAAGTCCGCGTTGGAGAAAGTCCGCGCTGGAGAAACTCCGCGTTGTATAAACTCCGCGCTGGAGAAACTCCGCGATGAAGAAAATCCGCGACGTACAAACTCCGCGTTGGAGAAAGTCCGCGTTGGAGAAGGTCCGCGTTGGAGAAAGTCCGCGTTGGAGAAAGTCCGCGTTGGAGAAACTCCGCGTTGAAGAAAGTCCGCGCTGGAGAAACTCCGCGTTGTATAAACTCCGCGCTGGAGAAACTCCGCGATGGAGAACCTCCGCGACGGACAAACTCCGCGATGGAGAAACTCCGCGTTGGAGAAAAGTCAGCTCTGGAGAAACTCTACGCTGAAGAAACTCCGCGCTAGAGCAACTCCGCGTTCGAGAAACTCCGCGCTGGAGAAACTCCGTGCTGCATAAAATCTGCGCTGGAGAAACTCCGGGCTGGAGAAACTCCGTGTTGGAGAAACTCCGCGCTGGAGAAACTTCGCGTTGGAGAAACTGCGCGTTGGAGAAACTCCGCGTTGGAGAAAGTCCGCGTTGGAGAAAGTCCGTGTTGGAGAGTGTCCGCGATGGAGAAACTCCGCGCTGGAGAAACTCCGTGGTGGGGAAACTTCGCGTAGGAGAAACGGCGCGTTGGAGAAGCTCCGCGTTGGAGAAACACCGCGCTTGAAACACACCGCGCTGGAGAAACTCCGCGTTGGAGAAAGTCCGCGTTGGAGAAGGTCCGCGTTGGAGAAAGTCCGCGCTGGAGAAACTGCGCGTTGGAGAAACTGCGCGTTAGAGAAACTCCGCGTTGGAGAAACTCTGCGTTGGAGAAAGTCCGCGTTGGAGAAAGTCCGCGTTGGTGAGAGTCCGCGATGGAGAAACTCCGCGCTGGAGAAACTACGCGTTTGAGAAACTCCGAACTGGAGAAACTCCGCGATGGAGACAATCCGCGCTTGAGAAACTCCGCGCTGAAGAAACTCCGTGTAGGAGAAACTCCGCGATGGAGAAACTCCGCGCTGGAGAAACTCCGTGGTGGGGAAACTTCGCGTAGGAGAAACGGCGCGTTGGAGAAGCTCCGCGTTGGAGAAACACCGCGCTTGAAACACACCGCGCTGGAGAAACTCCGCGTTGGAGAAGGTCCGCGTTGGAGAAAGTCCGCGCTGGAGAAACTGCGCGTTGGAGAAACTGCGCGTTAGAGAAACTCCGCGTTGGAGAAACTCTGCGTTGGAGAAAGTCCGCGTTGGAGAAAGTCCGCGTTGGTGAGAGTCCGTGATGGAGAAACTCCGCGCTGGAGAAACTACGCGTTTGAGAAACTCCGAACTGGAGAAACTCCGCGATGGAGACAATCCGCGCTTGAGAAACTCCGCGCTGAAGAAACTCCGTGTAGGAGAAACTCCGTGTTGGAGAAACTCCGCGTTGGAGAAACTCCGCTTTGGAGAAAGTCCGCGTTGGAGAAAGCCCGCGTTGGAGAGTCCGCGATGGAGAAACTCCGCGCTGGAGAAAAATCGGGCTGGAGAAACTCCGTGTTGGAGAAACTCCGCGTTTGAGAAACTCCGAACTGGAGAAGCTCCGCGCTGGAGATTCTCCGCGGTGGAGAAACTCCGCGCTGGAGAAACTCCGTGTTGGAGAAACTAAAACTTCGCTTTGAAGAAACGGCGCGTTGGAAAAACTCCGCGTTAGAGAAACTCCGCGCTTGAAACACACCGCGCTGGAGAAACTCCGCGTTAGAGAAAGTCCGCGTCGGAGAAGGTCCGCGTTGGAGAAAGTCCGCGTTGGAGAAAATCCGTGTTGTAGAAACTCCGCCTTGGAGAAACTTCGCGTTGAAGAAACGGCGCGTTGGAAAAACTCCGCGTTCGAGAAACTCCGCGCTTGAAACACACCGCGCTGGAGAAACTCCGCGTTGGAGAAAGTCCGCGTCGGAGAAGGTCCGCGTTGGAGAAACTCCGCGTTGGCGAAACTCCGTGTTGTAGAAACTCCGCTTTGGAGAAACTTCGCGTTGAAGAAACGGCGCGTTGGAGATTCTCCGCGTTGGAGAAACTCCGCACTTGAAACACACCTTGCTGGAGAAACTCAGCGTTGGAGAAAGTCCGCGTTGGAGAAGGTCCGCGTTGGAGAAAGTCCGCGTTGGAGAAAGTCCGCGTTGGAGAAACTCCGCGTTGAAGAAAGTCCGCGTTGGAGAAAGTCCGCGCTGGAGAAACTCCGCGTTGTATAAACTCCGCGATGAAGAAAGTCCGCGACGGACAAACTCCGCGATGGAGAAACTCCGCGTTGGAGAAAAGTCCGCTCTGGAGAAACTCTACGCTGGAGAAACTCCGCGATGGAGACACTCCGCGCTGGAGAAACTCCGCGCTGGAGAAACTCCGCGCTGGAGAAACTCCGTGTTGGGGAAACTTCGCGTTGGAGAAACGGTGCGTTGGAGAAGCTCCGCGTTGGAGAAACTCCGCGCTTGAAACACCACGGTGGAAAAACTCCGCGTTGCAGAAAGTCAGCGTTGGAGAAGGTCCGCGTTGGAGAAAGTCCGCGCTGGAGAAACTCCGCGTTGTATAAACTCCGCGCTGGAGAAACTCCGCGATGAAGAAAATCCGCGACGTACAAACTCCGCGATGGAGAAACTCCGCGTTGGAGAAAAGTCCGCTCTGGAGAAACTCTACGCTGGAGAAACTCCGCGCTGGAGCAACTCCGCGTTGGAGAAACTCCGCGCTGGAGAAACTCCGTGCTGCATAAAATCTGCGCTTGAGAAACTCCGGGCTGGAGAAACTACGCGCTGGAGAAACTCCGTGCTGGACAAACTCCGCGCTGGAGAAACTTCGCGTTGGAGAAACTCCGCGTTGGAGAAACTCCGCGTTGGAGAAAGTCCGCGTTGGAGAAAGTCCGCGTTGGAGAGTGTCCGCGATGGAGAAACTCCGCGCTGGAGAAACTCCGTGGTGGGGAAACTTCGCGTAGGAGAAACGGCGCGTTGGAGAAGCTCCGCGTTGGAGAAACACCGCGCTTGAAACACACCGCGCTGGAGAAACTCCGCGATGGAGAAAGTCCGCGTTGGAGAAGGTCCGCGTTGGAGAAAGTCCGCGCTGGAGAAACTGCGCGTTGGAGAAACTGCGCGTTGGAGAAACTCCGCGTTGGAGAAACTCTGCGTTGGAGAAAGTCCGCGTTGGAGAAAGTCCGCGTTGGTGAGAGTCCGCGATGGAGAAACTCCGCGCTGGAGAAACTACGCGTTTGAGAAACTCCGAACTGGAGAAGCTCCGCGCTGGAGATTCTCCGCGGTGGAGAAACTCCGCGCTGGAGAAACTCCGTGTTGGAGAAACTCTGTGTTGGAGAAATTCCGCCTTGGGGAAACTTCGCTTTGAAGAAACGGCGCGTTGGAGAAACTCCGCGTTAGAGAAACTCCGCGCTTGAAACACACCGCGCTGGAGAAACTCCGCGTTAGAGAAAGTCCGCGTCGGAGAAGGTCCGCGTTGGAGAAAGTCCGCGTTGGAGAAAATCCGTGTTGTAGAAACTCCGCCTTGGAGAAACTTCGCGTTGAAGAAACGGCGCGTTGGAAAAACTCCGCGTTCGAGAAACTCCGCGCTTGAAACACACCGCGCTGGAGAAACTCCGCGTTGGAGAAACTCCGTGTTGTAGAAACTCCGCTTTGGAGAAACTTCGCGTTGAAGAAACGGCGCGTTGGAGATTCTCCGCGTTGGAGAAACTCCGCACTTGAAACACACCTTGCTGGAGAAACTCCGCGTTGGAGAAAGTCCGCGTTGGAGAAGGTCCGCGTTGGAGAAAGTCCGCGTTGGAGAAAGTCCGCGTTGGAGAAACTCCGCGTTGAAGAAAGTCCGCGTTGGAGAAAGTCCGCGCTGGAGAAACTCCGCGTTGTATAAACTCCGCGATGAAGAAAGTCCGCGACGGACAAACTCCGCGATGGAGAAACTCCGCGTTGGAGAAAAGTCCGCTCTGGAGAAACTCTACGCTGGAGAAACTCCGCGATGGAGACACTCCGCGCTGGAGAAACTCCGCGCTGGAGAAACTCCGCGCTGGAGAAACTCCGTGTTGGGGAAACTTCGCGTTGGAGAAACGGTGCGTTGGAGAAGCTCCGCGTTGGAGAAACTCCGCGCTTGAAACACACCACGGTGGAGAAACTCCGCGTTGCAGAAAGTCAGCGTTGGAGAAGGTCCGCGTTGGAGAAAGTCCGCGTTGGAGAAAGTCCGCGCTGGAGAAACTCCGCGTTGTATAAACTCCGCGCTGGAGAAACTCCGCGATGAAGAAAATCCGCGACGTACAAACTCCGCGTTGGAGAAAGTCCGCGTTGGAGAAGGTCCGCGTTGGAGAAAGTCCGCGTTGGAGAAAGTCCGCGTTGGAGAAACTCCGCGTTGAAGAAAGTCCGCGCTGGAGAAACTCCGCGTTGTATAAACTCCGCGCTGGAGAAACTCCGCGATGGAGAACCTCCGCGACGGACAAACTCCGCGATGGAGAAACTCCGCGTTGGAGAAAAGTCAGCTCTGGAGAAACTCTACGCTGAAGAAACTCCGCGCTAGAGCAACTCCGCGTTCGAGAAACTCCGCGCTGGAGAAACTCCGTGCTGCATAAAATCTGCGCTGGAGAAACTCCGGGCTGGAGAAACTCCGTGTTGGAGAAACTCCGCGCTGGAGAAACTTCGCGTTGGAGAAACTGCGCGTTGGAGAAACTCCGCGTTGGAGAAAGTCCGCGTTGGAGAAAGTCCGTGTTGGAGAGTGTCCGCGATGGAGAAACTCCGCGCTGGAGAAACTCCGTGGTGGGGAAACTTCGCGTAGGAGAAACGGCGCGTTGGAGAAGCTCCGCGTTGGAGAAACACCGCGCTTGAAACACACCGCGCTGGAGAAACTCCGCGTTGGAGAAAGTCCGCGTTGGAGAAGGTCCGCGTTGGAGAAAGTCCGCGCTGGAGAAACTGCGCGTTGGAGAAACTGCGCGTTAGAGAAACTCCGCGTTGGAGAAACTCTGCGTTGGAGAAAGTCCGCGTTGGAGAAAGTCCGCGTTGGTGAGAGTCCGCGATGGAGAAACTCCGCGCTGGAGAAACTACGCGTTTGAGAAACTCCGAACTGGAGAAACTCCGCGATGGAGACAATCCGCGCTTGAGAAACTCCGCGCTGAAGAAACTCCGTGTAGGAGAAACTCCGTGTTGGAGAAACTCCGCGTTGGAGAAACTCCGCTTTGGAGAAAGTCCGCGTTGGAGAAAGTCCGCGTTGGAGAAAGTCCGCGTTGGAGAAAGTCCGCGTTGGAGAAACTCCGCGTTGAAGAAAGTCCGCGCTGGAGAAACTCCGCGTTGTATAAACTCCGCGCTGGAGAAACTCCGCGATGGAGAACCTCCGCGACGGACAAACTCCGCGATGGAGAAACTCCGCGTTGGAGAAAAGTCAGCTCTGGAGAAACTCTACGCTGAAGAAACTCCGCGCTAGAGCAACTCCGCGTTCGAGAAACTCCGCGCTGGAGAAACTCCGTGCTGCATAAAATCTGCGCTGGAGAAACTCCGGGCTGGAGAAACTCCGTGTTGGAGAAACTCCGCGCTGGAGAAACTTCGCGTTGGAGAAACTGCGCGTTGGAGAAACTCCGCGTTGGAGAAAGTCCGCGTTGGAGAAAGTCCGTGTTGGAGAGTGTCCGCGATGGAGAAACTCCGCGCTGGAGAAACTCCGTGGTGGGGAAACTTCGCGTAGGAGAAACGGCGCGTTGGAGAAGCTCCGCGTTGGAGAAACACCGCGCTTGAAACACACCGCGCTGGAGAAACTCCGCGTTGGAGAAGGTCCGCGTTGGAGAAAGTCCGCGCTGGAGAAACTGCGCGTTGGAGAAACTGCGCGTTAGAGAAACTCCGCGTTGGAGAAACTCTGCGTTGGAGAAAGTCCGCGTTGGAGAAAGTCCGCGTTGGTGAGAGTCCGCGATGGAGAAACTCCGCGCTGGAGAAACTACGCGTTTGAGAAACTCCGAACTGGAGAAACTCCGCGATGGAGACAATCCGCGCTTGAGAAACTCCGCGCTGAAGAAACTCCGTGTAGGAGAAACTCCGTGTTGGAGAAACTCCGCGTTGGAGAAACTCCGCTTTGGAGAAAGTCCGCGTTGGAGAAAGTCCGCGTTGGAGAGTCCGCGATGGAGAAACTCCGCGCTGGAGAAAAATCGGGCTGGAGAAACTCCGCGATGGAGAAACTCCGCGTTGGAGAAAAGTCCGCTCTGGAGAAACTCTACGCTGGAGAAACTCCGCGATGGAGACACTCCGCGCTGGAGAAACTCCGCGCTGGAGAAACTCCGCGCTGGAGAAACTCCGTGTTGGGGAAACTTCGCGTTGGAGAAACGGTGCGTTGGAGAAGCTCCGCGTTGGAGAAACTCCGCGCTTGAAACACCACGGTGGAGAAACTCCGCGTTGCAGAAAGTCAGCGTTGGAGAAGGTCCGCGTTGGAGAAAGTCCGCGCTGGAGAAACTCCGCGTTGTATAAACTCCGCGCTGGAGAAACTCCGCGATGAAGAAAATCCGCGACGTACAAACTCCGCGATGGAGAAACTCCGCGTTGGAGAAAAGTCCGCTCTGGAGAAACTCTACGCTGGAGAAACTCCGCGCTGGAGCAACTCCGCGTTGGAGAAACTCCGCGCTGGAGAAACTCCGTGCTGCATAAAATCTGCGCTGGAGAAACTCCGGGCTGGAGAAACTACGCGCTGGAGAAACTCCGTGCTGGAGAAACTCCGCGCTGGAGAAACTTCGCGTTGGAGAAACTCCGCGTTGGAGAAACTCCGCGTTGGAGAAAGTCCGCGTTGGAGAAAGTCCGCGTTGGAGAGTGTCCGCGATGGAGAAACTCCGCGCTGGAGAAACTCCGTGGTGGGGAAACTTCGCGTAGGAGAAACGGCGCGTTGGAGAAGCTCCGCGTTGGAGAAACACCGCGCTTGAAACACACCGCGCTGGAGAAACTCCGCGATGGAGAAAGTCCGCGTTGGAGAAGGTCCGCGTTGGAGAAAGTCCGCGCTGGAGAAACTGCGCGTTGGAGAAACTGCGCGTTGGAGAAACTCCGCGTTGGAGAAACTCTGCGTTGGAGAAAGTCCGCGTTGGAGAAAGTCCGCGTTGGTGAGAGTCCGCGATGGAGAAACTCCGCGCTGGAGAAACTACGCGTTTGAGAAACTCCGAACTGGAGAAGCTCCGCGCTGGAGATTCTCCGCGGTGGAGAAACTCCGCGCTGGAGAAACTCCGTGTTGGAGAAACTCTGTGTTGGAGAAATTCCGCCTTGGGGAAACTTCGCTTTGAAGAAACGGCGCGTTGGAGAAACTCCGCGTTAGAGAAACTCCGCGCTTGAAACACACCGCGCTGGAGAAACTCCGCGTTAGAGAAAGTCCGCGTCGGAGAAGGTCCGCGTTGGAGAAAGTCCGCGTTGGAGAAAATCCGTGTTGTAGAAACTCCGCCTTGGAGAAACTTCGCGTTGAAGAAACGGCGCGTTGGAAAAACTCCGCGTTCGAGAAACTCCGCGCTTGAAACACACCGCGCTGGAGAAACTCCGCGTTGGAGAAACTCCGTGTTGTAGAAACTCCGCTTTGGAGAAACTTCGCGTTGAAGAAACGGCGCGTTGGAGATTCTCCGCGTTGGAGAAACTCCGCACTTGAAACACACCTTGCTGGAGAAACTCCGCGTTGGAGAAAGTCCGCGTTGGAGAAGGTCCGCGTTGGAGAAAGTCCGCGTTGGAGAAAGTCCGCGTTGGAGAAACTCCGCGTTGAAGAAAGTCCGCGTTGGAGAAAGTCCGCGCTGGAGAAACTCCGCGTTGTATAAACTCCGCGATGAAGAAAGTCCGCGACGGACAAACTCCGCGATGGAGAAACTCCGCGTTGGAGAAAAGTCCGCTCTGGAGAAACTCTACGCTGGAGAAACTCCGCGATGGAGACACTCCGCGCTGGAGAAACTCCGCGCTGGAGAAACTCCGCGCTGGAGAAACTCCGTGTTGGGGAAACTTCGCGTTGGAGAAACGGTGCGTTGGAGAAGCTCCGCGTTGGAGAAACTCCGCGCTTGAAACACACCACGGTGGAGAAACTCCGCGTTGCAGAAAGTCAGCGTTGGAGAAGGTCCGCGTTGGAGAAAGTCCGCGTTGGAGAAAGTCCGCGCTGGAGAAACTCCGCGTTGTATAAACTCCGCGCTGGAGAAACTCCGCGATGAAGAAAATCCGCGACGTACAAACTCCGCGTTGGAGAAAGTCCGCGTTGGAGAAGGTCCGCGTTGGAGAAAGTCCGCGTTGGAGAAAGTCCGCGTTGGAGAAACTCCGCGTTGGAGAAACTCCGCGTTGAAGAAAGTCCGCGCTGGAGAAACTCCGCGTTGTATAAACTCCGCGCTGGAGAAACTCCGCGATGGAGAACCTCCGCGACGGACAAACTCCGCGATGGAGAAACTCCGCGTTGGAGAAAAGTCAGCTCTGGAGAAACTCTACGCTGAAGAAACTCCGCGCTAGAGCAACTCCGCGTTGGAGAAACTCCGCGCTGGAGAAACTCCGTGCTGCATAAAATCTGCGCTGGAGAAACTCCGGGCTGGAGAAACTCCGTGTTGGAGAAACTCCGCGCTGGAGAAACTTCGCGTTGGAGAAACTGCGCGTTGGAGAAACTCCGCGTTGGAGAAAGTCCGCGTTGGAGAAAGTCCGTGTTGGAGAGTGTCCGCGATGGAGAAACTCCGCGCTGGAGAAACTCCGTGGTGGGGAAACTTCGCGTAGGAGAAACGGCGCGTTGGAGAAGCTCCGCGTTGGAGAAACACCGCGCTTGAAACACACCGCGCTGGAGAAACTCCGCGTTGGAGAAAGTCCGCGTTGGAGAAGGTCCGCGTTGGAGAAAGTCCGCGCTGGAGAAACTGCGCGTTGGAGAAACTGCGCGTTAGAGAAACTCCGCGTTGGAGAAACTCTGCGTTGGAGAAAGTCCGCGTTGGAGAAAGTCCGCGTTGGTGAGAGTCCGCGATGGAGAAACTCCGCGCTGGAGAAACTACGCGTTTGAGAAACTCCGAACTGGAGAAACTCCGCGATGGAGACAATCCGCGCTGGAGAAACTCCGCGCTGGAGAAACTCCGTGTAGGAGAAACTCCGTGTTGGAGAAACTCCGCGTTGGAGAAACTCCGCTTTGGAGAAACGTCCGCGTTGGAGAAAGTCCGCGTTGGAGAAAGTCCGCGTTGGAGAAAGTCCGCGTTGGAGAAACTCCGCGTTGAGAGAAAGTCCGCGCTGGAGAAACTCCGCGTTGTATAAACTCCGCGCTGGAGAAACTCCGCGATGGAGAACCTCCGCGACGGACAAACTCCGCGATGGAGAAACTCCGCGTTGGAGAAAAGTCAGCTCTGGAGAAACTCTACGCTGAAGAAACTCCGCGCTAGAGCAACTCCGCGTTCGAGAAACTCCGCGCTGGAGAAACTCCGTGCTGCATAAAATCTGCGCTGGAGAAACTCCGGGCTGGAGAAACTCCGTGTTGGAGAAACTCCGCGCTGGAGAAACTTCGCGTTGGAGAAACTGCGCGTTGGAGAAACTCCGCGTTGGAGAAAGTCCGCGTTGGAGAAAGTTCGTGTTGGAGAGTGTCCGCGATGGAGAAACTCCGCGCTGGAGAAACTCCGTGGTGGGGAAACTTCGCGTAGGAGAAACGGCGCGTTGGAGAAGCTCCGCGTTGGAGAAACACCGCGCTTGAAACACACCGCGCTGGAGAAACTCCGCGTTGGAGAAGGTCCGCGTTGGAGAAAGTCCGCGCTGGAGAAACTGCGCGTTGGAGAAACTGCGCGTTAGAGAAACTCCGCGTTGGAGAAACTCTGCGTTGGAGAAAGTCCGCGTTGGAGAAAGTCCGCGTTGGTGAGAGTCCGCGATGGAGAAACTCCGCGCTGGAGAAACTACGCGTTTGAGAAACTCCGAACTGGAGAAACTCCGCGATGGAGACAATCCGCGCTTGAGAAACTCCGCGCTGAAGAAACTCCGTGTAGGAGAAACTCCGTGTTGGAGAAACTCCGCGTTGGAGAAACTCCGCTTTGGAGAAAGTCCGCGTTGGAGAAAGTCCGCGTTGGAGAGTCCGCGATGGAGAAACTCCGCGCTGGAGAAAAATCGGGCTGGAGAAACTCCGTGTTGGAGAAACTCCGCGTTTGAGAAACTCCGAACTGGAGAAGCTCCGCGCTGGAGATTCTCCGCGGTGGAGAAACTCCGCGCTGGAGAAACTCCGTGTTGGAGAAACTAAAACTTCGCTTTGAAGAAACGGCGCGTTGGAGAAACTCCGCGTTAGAGAAACTCCGCGCTTGAAACACACCGCGCTGGAGAAACTCCGCGTTAGAGAAAGTCCGCGTCGGAGAAGGTCCGCGTTGGAGAAAGTCCGCGTTGGAGAAAATCCGTGTTGTAGAAACTCCGCCTTGGAGAAACTTCGCGTTGAAGAAACGGCGCGTTGGAAAAACTCCGCGTTCGAGAAACTCCGCGCTTGAAACACACCGCGCTGGAGAAACTCCGCGTTGGAGAAAGTCCGCGTCGGAGAAGGTCCGCGTTGGAGAAACTCCGCGTTGGAGAAACTCCGTGTTGTAGAAACTCCGCTTTGGAGAAACTTCGCGTTGAAGAAACGGCGCGTTGGAGATTCTCCGCGTTGGAGAAACTCCGCACTTGAAACACACCTTGCTGGAGAAACTCAGCGTTGGAGAAAGTCCGCGTTGGAGAAGGTCCGCGTTGGAGAAAGTCCGCGTTGGAGAAAGTCCGCGTTGGAGAAACTCCGCGTTGAAGAAAGTCCGCGTTGGAGAAAGTCCGCGCTGGAGAAACTCCGCGTTGTATAAACTCCGCGATGAAGAAAGTCCGCGACGGACAAACTCCGCGATGGAGAAACTCCGCGTTGGAGAAAAGTCCGCTCTGGAGAAACTCTACGCTGGAGAAACTCCGCGATGGAGACACTCCGCGCTGGAGAAACTCCGCGCTGGAGAAACTCCGCGCTGGAGAAACTCCGTGTTGGGGAAACTTCGCGTTGGAGAAACGGTGCGTTGGAGAAGCTCCGCGTTGGAGAAACTCCGCGCTTGAAACACACCACGGTGGAAAAACTCCGCGTTGCAGAAAGTCAGCGTTGGAGAAGGTCCGCGTTGGAGAAAGTCCGCGCTGGAGAAACTCCGCGTTGTATAAACTCCGCGCTGGAGAAACTCCGCGATGAAGAAAATCCGCGACGTACAAACTCCGCGATGGAGAAACTCCGCGTTGGAGAAAAGTCCGCTCTGGAGAAACTCTACGCTGGAGAAACTCCGCGCTGGAGCAACTCCGCGTTGGAGAAACTCCGCGCTGGAGAAACTCCGTGCTGCATAAAATCTGCGCTTGAGAAACTCCGGGCTGGAGAAACTACGCGCTGGAGAAACTCCGTGCTGGACAAACTCCGCGCTGGAGAAACTTCGCGTTGGAGAAACTCCGCGTTGGAGAAACTCCGCGTTGGAGAAAGTCCGCGTTGGAGAAAGTCCGCGTTGGAGAGTGTCCGCGATGGAGAAACTCCGCGCTGGAGAAACTCCGTGGTGGGGAAACTTCGCGTAGGAGAAACGGCGCGTTGGAGAAGCTCCGCGTTGGAGAAACACCGCGCTTGAAACACACCGCGCTGGAGAAACTCCGCGATGGAGAAAGTCCGCGTTGGAGAAGGTCCGCGTTGGAGAAAGTCCGCGCTGGAGAAACTGCGCGTTGGAGAAACTGCGCGTTGGAGAAACTCCGCGTTGGAGAAACTCTGCGTTGGAGAAAGTCCGCGTTGGAGAAAGTCCGCGTTGGTGAGAGTCCGCGATGGAGAAACTCCGCGCTGGAGAAACTACGCGTTTGAGAAACTCCGAACTGGAGAAGCTCCGCGCTGGAGATTCTCCGCGGTGGAGAAACTCCGCGCTGGAGAAACTCCGTGTTGGAGAAACTCTGTGTTGGAGAAATTCCGCCTTGGGGAAACTTCGCTTTGAAGAAACGGCGCGTTGGAGAAACTCCGCGTTAGAGAAACTCCGCGCTTGAAACACACCGCGCTGGAGAAACTCCGCGTTAGAGAAAGTCCGCGTCGGAGAAGGTCCGCGTTGGAGAAAGTCCGCGTTGGAGAAAATCCGTGTTGTAGAAACTCCGCCTTGGAGAAACTTCGCGTTGAAGAAACGGCGCGTTGGAAAAACTCCGCGTTCGAGAAACTCCGCGCTTGAAACACACCGCGCTGGAGAAACTCCGCGTTGGAGAAAGTCCGCGTCGGAGAAGGTCCGCGTTGGAGAAACTCCGCGTTGGAGAAACTCCGTGTTGTAGAAACTCCGCGCTGGAGAAACTCCGCGTTGGAGAAAGTCCGCGTTGGAGAAGGTCCGCGTTGGAGAAAGTCCGCGTTGGAGAAAGTCCGCGCTGGAGAAACTGCGCGTTGGAGAAACTGCGCGTTAGAGAAACTCCGCGTTGGAGAAACTCTGCGTTGGAGAAAGTCCGCGTTGGAGAAAGTCCGCGTTGGTGAGAGTCCGCGATGGAGAAACTCCGCGCTGGAGAAACTACGCGTTTGAGAAACTCCGAACTGGAGAAACTCCGCGATGGAGACAATCCGCGCTTGAGAAACTCCGCGCTGAAGAAACTCCGTGTAGGAGAAACTCCGTGTGTGGAGAAACTCCGCGTTGGAGAAACTCCGCTTTGGAGAAAGTCCGCGTTGGAGAAAGTCCGCGTTGGAGAGTCCGCGATGGAGAAACTCCGCGCTGGAGAAAAATCGGGCTGGAGAAACTCCGTGTTGGAGAAACTCCGCGTTTGAGAAACTCCGAACTGGAGAAGCTCCGCGCTGGAGATTCTCCGCGGTGGAGAAACTCCGCGCTGGAGAAACTCCGTGTTGGAGAAACTAAAACTTCGCTTTGAAGAAACGGCGCGTTGGAAAAACTCCGCGTTAGAGAAACTCCGCGCTTGAAACACACCGCGCTGGAGAAACTCCGCGTTAGAGAAAGTCCGCGTCGGAGAAGGTCCGCGTTGGAGAAAGTCCGCGTTGGAGAAAATCCGTGTTGTAGAAACTCCGCCTTGGAGAAACTTCGCGTTGAAGAAACGGCGCGTTGGAAAAACTCCGCGTTCGAGAAACTCCGCGCTTGAAACACACCGCGCTGGAGAAACTCCGCGTTGGAGAAAGTCCGCGTCGGAGAAGGTCCGCGTTGGAGAAACTCCGCGTTGGAGAAACTCCGTGTTGTAGAAACTCCGCTTTGGAGAAACTTCGCGTTGAAGAAACGGCGCGTTGGAGATTCTCCGCGTTGGAGAAACTCCGCACTTGAAACACACCTTGCTGGAGAAACTCAGCGTTGGAGAAAGTCCGCGTTGGAGAAGGTCCGCGTTGGAGAAAGTCCGCGTTGGAGAAAGTCCGCGTTGGAGAAACTCCGCGTTGAAGAAAGTCCGCGTTGGAGAAAGTCCGCGCTGGAGAAACTCCGCGTTGTATAAACTCCGCGATGAAGAAAGTCCGCGACGGACAAACTCCGCGATGGAGAAACTCCGCGTTGGAGAAAAGTCCGCTCTGGAGAAACTCTACGCTGGAGAAACTCCGCGATGGAGACACTCCGCGCTGGAGAAACTCCGCGCTGGAGAAACTCCGCGCTGGAGAAACTCCGTGTTGGGGAAACTTCGCGTTGGAGAAACGGTGCGTTGGAGAAGCTCCGCGTTGGAGAAACTCCGCGCTTGAAACAAACCACGGTGGAAAAACTCCGCGTTGCAGAAAGTCAGCGTTGGAGAAGGTCCGCGTTGGAGAAAGTCCGCGCTGGAGAAACTCCGCGTTGTATAAACTCCGCGCTGGAGAAACTCCGCGATGAAGAAAATCCGCGACGTACAAACTCCGCGATGGAGAAACTCCGCGTTGGAGAAAAGTCCGCTCTGGAGAAACTCTACGCTGGAGAAACTCCGCGCTGGAGCAACTCCGCGTTGGAGAAACTCCGCGCTGGAGAAACTCCGTGCTGCATAAAATCTGCGCTTGAGAAACTCCGGGCTGGAGAAACTACGCGCTGGAGAAACGCCGTGCTGGACAAACTCCGCGCTGGAGAAACTTCGCGTTGGAGAAACTCCGCGTTGGAGAAACTCCGCGTTGGAGAAAGTCCGCGTTGGAGAAAGTCCGCGTTGGAGAGTGTCCGCGATGGAGAAACTCCGCGCTGGAGAAACTCCGTGGTGGGGAAACTTCGCGTAGGAGAAACGGCGCGTTGGAGAAGCTCCGCGTTGGAGAAACACCGCGCTTGAAACACACCGCGCTGGAGAAACTCCGCGATGGAGAAAGTCCGCGTTGGAGAAGGTCCGCGTTGGAGAAAGTCCGCGCTGGAGAAACTGCGCGTTGGAGAAACTGCGCGTTGGAGAAACTCCGCGTTGGAGAAACTCTGCTTTGGAGAAAGTCCGCGTTGGAGAAAGTCCGCGTTGGTGAGAGTCCGCGATGGAGAAACTCCGCGCTGGAGAAACTACGCGTTTGAGAAACTCCGAACTGGAGAAGCTCCGCACTGGAGATTCTCCGCGGTGGAGAAACTCCGCGCTGGAGAAACTCCGTGTTGGAGAAACTCTGTGTTGGAGAAATTCCGCCTTGGGGAAACTTCGCTTTGAAGAAACGGCGCGTTGGAGAAACTCCGCGTTAGAGAAACTCCGCGCTTGAAACACACCGCGCTGGAGAAACTCCGCGTTAGAGAAAGTCCGCGTCGGAGAAGGTCCGCGTTGGAGAAAGTCCGCGTTGGAGAAAATCCGTGTTGTAGAAACTCCGCCTTGGAGAAACTTCGCGTTGAAGAAACGGCGCGTTGGAAAAACTCCGCGTTCGAGAAACTCCGCGCTTGAAACACACCGCGCTGGAGAAACTCTGCGTTGGAGAAAGTCCGCGTCGGAGAAGGTCCGCGTTGGAGAAACTCCGCGTTGGAGAAACTCCGTGTTGTAGAAACTCCGCGCTGGAGAAACTCCGCGTTGGAGAAAGTCCGCGTTGGAGAAGGTCCGCGTTGGAGAAAGTCCGCGCTGGAGAAAGTCCGCGCTGGAGAAACTGCGCGTTGGAGAAACGTCTCGCGTTGGAGAAAGTCCGCGTTGGAGAAAGTCCGCGTTGGTGAGAGTCCGCGATGGAGAAACTCCGCGCTGGAGAAACTACGCGTTTGAGAAACTCCGAACTGGAGAAACTCCGCGATGGAGACAATCCGCGCTTGAGAAACTCCGCGCTGAAGAAACTCCGTGTAGGAGAAACTCCGTCGTTGGAGAAACGTCCGCGTTGGAGAAAGTCCGCGTTGGAGAGTCCGCGATGGAGAAACTCCGCGCTGGAGAAAAATCGGGCTGGAGAAACTCCGTGTTGGAGAAACTCCGCGTTTGAGAAACTCCGAACTGGAGAAGCTCCGCGCTGGAGATTCTCCGCGGTGGAGAAACTCCGCGCTGGAGAAACTCCGTGTTGGAGAAACTAAAACTTCGCTTTGAAGAAACGGCGCGTTGGAAAAACTCCGCGTTAGAGAAACTCCGCGCTTGAAACACACCGCGCTGGAGAAACTCCGCGTTAGAGAAAGTCCGCGTCGGAGAAGGTCCGCGTTGGAGAAAGTCCGCGTTGGAGAAAATCCGTGTTGTAGAAACTCCGCCTTGGAGAAACTTCGCGTTGAAGAAACGGCGCGTTGGAAAAACTCCGCGTTCGAGAAACTCCGCGCTTGAAACACACCGCGCTGGAGAAACTCCGCGTTGGAGAAAGTCCGCGTCGGAGAAGGTCCGCGTTGGAGAAACTCCGCGTTGGAGAAACTCCGTGTTGTAGAAACTCCGCTTTGGAGAAACTTCGCGTTGAAGAAACGGCGCGTTGGAGATTCTCCGCGTTGGAGAAACTCCGCACTTGAAACACACCTTGCTGGAGAAACTCAGCGTTGGAGAAAGTCCGCGTTGGAGAAGGTCCGCGTTGGAGAAAGTCCGCGTTGGAGAAAGTCCGCGTTGGAGAAACTCCGCGTTGAAGAAAGTCCGCGTTGGAGAAAGTCCGCGCTGGAGAAACTCCGCGTTGTATAAACTCCGCGATGAAGAAAGTCCGCGACGGACAAACTCCGCGATGGAGAAACTCCGCGTTGGAGAAAAGTCCGCTCTGGAGAAACTCTACGCTGGAGAAACTCCGCGCTGGAGCAACTCCGCGTTGGAGAAACTCCGCGCTGGAGAAACTCCGTGCTGCATAAAATCTGCGCTTGAGAAACTCCGGGCTGGAGAAACTCCGCGCTGGAGAAACTCCGTGCTGGACAAACTCCGCGCTGGAGAAACTTCGCGTTGGAGAAACTCCGCGTTGGAGAAACTCCGCGTTGGAGAAAGTCCGCGTTGGAGAAAGTCCGCGTTGGAGAGTGTCCGCGATGGAGAAACTCCGCGCTGGAGAAACTCCGTGGTGGGGAAACTTCGCGTAGGAGAAACGGCGCGTTGGAGAAGCTCCGCGTTGGAGAAACACCGCGCTTGAAACACACCGCGCTGGAGAAACTCCGCGTTGGAGAAAGTCCGCGTTGGAGAAAGTCCGCGCTGGAGAAACTGCGCGTTGGAGAAACTGCGCGTTGGAGAAACTCCGCGTTGGAGAAACTCTGCGTTGGAGAAAGTCCGC
This sequence comes from Amblyomma americanum, assembly GCA_030143305.2. Lineage (NCBI taxonomy): Eukaryota > Metazoa > Arthropoda > Arachnida > Ixodida > Ixodidae > Amblyomma > Amblyomma americanum. Next base: position 22,016 of record JARKHS020036611.1, on the reverse strand, counting down.
GTTGGAGAAAGTCCGCGTTGGTGAGAGTCCGCGATGGAGAAACTCCGCGCTGGAGAAACTACGCGTTTGAGAAACTCGCGTTGAGAACTCCGCTGGAGAAACTCCGCGATGGAGACAATCCGCGCTGGAGAAACTCCGCGCTGAAGAAACTCCGTGTAGGAGAAACTCCGTGTTGGAGAAACTCCGCGTTGGAGAAACTCCGCTTTGGAGAAAGTCCGCGTTGGAGAAAGTCCGCGTTGGAGAGTCCGCGATGGAGAAACTCCGCGCTGGAGAAAAATCGGGCTGGAGAAACTCCGTGTTGGAGAAACTCCGCGTTTGAGAAACTCCGAACTGGAGAAGCTCCGCGCTGGAGATTCTCCGCGGTGGAGAAACTCCGCGCTGGAGAAACTCCGTGTTGGAGAAACTCTGTGTTGGAGAAATTCCGCCTTGGAGAAACTTCGCTTTGAAGAAACGGCGCGTTGGAGAAACTCCGCGTTAGAGAAACTCCGCGCTTGAAACACACCGCGCTGGAGAAACTCCGCGTTAGAGAAAGTCCGCGTCGGAGAAGGTCCGCGTTGGAGAAAGTCCGCGTTGGAGAAAATCCGTGTTGTAGAAACTCCGCCTTGGAGAAACTTCGCGTTGAAGAAACGGCGCGTTGGAAAAACTCCGCGTTCGAGAAACTCCGCGCTTGAAACACACCGCGCTGGAGAAACTCCGCGTTGGAGAAAGTCCGCGTCGGAGAAGGTCCGCGTTGGAGAAACTCCGCGTTGGAGAAACTCCGTGTTGTAGAAACTCCGCTTTGGAGAAACTTCGCGTTGAAGAAACGGCGCGTTGGAGATTCTCCGCGTTGGAGAAACTCCGCACTTGAAACACACCGCGCTGGAGAAACTCGCGTTGGAGAAAGTCCGCGTTGGAGAAGGTCCGCGTTGGAGAAAGTCCGCGTTGGAGAAACGTCCGCGTTGAAGAAAGTCCGCGTTGGAGAAAGTCCGCGCTGGAGAAACTCCGCGTTGTATAAACTCCGCGATGAAGAAAGTCCGCGACGGACAAACTCCGCGATGGAGAAACTCCGCGTTGGAGAAAAGTCCGCGTTGGAGAAGTCCGCGTTGGAGAAAGTCCGCGTTGGAGAAAGTCCGCGCTGGAGAAACTCCGCGATGGAGAAACTCCGCGCTGGAGAAACTCCGCGCTGGAGAAACTCCGCGTTGGAGAAAGTCCGCTCTGGAGAAACTCCGCTGGAGAAACTCCGCGCTGGAGAACTCCGCGTTGGAGAAACTCCGCGCTGGAGAAACTCCGTGCTGGAGAAACTCCGCGTTGGAGAAACTGCGCGTTGGAGAAACTCCGCGTTGGAGAAACTCCGCGTTGGAGAAAGTCCGCGTTGGAGAAATTCCGCGTTGGAGAGAGTCCGCGATGGAGAAATTCCGCGCTGGAGAAACTCCGCGTTTGAGAAACTCCGCGTCTAGAAACTCCGCGATGGAGACACTCCGCGCTGGAGAAACTCCGCGTTGGAGAAAGTCCGCGTTGGAGAAGATCCGCGTTGGAGAAAGTCCGCGTTGGAGAAAGTCCGCGTTGGAGAAACTCCGCGTTGAAGAAAGTCCGCGTTGGAGAAAGTCCGCGCTGGAGAAACTCCGCGTTGTATAAACTCCGCGATGAAGAAAGTCCGCGACGGACAAACTCCGCGATGGAGAAACTCCGCGTTGGAGAAAAGTCCGCTCTGGAGAAACTCTACGCTGGAGAAACTCCGCGATGGAGACACTCCGCGCTGGAGAAACTCCGCGCTGGAGAAACTCCGCGCTGGAGAAACTCCGTGTTGGGGAAACTTCGCGTTGGAGAAACGGTGCGTTGGAGAAGCTCCGCGTTGGAGAAACTCCGCGCTTGAAACACACCACGGTGGAGAAACTCCGCGTTGGAGAAAGTCCGCGTTGGAGAAGGTCCGCGTTGGAGAAAGTCCGCGTTGGAGAAAGTCCGCGCTGGAGAAACTCCGCGTTGTATAAACTCCGCGCTGGAGAAACTCCGCGATGAAGAAAATCCGCGACGG
>JARKHS020036611.1:0-19905 GCA_030143305.2 Amblyomma americanum | reverse complement strand
CTCCGCGTTGGAGAAAGTCCGCGTTGGAGAAATTCCGCGTTGGAGAGAGTCTGCGATGGAGAAATTCCGCGCTGGAGAAACTCCGCGTTGGAGAAACTCCGAACTCTAGAAACTCCGCGATGGAGACACTCCGCGCTGGAGAAATTCCGCGTTGGAAAAAGTCCGCTTTGGAGAAGATCCGCGTTGGAGAAAGTCCGCGTTGGAGAAAGTCCGCGTTGGAGAAACTCCGCGTTGAAGAAAGTCCGCGTTGGAGAAAGTCCGCGCTGGAGAAACTCCGCGTTGTATAAACTCCGCGATGAAGAAAGTCCGCGACGGACAAACTCCGCGATGGAGAAACTCCGCGTTGGAGAAAAGTCCGCTCTGGAGAAACTCTACGCTGGAGAAACTCCGCGATGGAGACACTCCGCGCTGGAGAAACTCTGCGCTGGAGAAACTCCGCGCTGGAGAAACTCCGTGTTGGGGAAACTTCGCGTTGGAGAAACGGTGCGTTGGAGAAGCTCCGCGTTGGAGAAACTCCGCGCTTGAAACACACCATGGTGGAGAAACTCCGCGTTGGAGAAAGTCCGCGTTGGAGAAGGTCCGCGTTGGAGAAAGTCCGCGTTGGAGAAAGTCCGCGCTGGAGAAACTCCGCGTTGTATAAACTCCGCGCTGGAGAAACTCCGCGATGAAGAAAATCCGCGACGGACAAACTCCGCGATGGAGAAACTCCTCGTTGGAGAAAAGTCCGCTCTGGAGAAACTCTACGCTGGAGAAACTCCGCGCTGGAGCAACTCCGCGTTGGAGAAACTCCGCGCTGGAGAAACTCCGTGCTGCATAAAATCTGCGCTTGAGAAACTCCGGGCTGGAGAAACTCCGCGCTGGAGAAACTCCGTGCTGGACAAACTCCGCGCTGGAGAAAACTCCGCGTTGGAGAAACTCCGCGTTGGAGAAAGTCCGCGTTGGAGAGTGTCCGCGATGGAGAAACTCCGCGCTGGAGAAACTCCGTGGTGGGGAAACTTCGCGTAGGAGAAACGGCGCGTTGGAGAAGCTCCGCGTTGGAGAAACACCGCGCTTGAAACACACCGCGCTGGAGAAACTCCGCGTTGGAGAAAGTCCGCGTTGGTGAGAGTCCGCGTTTGAGAAACTCCGCGCTGGAGAAACTACGCGTTTGAGAAACTCCGAACTGGAGAAACTCCGCGATGGAGACAATCCGCGCTGGAGAAACTCCGCGCTGAAGAAACACCGTGTAGGAGAAACTCCGTGTTGGAGAAACTCCGCGTTGGAGAAACTCCGCTTTGGAGAAAGTCCGCGTTGGAGAAAGTCCGCGTTGGAGAGTCCGCGATGGAGAAACTCCGCGCTGGAGAAAAATCGGGCTGGAGAAACTCCGTGTTGGAGAAACTCCGCGTTTGAGAAACTCCGAACTGGAGAAGCTCCGCGCTGGAGATTCTCCGCGGTGGAGAAACTCCGCGCTGGAGAAACTCCGTGTTGGAGAAACTCTGTGTTGGAGAAATTCCGCCTTGGAGAAGGTCCGCGTTGGAGAAAGTCCGCGTTGGAGAAAATCCGTGTTGTAGAAGCTCCGCCTTGGAGAAACTTCGCGTTGAAGAAACGGCGCGTTGGAGAAACTCCGCGTTCGAGAAACTCCGCGCAGAAACACACCGCGCTGGAGAAACTCCGCGTTGGAGAAAGTCCGCGTCGGAGAAGGTCCGCGTTGGAGAAACTCCGCGTTGGAGAAACTCCGTGTTGTAGAAACTCCGCTTTGGAGAAACTTCGCGTTGAAGAAACGGCGCGTTGGAGATTATCCGCGTTGGAGAAACTCCGCACTTGAAACACACCGCGCTCGAGAAACTCCGCGTTGCAGAAAGTCCGCGTTGGAGAAAGTCCGCGCTGGAGAAACTCCGCGTTGTATAAACTCCGCGATGAAGAAAGTCCGCGACGGACAAACTCCGCGATGGAGAAACTCCGCGTTGGAGAAAAGTCCGCTCTGGAGAAACTCTACGCAGGAGAAACTCCGCGATGGAGACACTCCGCGCTGGAGAAACTCCGCGCTGGAGAAACTTCGCGCTGGAGAAACTCCGTGTTGGGGAAACTTCGCGTTGGAGAAACGGTGCGTTGGAGAAGCTCCGCGTTGGAGAAACTCCGCGCTTGAAACACACCACGCTGGAGAAACTCCGCGTTGGAGAACGTCCGCGTTGGAGAAGGTCCGCGTTGGAGAAAGTCCGCGTTGGAGAAAGTCCGCGCTGGAGAAACTCCGCGTTGTATAAACTCCGCGCTGGAGAAACTCCGCGATGAAGAAAGTCCGCGACGGACAAACTCCGCGATGGAGAAACTCCGCGTTGGAGAAAGGTCCGCTCTGGAGAAACTCTACGCTGGAGAAACTCCGCGCTGGAGCAACTCCGCGTTGGAGAAACTCCGCGCTGGAGAAACTCCGTGCTGCATAAAATCTGCGCTGGAGAAACTCCGGGCTGGAGAAACTCCGCGCTGGAGAAACTCCGTGCTGGACAAACTCCGCGCTGGAGAAACTTCGCGTTGGAGAAACTGCGCGTTGGAGAAACTCCGCGTTGGAGAAACTCCGCGTTGGAGAAAGTCCGCGTTGGAGAAATTCCGCGTTGGAGAGAGTCTGCGATGGAGAAATTCCGCGCTGGAGAAACTCCGCGTTTGAGAAACTCCGAACTCTAGAAACTCCGCGATGGAGACACTCCGCGCTGGAGAAACTCCGCGTTGGAGAAAGTCCGCTTTGGAGAAGATCCGCGTTGGAGAAAGTCCGCGTTGGAGAAAGTCCGCGTTGGAGAAACTCCGCGTTGAAGAAAGTCCGCGTTGGAGAAAGTCCGCGCTGGAGAAACTCCGCGTTGTATAAACTCCGCGATGAAGAAAGTCCGCGACGGACAAACTCCGCGATGGAGAAACTCCGCGTTGGAGAAAAGACCGCTCTGGAGAAACTCTACACTGGAGAAACTCCGCGCTGTAGCAACTCCGCGTTGGAGCAACTCCGCGCTGGAGAAACTCCGTGCTGGACAAACTCCGCGCTGGAGAAACTCCGTGTTGGAGAAAGTCCGCGTCGGAGAAGGTCCGCGTTGGAGAAAGTCCGCGTTGGAGAAAAGCCGTGATGTAGAAACTCCGCCTTGGAGAAACTTCGCGTTGAAGAAACGGCGCGTTGGAGATACTCCGCGTTGGAGAAACTACGCGCTTGAAACACACCGCGCTGGAGAAACTCCGCGTTGGAGAAAGTTCGCGTTGGAGAAGGTCCGCGTTGGAGAAACTTCGCTTTGAAGAAACGGCGCGTTGGAGAAACTCCGCGTTAGAGAAACTCCGCGCTTGAAACACACCGCGCTGGAGAAACTCCGCGTTGGAGAAAGTCCGCGTCGGAGAAGGTCCGCGTTGGAGAAAGTCCGCGTTGGAGAAAATCCGTGATGTAGAAACTCCGCCTTGGAGAAACTTCGCGTTGAGGAAACTGCGCGTTGGAGATACTCCGCGTTGGAGAAACTAGGCGCTTGAAACACACCGCGCTGGAGAAACTCCGCGTTGGAGAAAGTCCGCGTTGGAGAAGGTCCGCGTTGGAGAAAGTCCGCGTTGGAGAAAGTCCGCGTTGGAGAAACTCCGCGTTGAAGAAAGTCCGCGCTGGAGAAACTCCGCGTTGTATAAACTCCGCGCTGGAGAAACTCCGCGATGGAGAACCTCCGCGACGGACAAACTCCGCGTTCGAGAAACTCCGCGCTGGAGAAACTCCGTGCTGCATAAAATCTGCGCTGGAGAAACTCCGGGCTGGAGAAACTCCGTGTTGGAGAAACTCCGCGCTGGAGAAACTTCGCGTTGGAGAAACTGCGCGTTGGAGAAACTCCGCGTTGGAGAAAGTCCGCGTTGGAGAAAGTCCGTGTTGGAGAGTGTCCGCGATGGAGAAACTCCGCGCTGGAGAAACTCCGTGGTGGGGAAACTTCGCGTAGGAGAAACGGCGCGTTGGAGAAGCTCCGCGTTGGAGAAACACCGCGCTTGAAACACACCGCGCTGGAGAAACTCCGCGTTGGAGAAAGTCCGCGTTGGAGAAGGTCCGCGTTGGAGAAAGTCCGCGTTGGAGAAAGTCCGCGCTGGAGAAACTGCGCGTTGGAGAAACTGCGCGTTAGAGAAACTCCGCGTTGGAGAAACTCTGCGTTGGATAAAGTCCGCGTTGGAGAAAGTCCGCGTTGGTGAGAGTCCGCGATGGAGAAACTCCGCGCTGGAGAAACTACGCGTTTGAGAAACTCCGAACTGGAGAAACTCCGCGATGGAGACAATCCGCGCTGGAGAAACTCCGCGCTGAAGAAACTCCGTGTAGGAGAAACTCCGTGTTGGAGAAAATCCGCGTTGGAGAAACTCCGCTTTGGAGAAAGTCCGCGTTGGAGAAAGTCCGCGTTGGAGAGTCCGCGATGGAGAAACTCCGCGCTGGAGAAAAATCGGGCTGGAGAAACTCCGTGTTGGAGAAACTCCGCGTTTGAGAAACTCCGAACTGGAGAAGCTCCGCGCTGGAGATTCTCCGCGGTGGAGAAACTCCGCGCTGGAGAAACTCCGTGTTGGAGAAACTCTGTGTTGGAGAAATTCCGCCTTGGACAAACTTCGCTTTGAAGAAACGGCGCGTTGGAGAAACTCCGCGTTAGAGAAACTCCGCGCTTGAAACACACCGCGCTGGAGAAACTCCGCGTTAGAGAAAGTCCGCGTCGGAGAAGGTCCGCGTTGGAGAAAGTCCGCGTTGGAGAAAATCCGTGTTGTAGAAACTCCGCCTTGGAGAAACTTCGCGTTGAAGAAACGGCGCGTTGGAAAAACTCCGCGTTCGAGAAACTCCGCGCTTGAAACACACCGCGCTGGAGAAACTCCGCGTTGGAGAAAGTCCGCGTCGGAGAAGATCCGCGTTGGAGAAACTCTGCGTTGGAGAAACTCCGTGTTGTAGAAACTCCGCTTTGGAGAAACTTCGCGTTGAAGAAACGGCGCGTTGGAGATTCTCCGCGTTGGAGAAAAGTCCGCTCTGGAGAAACTCTGCGCTGGAGAAACTCCGCGCTGGAGCAACTCCGCGTTGGAGAAACTGCCGCTGGAGAAATTCAGTGCTGCATAAAATCTGCGCTGGAGAAACTCCGGGCTGGAGAAACTCCGCGCTGGAGGAACTCCGTGCTGGACAAACTCCGCGCTGGAGAAACTCCGTGTTGTATAAACTCCGCGATGAAGAAAGTCCGCGACGGACAAACTCCGCGATGGAGAAACTCCGCGTTGGAGAAAAGTCCGCTCTGGAGAAACTCTACGCTGGAGAAACTCCGCGATGGAGACACTCCGCGCTGGAGAAACTCCGCGCTGGAGAAACTCCGCGCTGGAGAAACTCCGTGTTGGGGAAACTTCGCGTTGGAGAAACGGTGCGTTGGAGAAGCTCCGCGTTGGAGAAACTCCGCGCTTGAAACACACCACGGTGGAGAAACTCCGCGTTGCAGAAAGTCAGCGTTGGAGAAGGTCCGCGTTGGAGAAAGTCCGCGTTGGAGAAAGTCCGCGCTGGAGAAACTCCGCGTTGTATAAACTCCGCGCTGGAGAAACTCCGCGATGAAGAAAATCCGCGACGTACAAACTCCGCGATGGAGAAACTCCGCGTTGGAGAAAAGTCCGCTCTGGAGAAACTCTACGCTGGAGAAACTCCGCGCTGGAGCAACTCCGCGTTGGAGAAACTCCGCGCTGGAGAAACTCCGTGCTGCATAAAATCTGCGCTTGAGAAACTCCGGGCTGGAGAAACTCCGCGCTGGAGAAACTCCGTGCTGGACAAACTCCGCGCTGGAGAAACTTCGCGTTGGAGAAACTCCGCGTTGGAGAAACTCCGCGTTGGAGAAAGTCCGCGTTGGAGAAAGTCCGCGTTGGAGAGTGTCCGCGATGGAGAAACTCCGCGCTGGAGAAACTCCGTGGTGGGGAAACTTCGCGTAGGAGAAACGGCGCGTTGGAGAAGCTCCGCGTTGGAGAAACACCGCGCTTGAAACACACCGCGCTGGAGAAACTCCGCGTTGGAGAAAGTCCGCGTTGGAGAAGGTCCGCGTTGGAGAAAGTCCGCGCTGGAGAAACTGCGCGTTGGAGAAACTGCGCGTTGGAGAAACTCCGCGTTGGAGAAACTCTGCGTTGGAGAAAGTCCGCGTTGGAGAAAGTCCGCGTTGGTGAGAGTCCGCGATGGAGAAACTCCGCGCTGGAGAAACTACGCGTTTAAGAAACTCCGCGTTTGAGAAACTCCGAACTGGAGAAGCTCCGCGCTGAAGATTCTCCGCGGTGGAGAAACTCCGCGCTGGAGAAACTCCGTGTTGGAGAAACTCTGTGTTGGAGAAATTCCGCCTTGGAGAAACTTCGCTTTGAAGAAACGGCGCGTTGGAGAAACTCCGCGTTAGAGAAACTCCGCGCTTGAAACACACCGCGCTGGAGAAACTCCGCGTTAGAGAAAGTCCGCGTCGGAGAAGGTCCGCGTTGGAGAAAATCCGTGTTGTAGAAACTCCGCCTTGGAGAAACTTCGCGTTGAAGAAACGGCGCGTTGGAAAAACTCCGCGTTCGAGAAACTCCGCGCTTGAAACACACCGCGCTGGAGAAACTCCGCGTTGGAGAAAGTCCGCGTCGGAGAAGGTCCGCGTTGGAGAAACTCCGCGTTGGAGAAACTCCGTGTTGTAGAAACTCCGCTTTGGAGAAACTTCGCGTTGAAGAAACGGCGCGTTGGAGATTCTCCGCGTTGGAGAAACTCCGCACTTGAAACACACCGCGCTGGAGAAACTCCGCGTTGGAGAAAGTCCGCGTTGGAGAAGGTCCGCGTTGGAGAAAGTCCGCGTTGGAGAAAGTCCGCGTTGGAGAAACTCCGCGTTGAAGAAAGTCCGCGTTGGAGAAAGTCCGCGCTGGAGAAACTCCGCGTTGTATAAACTCCGCGATGAAGAAAGTCCGCGACGGACAAACTCCGCGATGGAGAAACTCCGCGTTGGAGAAAAGTCCGCGTTGGAGAAGGTCCGCGTTGGAGAAAGTCCGCGTTGGAGAAAGTCCGCGCTGGAGAAACTCCGCGATGAAGAAAGTCCGCGACGGACAAACTCCGCGATGGAGAAACTCCGCGTTGGAGAAAAGTCCGCTCTGGAGAAACTCTACGCTGGAGAAACTCCGCGCTGGAGCAACTCCGCGTTGGAGAAACTCCGCGCTGGAGAAACTCCGTGCTGGAGAAACTTCGCGTTGGAGAAACTGCGCGTTGGAGAAACTCCGCGTTGGAGAAACTCCGCTGTTGGAGAAAGTCCGCGTTGGAGAAATTCCGCGTTGGAGAGAGTCTGCGATGGAGAAATTCCGCGCTGGAGAAACTCCGCGTTTGAGAAACTCCGAACTCTAGAAACTCCGCGATGGAGACACTCCGCGCTGGAGAAATTCCGCGTTGGAAAAAGTCCGCTTTGGAGAAGATCCGCGTTGGAGAAAGTCCGCGTTGGAGAAAGTCCGCGTTGGAGAAACTCCGCGTTGAAGAAAGTCCGCGTTGGAGAAAGTCCGCGCTGGAGAAACTCCGCATTGTATAAACTCCGCGATGAAGAAAGTCCGCGACGGACAAACTCCGCGATGGAGAAACTCCGCGTTGGAGAAAAGTCCGCTCTGGAGAAACTCTACGCTGGAGAAACTCCGCGATGGAGACACTCCGCGCTGGAGAAACTCTGCGCTGGAGAAACTCCGCGCTGGAGAAACTCCGTGTTGGGGAAACTTCGCGTTGGAGAAACGGTGCGTTGGAGAAGCTCCGCGTTGGAGAAACTCCGCGCTTGAAACACACCATGGTGGAGAAACTCCGCGTTGGAGAAAGTCCGCGTTGGAGAAGGTCCGCGTTGGAGAAAGTCCGCGTTGGAGAAAGTCCGCGCTGGAGAAACTCCGCGTTGTATAAACTCCGCGCTGGAGAAACTCCGCGATGAAGAAAATCCGCGACGGACAAACTCCGCGATGGAGAAACTCCTCGTTGGAGAAAAGTCCGCTCTGGAGAAACTCTACGCTGGAGAAACTCCGCGCTGGAGCAACTCCGCGTTGGAGAAACTCCGCGCTGGAGAAACTCCGTGCTGCATAAAATCTGCGCTTGAGAAACTCCGGGCTGGAGAAACTCCGCGCTGGAGAAACTCCGTGCTGGACAAACTCCGCGCTGGAGAAAACTCCGCGTTGGAGAAACTCCGCGTTGGAGAAAGTCCGCGTTGGAGAGTGTCCGCGATGGAGAAACTCCGCGCTGGAGAAACTCCGTGGTGGGGAAACTTCGCGTAGGAGAAACGGCGCGTTGGAGAAGCTCCGCGTTGGAGAAACACCGCGCTTGAAACACACCGCGCTGGAGAAACTCCGCGTTGGAGAAAGTCCGCGTTGGTGAGAGTCCGCGTTTGAGAAACTCCGCGCTGGAGAAACTACGCGTTTGAGAAACTCCGAACTGGAGAAACTCCGCGATGGAGACAATCCGCGCTGGAGAAACTCCGCGCTGAAGAAACACCGTGTAGGAGAAACTCCGTGTTGGAGAAACTCCGCGTTGGAGAAACTCCGCTTTGGAGAAAGTCCGCGTTGGAGAAAGTCCGCGTTGGAGAGTCCGCGATGGAGAAACTCCGCGCTGGAGAAAAATCGGGCTGGAGAAACTCCGTGTTGGAGAAACTCCGCGTTTGAGAAACTCCGAACTGGAGAAGCTCCGCGCTGGAGATTCTCCGCGGTGGAGAAACTCCGCGCTGGAGAAACTCCGTGTTGGAGAAACTCTGTGTTGGAGAAATTCCGCCTTGGAGAAGGTCCGCGTTGGAGAAAGTCCGCGTTGGAGAAAATCCGTGTTGTAGAAGCTCCGCCTTGGAGAAACTTCGCGTTGAAGAAACGGCGCGTTGGAGAAACTCCGCGTTCGAGAAACTCCGCGCAGAAACACACCGCGCTGGAGAAACTCCGCGTTGGAGAAAGTCCGCGTCGGAGAAGGTCCGCGTTGGAGAAACTCCGCGTTGGAGAAACTCCGTGTTGTAGAAACTCCGCTTTGGAGAAACTTCGCGTTGAAGAAACGGCGCGTTGGAGATTATCCGCGTTGGAGAAACTCCGCACTTGAAACACACCGCGCTCGAGAAACTCCGCGTTGCAGAAAGTCCGCGTTGGAGAAAGTCCGCGCTGGAGAAACTCCGCGTTGTATAAACTCCGCGATGAAGAAAGTCCGCGACGGACAAACTCCGCGATGGAGAAACTCCGCGTTGGAGAAAAGTCCGCTCTGGAGAAACTCTACGCAGGAGAAACTCCGCGATGGAGACACTCCGCGCTGGAGAAACTCCGCGCTGGAGAAACTTCGCGCTGGAGAAACTCCGTGTTGGGGAAACTTCGCGTTGGAGAAACGGTGCGTTGGAGAAGCTCCGCGTTGGAGAAACTCCGCGCTTGAAACACACCACGCTGGAGAAACTCCGCGTTGGAGAACGTCCGCGTTGGAGAAGGTCCGCGTTGGAGAAAGTCCGCGTTGGAGAAAGTCCGCGCTGGAGAAACTCCGCGTTGTATAAACTCCGCGCTGGAGAAACTCCGCGATGAAGAAAGTCCGCGACGGACAAACTCCGCGATGGAGAAACTCCGCGTTGGAGAAAGGTCCGCTCTGGAGAAACTCTACGCTGGAGAAACTCCGCGCTGGAGCAACTCCGCGTTGGAGAAACTCCGCGCTGGAGAAACTCCGTGCTGCATAAAATCTGCGCTGGAGAAACTCCGGGCTGGAGAAACTCCGCGCTGGAGAAACTCCGTGCTGGACAAACTCCGCGCTGGAGAAACTTCGCGTTGGAGAAACTGCGCGTTGGAGAAACTCCGCGTTGGAGAAACTCCGCGTTGGAGAAAGTCCGCGTTGGAGAAATTCCGCGTTGGAGAGAGTCTGCGATGGAGAAATTCCGCGCTGGAGAAACTCCGCGTTTGAGAAACTCCGAACTCTAGAAACTCCGCGATGGAGACACTCCGCGCTGGAGAAACTCCGCGTTGGAGAAAGTCCGCTTTGGAGAAGATCCGCGTTGGAGAAAGTCCGCGTTGGAGAAAGTCCGCGTTGGAGAAACTCCGCGTTGAAGAAAGTCCGCGTTGGAGAAAGTCCGCGCTGGAGAAACTCCGCGTTGTATAAACTCCGCGATGAAGAAAGTCCGCGACGGACAAACTCCGCGATGGAGAAACTCCGCGTTGGAGAAAAGACCGCTCTGGAGAAACTCTACACTGGAGAAACTCCGCGCTGTAGCAACTCCGCGTTGGAGCAACTCCGCGCTGGAGAAACTCCGTGCTGGACAAACTCCGCGCTGGAGAAACTCCGTGTTGGAGAAAGTCCGCGTCGGAGAAGGTCCGCGTTGGAGAAAGTCCGCGTTGGAGAAAAGCCGTGATGTAGAAACTCCGCCTTGGAGAAACTTCGCGTTGAAGAAACGGCGCGTTGGAGATACTCCGCGTTGGAGAAACTACGCGCTTGAAACACACCGCGCTGGAGAAACTCCGCGTTGGAGAAAGTTCGCGTTGGAGAAGGTCCGCGTTGGAGAAACTTCGCTTTGAAGAAACGGCGCGTTGGAGAAACTCCGCGTTAGAGAAACTCCGCGCTTGAAACACACCGCGCTGGAGAAACTCCGCGTTGGAGAAAGTCCGCGTCGGAGAAGGTCCGCGTTGGAGAAAGTCCGCGTTGGAGAAAATCCGTGATGTAGAAACTCCGCCTTGGAGAAACTTCGCGTTGAGGAAACTGCGCGTTGGAGATACTCCGCGTTGGAGAAACTAGGCGCTTGAAACACACCGCGCTGGAGAAACTCCGCGTTGGAGAAAGTCCGCGTTGGAGAAGGTCCGCGTTGGAGAAAGTCCGCGTTGGAGAAAGTCCGCGTTGGAGAAACTCCGCGTTGAAGAAAGTCCGCGCTGGAGAAACTCCGCGTTGTATAAACTCCGCGCTGGAGAAACTCCGCGATGGAGAACCTCCGCGACGGACAAACTCCGCGTTCGAGAAACTCCGCGCTGGAGAAACTCCGTGCTGCATAAAATCTGCGCTGGAGAAACTCCGGGCTGGAGAAACTCCGTGTTGGAGAAACTCCGCGCTGGAGAAACTTCGCGTTGGAGAAACTGCGCGTTGGAGAAACTCCGCGTTGGAGAAAGTCCGCGTTGGAGAAAGTCCGTGTTGGAGAGTGTCCGCGATGGAGAAACTCCGCGCTGGAGAAACTCCGTGGTGGGGAAACTTCGCGTAGGAGAAACGGCGCGTTGGAGAAGCTCCGCGTTGGAGAAACACCGCGCTTGAAACACACCGCGCTGGAGAAACTCCGCGTTGGAGAAAGTCCGCGTTGGAGAAGGTCCGCGTTGGAGAAAGTCCGCGTTGGAGAAAGTCCGCGCTGGAGAAACTGCGCGTTGGAGAAACTGCGCGTTAGAGAAACTCCGCGTTGGAGAAACTCTGCGTTGGATAAAGTCCGCGTTGGAGAAAGTCCGCGTTGGTGAGAGTCCGCGATGGAGAAACTCCGCGCTGGAGAAACTACGCGTTTGAGAAACTCCGAACTGGAGAAACTCCGCGATGGAGACAATCCGCGCTGGAGAAACTCCGCGCTGAAGAAACTCCGTGTAGGAGAAACTCCGTGTTGGAGAAAATCCGCGTTGGAGAAACTCCGCTTTGGAGAAAGTCCGCGTTGGAGAAAGTCCGCGTTGGAGAGTCCGCGATGGAGAAACTCCGCGCTGGAGAAAAATCGGGCTGGAGAAACTCCGTGTTGGAGAAACTCCGCGTTTGAGAAACTCCGAACTGGAGAAGCTCCGCGCTGGAGATTCTCCGCGGTGGAGAAACTCCGCGCTGGAGAAACTCCGTGTTGGAGAAACTCTGTGTTGGAGAAATTCCGCCTTGGACAAACTTCGCTTTGAAGAAACGGCGCGTTGGAGAAACTCCGCGTTAGAGAAACTCCGCGCTTGAAACACACCGCGCTGGAGAAACTCCGCGTTAGAGAAAGTCCGCGTCGGAGAAGGTCCGCGTTGGAGAAAGTCCGCGTTGGAGAAAATCCGTGTTGTAGAAACTCCGCCTTGGAGAAACTTCGCGTTGAAGAAACGGCGCGTTGGAAAAACTCCGCGTTCGAGAAACTCCGCGCTTGAAACACACCGCGCTGGAGAAACTCCGCGTTGGAGAAAGTCCGCGTCGGAGAAGATCCGCGTTGGAGAAACTCTGCGTTGGAGAAACTCCGTGTTGTAGAAACTCCGCTTTGGAGAAACTTCGCGTTGAAGAAACGGCGCGTTGGAGATTCTCCGCGTTGGAGAAAAGTCCGCTCTGGAGAAACTCTGCGCTGGAGAAACTCCGCGCTGGAGCAACTCCGCGTTGGAGAAACTGCCGCTGGAGAAATTCAGTGCTGCATAAAATCTGCGCTGGAGAAACTCCGGGCTGGAGAAACTCCGCGCTGGAGGAACTCCGTGCTGGACAAACTCCGCGCTGGAGAAACTCCGTGTTGTATAAACTCCGCGATGAAGAAAGTCCGCGACGGACAAACTCCGCGATGGAGAAACTCCGCGTTGGAGAAAAGTCCGCTCTGGAGAAACTCTACGCTGGAGAAACTCCGCGATGGAGACACTCCGCGCTGGAGAAACTCCGCGCTGGAGAAACTCCGCGCTGGAGAAACTCCGTGTTGGGGAAACTTCGCGTTGGAGAAACGGTGCGTTGGAGAAGCTCCGCGTTGGAGAAACTCCGCGCTTGAAACACACCACGGTGGAGAAACTCCGCGTTGCAGAAAGTCAGCGTTGGAGAAGGTCCGCGTTGGAGAAAGTCCGCGTTGGAGAAAGTCCGCGCTGGAGAAACTCCGCGTTGTATAAACTCCGCGCTGGAGAAACTCCGCGATGAAGAAAATCCGCGACGTACAAACTCCGCGATGGAGAAACTCCGCGTTGGAGAAAAGTCCGCTCTGGAGAAACTCTACGCTGGAGAAACTCCGCGCTGGAGCAACTCCGCGTTGGAGAAACTCCGCGCTGGAGAAACTCCGTGCTGCATAAAATCTGCGCTTGAGAAACTCCGGGCTGGAGAAACTCCGCGCTGGAGAAACTCCGTGCTGGACAAACTCCGCGCTGGAGAAACTTCGCGTTGGAGAAACTCCGCGTTGGAGAAACTCCGCGTTGGAGAAAGTCCGCGTTGGAGAAAGTCCGCGTTGGAGAGTGTCCGCGATGGAGAAACTCCGCGCTGGAGAAACTCCGTGGTGGGGAAACTTCGCGTAGGAGAAACGGCGCGTTGGAGAAGCTCCGCGTTGGAGAAACACCGCGCTTGAAACACACCGCGCTGGAGAAACTCCGCGTTGGAGAAAGTCCGCGTTGGAGAAGGTCCGCGTTGGAGAAAGTCCGCGCTGGAGAAACTGCGCGTTGGAGAAACTGCGCGTTGGAGAAACTCCGCGTTGGAGAAACTCTGCGTTGGAGAAAGTCCGCGTTGGAGAAAGTCCGCGTTGGTGAGAGTCCGCGATGGAGAAACTCCGCGCTGGAGAAACTACGCGTTTAAGAAACTCCGCGTTTGAGAAACTCCGAACTGGAGAAGCTCCGCGCTGAAGATTCTCCGCGGTGGAGAAACTCCGCGCTGGAGAAACTCCGTGTTGGAGAAACTCTGTGTTGGAGAAATTCCGCCTTGGAGAAACTTCGCTTTGAAGAAACGGCGCGTTGGAGAAACTCCGCGTTAGAGAAACTCCGCGCTTGAAACACACCGCGCTGGAGAAACTCCGCGTTAGAGAAAGTCCGCGTCGGAGAAGGTCCGCGTTGGAGAAAATCCGTGTTGTAGAAACTCCGCCTTGGAGAAACTTCGCGTTGAAGAAACGGCGCGTTGGAAAAACTCCGCGTTCGAGAAACTCCGCGCTTGAAACACACCGCGCTGGAGAAACTCCGCGTTGGAGAAAGTCCGCGTCGGAGAAGGTCCGCGTTGGAGAAACTCCGCGTTGGAGAAACTCCGTGTTGTAGAAACTCCGCTTTGGAGAAACTTCGCGTTGAAGAAACGGCGCGTTGGAGATTCTCCGCGTTGGAGAAACTCCGCACTTGAAACACACCGCGCTGGAGAAACTCCGCGTTGGAGAAAGTCCGCGTTGGAGAAGGTCCGCGTTGGAGAAAGTCCGCGTTGGAGAAAGTCCGCGTTGGAGAAACTCCGCGTTGAAGAAAGTCCGCGTTGGAGAAAGTCCGCGCTGGAGAAACTCCGCGTTGTATAAACTCCGCGATGAAGAAAGTCCGCGACGGACAAACTCCGCGATGGAGAAACTCCGCGTTGGAGAAAAGTCCGCGTTGGAGAAGGTCCGCGTTGGAGAAAGTCCGCGTTGGAGAAAGTCCGCGCTGGAGAAACTCCGCGATGAAGAAAGTCCGCGACGGACAAACTCCGCGATGGAGAAACTCCGCGTTGGAGAAAAGTCCGCTCTGGAGAAACTCTACGCTGGAGAAACTCCGCGCTGGAGCAACTCCGCGTTGGAGAAACTCCGCGCTGGAGAAACTCCGTGCTGGAGAAACTTCGCGTTGGAGAAACTGCGCGTTGGAGAAACTCCGCGTTGGAGAAACTCCGCTGTTGGAGAAAGTCCGCGTTGGAGAAATTCCGCGTTGGAGAGAGTCTGCGATGGAGAAATTCCGCGCTGGAGAAACTCCGCGTTTGAGAAACTCCGAACTCTAGAAACTCCGCGATGGAGACACTCCGCGCTGGAGAAATTCCGCGTTGGAAAAAGTCCGCTTTGGAGAAGATCCGCGTTGGAGAAAGTCCGCGTTGGAGAAAGTCCGCGTTGGAGAAACTCCGCGTTGAAGAAAGTCCGCGTTGGAGAAAGTCCGCGCTGGAGAAACTCCGCATTGTATAAACTCCGCGATGAAGAAAGTCCGCGACGGACAAACTCCGCGATGGAGAAACTCCGCGTTGGAGAAAAGTCCGCTCTGGAGAAACTCTACGCTGGAGAAACTCCGCGATGGAGACACTCCGCGCTGGAGAAACTCTGCGCTGGAGAAACTCCGCGCTGGAGAAACTCCGTGTTGGGGAAAATTCGCGTTGGAGAAACGGTGCGTTGGAGAAGCTCCGCGTTGGAGAAACTCCGCGCTTGAAACACACCATGGCTGGAGAAAGTCCGCGTTGGAGAAGGTCCGCGTTGGAGAAAGTCCGCGTTGGAGAAAGTCCGCGCTGGAGAAACTCCGCGTTGTATAAACTCCGCGCTGGAGAAACTCCGCGATGAAGAAAATCCGCGACGGACAAACTCCGCGATGGAGAAACTCCGCGTTGGAGAAAAGTCCGCTCTGGAGAAACTCTACGCTGGAGAAACTCCGCGCTGGAGCAACTCCGCGTTGGAGAAACTCCGCGCTGGAGAAACTCCGTGCTGCATAAAATCTGCGCTTGAGAAACTCCGGGCTGGAGAAACTCCGCGCTGGAGAAACTCCGTGCTGGACAAACTCCGCGCTGGAGAAATTTTGCGTTGGAGAAACTCCGCGTTGGAGAAACTCCGCGTTGGAGAAAGTCCGCGTTGGAGAGTGTCCGCGATGGAGAAACTCCGCGCTGGAGAAACTCCGTGGTGGGGAAACTTCGCGTAGGAGAAACGGCGCGTTGGAGAAGCTCCGCGTTGGAGAAACACCGCGCTTGAAACACACCGCGCTGGAGAAACTCCGCGTTGGAGAAAGTCCGCGTTGGAGAAGGTCCGCGTTGGAGACAGTCCGCGTTGGAGAAAGTCCGCGCTGGAGAAACTGCGCGTTGGAGAAACTGCGCGTTGGAGAAACTCCGCGTTGGAGAAAGTCCGCGTTGGTGAGAGTCCGCGATGGAGAAACTCCGCGCTGGAGAAACTACGCGTTTGAGAAACTCCGAACTGGAGAAACTCCGCGATGGAGACAATCCGCGCTGGAGAAACTCCGCGCTGAAGAAACTCCGTGTAGGAGAAACTCCGTGTTGGAGAAACTCCGCGTTGGAGAAACTCCGCTTTGGAGAAAGTCCGCGTTGGAGAAAGTCCGCATTGGAGAGTCCGCGATGGAGAAACTCCGCGCTGGAGAAAAATCGGGCTGGAGAAACTCCGTGTTGGAGAAACTCCGCGTTTGAGAAACTCCGAACTGGAGAAGCTCCGCGCTGGAGATTCTCCGCGGTGGAGAAACTCCGCGCTGGAGAAACTCCGTGTTGGAGAAACTCTGTGTTGGAGAAATTCCGCCTTGGAGAAACTTCGCTTTGAAGAAACGGCGCGTTGGAGAAACTCCGCGTTAGAGAAACTCCGCGCTTGAAACACACCGCGCTGGAGAAACTCCGCGTTAGAGAAAGTCCGCGTCGGAGAAGGTCCGCGTTGGAGAAAGTCCGCGTTGGAGAAAATCCGTGTTGTAGAAGCTCCGCCTTGGAGAAACTTCGCGTTGAAGAAACGGCGCGTTGGAGAAACTCCGCGTTCGAGAAACTCCGCGCTTGAAACACACCGCGCTGGAGAAACTCCGCGTTGGAGAAAGTCCGCGTCGGAGAAGGTCCGCGTTGGAGAAACTCCGCGTTGGAGAAACTCCGTGTTGTAGAAACTCCGCTTTGGAGAAACTTCGCGTTGAAGAAACGGCGCGTTGGAGATTATCCGCGTTGGAGAAACTCCGCACTTGAAACACACCGCGCTCGAGAAACTCCGCGTTGCAGAAAGTCCGCGTTGGAGAAAGTCCGCGCTGGAGAAACTCCGCGTTGTATAAACTCCGCGATGAAGAAAGTCCGCGACGGACAAACTCCGCGATGGAGAAACTCCGCGTTGGAGAAAAGTCCGCTCTGGAGAAACTCTACGCTGGAGAAACTCCGCGATGGAGACACTCCGCGCTGGAGAAACTCCGCGCTGGAGAAACTGCGCGCTGGAGAAACTCCGTGTTGGGGAAACTTCGCGTTGGAGAAACGGTGCGTTGGAGAAGCTCCGCGTTGGAGAAACTCCGCGCTTGAAACACACCACGCTGGAGAAACTCCGCGTTGGAGAAAGTCCGCGTTGGAGAAGGTCCGCGTTGGAGAAAGTCCGCGTTGGAGAAAGTCCGCGCTGGAGAAACTCCGCGTTGTATAAACTCCGCGCTGGAGAAACTCCGCGATGAAGAAAGTCCGCGACGGACAAACTCCGCGATGGAGAAACTCCGCGTTGGAGAAAAGTCCGCTCTGGAGAAACTCTACGCTGGAGAAACTCCGCGCTGGAGCAACTCCGCGTTGGAGAAACTCCGTGCTGCATAAAATCTGCGCTGGAGAAACTCCGGGCTGGAGAAACTCCGTGCTGGACAAACTCCGCGCTGGAGAAACTTCGCGTTGGAGAAACTGCGCGTTGGAGAAACTCCGCGTTGGAGAAACTCCGCGTTGGAGAAAGTCCGCGTTGGAGAAATTCCGCGTTGGAGAGAGTCTGCGATGGAGAAATTCCGCGCTGGAGAAACTCCGCGTTTGAGAAACTCCGAACTCTAGAAACTCCGCGATGGAGACACTCCGCGCTGGAGAAACTCCGCGTTGGAGAAAGTCCGCTTTGGAGAAGATCCGCGTTGGAGAAAGTCCGCGTTGGAGAAAGTCCGCGTTGGAGAAACTCCGCGTTGAAGAAAGTCCGCGTTGGAGAAAGTCCGCGCTGGAGAAACTCCGCGTTGTATAAACTCCGCGATGAAGAAAGTCCGCGACGGACAAACTCCGCGATGGAGAAACTCCGCGTTGGAGAAAAGACCGCTCTGGAGAAACTCTACACTGGAGAAACTCCGCGCTGTAGCAACTCCGCGTTGGAGCAACTCCGCGCTGGAGAAACTCCGTGCTGGACAAACTCCGCGCTGGAGAAACTCCGTGTTGGAGAAAGTCCGCGTCGGAGAAGGTCCGCGTTGGAGAAAGTCCGCGTTGGAGAAAATCCGTGATGTAGAAACTCTGCCTTGGAGAAACTTCGCGTTGAAGAAACGGCGCGTTGGAGATACTCCGCGTTGGAGAAACTACGCGCTTGAAACACACCGCGCTGGAGAAACTCCGCGTTGGAGAAAGTCCGCGTTGGAGAAGGTCCGCGTTGGAGAAACTTCGCTTTGAAGAAACGGCGCGTTGGAGAAACTCCGCGTTAGAGAAACTCCGCGCTTGAAACACACCGCGCTGGAGAAACTCCGCGTTGGAGAAAGTCCGCGTCGGAGAAGGTCCGCGTTGGAGAAAGTCCGCGTTGGAGAAAATCCGTGATGTAGAAACTCCGCCTTGGAGAAACTTCGCGTTGAAGAAACTGCGCGTTGGAGATACTCCGCGTTGGAGAAACTAGGCGCTTGAAACACACCGCGCTGGAGAAACTCCGCGTTGGAGAAAGTCCGCGTTGGAGAAGGTCCGCGTTGGAGAAAGTCCGCGTTGGAGAAAGTCCGCGTTGAGAGAAAGTCCGCGCTGGAGAAACTCCGCGATGGAGAAACTCCGCGTTGGAGAAACGTCCGCGCTGGAGAAACTCCGCGATGGAGAAACTCCGCGATGGAGAAACTCCGCGTTGGAGAAACTCCGCGCTGGAGAAACTCCGCGCTGAAGAAACTCCGCGCTGGAGAAACTCCGCGTTGGAGAAACTCCGCGCTGGAGAAACTCCGCGCTGGAGAAACTCGCGCTTGGAGAAACTCCGCGCTGGAGAAACTCCGCGTTGGAGAAAGTCCGCGTTGGAGAAAGTCCGCGTTGGAGAAAGTCCGCGTTGGAGAAACTCCGCGCTGGAGAAACTCCGCGTTGGAGAAACTCCGCGTGGAGAAACGTCCGCGATGGAGAAACTCCGCGCTGGAGAAACTCCGCGCTGGAGAAACTCCGCGTAGGAGAAACGTCCGCGTTGGAGAAACTCCGCGTTGGAGAAACTCCGCGCTTGGAGAAACTCCGCGTTGGAGAAACTCCGCGCTGGAGAAAGTCCGCGTTGGAGAAACTCCGCGTTGGAGAAACTCCGCGTTGGAGAAACTCCGCGCTGGAGAAACTCCGCGTTGGAGAAACTCCGCGTTGGAGAAACTCCGCGTTGGAGAAACTCCGCGTTGGAGAAAGTCCGCGTTGGAGAAACTCCGCGTTGGAGAAACTCCGCGATGGAGAAACTCCGCGCTGGAGAAACTCCGCGTTTGAGAAACTCCGAACGTGGAGAAACTCCGCGATGGAGACAATCCGCGCTGGAGAAACTCCGCGTTGGAGAAAGTCCGCGTTGGAGAAAGTCCGCGTTGGAGAAAGTCCGCGTTGGAGAAACTCCGCGTTGGAGAAACTCCGCGTTGGAGAAAGTCCGCGTTGGAGAAAGTCCGCGCTGGAGAAACTCCGCGCTGGAGAAACTCCGCGCTGGAGAAACTCCGCGTTGGAGAAACTCCGCGTTGGAGAAACTCCGCGTTGGAGAAAGCTCCGCGTTGGAGAAACTCCTGACCGTTGGAGAAACTCCGCTTTGAAGAAACGGCGCGTTGGAGAAACTCCGCGTTGAGAGAAACTCCGCGCTTGAAACACACCGCGCTGGAGAAACTCCGCGTTAGAGAAAGTCCGCGTCGGAGAAGGTCCGCGTTGGAGAAAGTCCGCGTTGGAGAAAATCCGTGTTGTAGAAACTCCGCCTTGGAGAAACTTCGCGTTGAAGAAACGGCGCGTTGGAGAAACTCCGCGTTGGAGAAACTCCGCGCTTGAAACACACCGCGCTGGAGAAACTCCGCGTTGGAGAAAGTCCGCGTCGGAGAAGGTCCGCGTTGGAGAAACTCTGCGTTGGAGAAACTCCGCGTTGGAGAAACTCCGCGTTGGAGAAACTCCGCGTTGAAGAAACGGCGCGTTGGAGAAACTCCGCGTTGGAGAAAAGTCCGCTCTGGAGAAACTCCGCGCTGGAGAAACTCCGCGCTGGAGAAACTCCGCGTTGGAGAAACTCCGCTGGAGAAATTCAGGCTGCAAAAATCGCGTTGGAGAAACTCCGGGCGTTGGAGAAACTCCGCGTTGGAGAAACTCCGCGCTTGACAACACACCGCGCTGGAGAAACTCCGCGTTGTAGAAAGTCCGCGTTGGAGAAAGTCCGCGACGGACAAACTCCGCGTTGGAGAAACTCCGCGTTGGAGAAAAGTCCGCGCTGGAGAAACTCACGCGTGGAGAAACTCCGCGATGGAGAAACTCCGCGCTGGAGAAACTCCGCG
>JARKHS020036610.1:0-14047 GCA_030143305.2 Amblyomma americanum | reverse complement strand
GTCGCCACAGCACAGCACCCCGCGCGCTAAACTGCCAGTCTCGAGCCCTGGCTTTGGGTATCGCCGTCTTCATCAGCTGCCATTCGCGCGGCGTGAACAGATCAGCTTCGCTGGCAACTTCAATTAGAGCACTGCGCCATCACCGTTCTCTTCGTCGCCACAGCACAGCACCCCGCGCGCTAAACTGCCAGTCTCGAGCCCTGGCTTTGGGTATCGCCGTCTTCATCAGCTGCCATTCGCGCGGCGCGAACAGATCAGCTTCGCTGGCAACTTCAATTAGAGCACTGCGCCATCACTGTTTTTTTCATCACCACAGCACAGCACCCCGCGCGCTAAACTGCCAGTCTCGAGCCCTGGGTTCGGGTATCGCCGTCTTCATCAGCTGCCATTCGCGCGGCGCGAACAGATCAGCTTCGCTGGCAACTTCAATTAGAGCACTGCGCCATCACCGTTCTCTTCGTCGCCACAGCACAGCACCCCGCGCGCTAAACTGCCAGTCTCGAGCCCTGGGTTCGGGTATCGCCGTCTTCATCAGCTGCCATTCTCGCGGCGCGAACAGATCAGCTTCGCTGGCAACTTCAATTAGCGCACTGCGCCATCACCGTTCTCTTCGTCACCACAGCACAGCACCCCGCGCGCTAAACTGCCAGTCTCGAGCCCTGGGTTTGGGCATCGCCGTCTTCATCAGCTGCCACTCGCGCGGCGCGAACAGATCAGCTTCGCCGACCACTAAATTAGAGCACTGCGCCATCACTGTTTTTTTCATCACCACAGCACAGCACCCCGCGCGCTAAACTGCCAGTCTCGAGCCCTGGGTTCGGGTATCGCCGTCTTCATCAGCTGCCATTCGCGCGGCGCGAAAAGATCAGCTTCGCTGGCAACTTCAATTAGAGCACTGCGCCATCACCGTTCTCTTCGTCACCACAGCACAGCACCCCGCGCGCTAAATTGCCAGTCTCGAGCCCTGGGTTCGGGTATCGCCGTCTTCATCAGCTGCCATTCGCGCGGCGCGAACAGATCAGCTTCGCTGGCAACTTCAATTAGAGCACTGCGCCATCACCGTTCTCTTCATCACCACAGCACAGCACCCCGCGCGCTAAATTGCCAGTCTCGAGCCCTGGGTTCGGGTATCGCCGTCTTCATCAGCTGCCATTCGCGCGGCGCGAACAGATCAGCTTCGCTGGCAACTTCAATTAGAGCACTGCGCCATCACCGTTCTCTTCGTCACCACAGCACAGCACCCCGCGCGCTAAACTGCCAGTCTCGAGCCCTGGCTTTGGGTATCGCCGTCTTCATCAGCTGCCATTCGCGCGGCGCGAACAGATCAGCTTCGCCGACCACTTAAATTAGAGCACTGCGCCATCACCGTTTTTTTCTTCGTCACCACAGCACAGCACCCCGCGCGCTAAACTGCCAGTCTCGAGCCCTGGGTTTGGGCATCGCCGTCTTCATCAGCTGCCACTCGCGCGGCGCGAACAGATCAGCTTCGCCGACCACTTAAATTAGAGCACTGCGCCATCACTGTTTTTTTCATCACCACAGCACAGCACCCCGCGCGCTAAACTGCCAGTCTCGAGCCCTGGGTTCGGGTATCGCCGTCTTCATCAGCTGCCATTCGCGCGGCGCGAACAGATCAGCTTCGCTGGCAACTTCAATTAGAGCACTGCGCCATCACCGTTCTCTTCGTCACCACAGCACAGCACCCCGCGCGCTAAATTGCCAGTCTCGAGCCCTGGGTTCGGGTATCGCCGTCTTCATCAGCTGCCATTCGCGCGGCGCGAACAGATCAGCTTCGCTGGCAACTTCAATTAGAGCACTGCGCCATCACCGTTCTCTTCGTCACCACAGCACAGCACCCCGCGCGCTAAATTGCCAGTCTTGAGCCCTGGGTTTGGGTATCGCCGTCTTCATCAGCTGCCATTCGCGTGGCGCGAACAGATCAGCTTTGCCGTCCACTTAAATTAGAGCACTGCGCCATCACCGTTTTTTTCTTCATCTCCACAGCACAGCACCCCGCGCGCTAAATTGCCAGTCTCGAGCCCTGGGTTTGAGTATCGCCGTCTTCATCAGCTGCCATTCGCGTGGCGCGAACAGATCAGCTTTGCCGTCCGCTTAAGTTAGAGCACTGCGCCATCACCGTTTTTTTATTCATCTCCACAGCACAGCACCCCGCGCGCTAAATTGCCAGTCTCGAGCCCTGGGTTTGGGTATCGCCGTCTTCATCAGCTGCCATTCGCGCGGCGCGAACAGATCAGCTTCGCCGACCACTTTAAGTAGAGTACTGCGCCATCACCGTTTTTTTTTCATCACCACAGCACTGCACCCCGCGCGCTAAACTGCCGGTCTCGAGCCCTGGTTTTGAGTATCGCCATCTTCATCAGCTGCCATTCGCGCGGCGCGAACAGATCAGCTTTGCCGTCCACTTAAATATGAGCACTGCGCCATCACCTTTGTTTCTTCATCAAAATAGCAGGGCCGCAATACCAGACCCGCTAAGAAAGAAGCTATGCATACAACCTATCCCCCGAAACATGGATCCAAACCTCCATGCTAACAGGAGACAGGTTAGGGCAGAATTTTATGAGAGGAACATGGGGCATCGGGACAACACAGTCTACACTGATGCCTCCCTATACCCCCAAACACACAAAAATAGCGCGGTAGCAGTAGTTGTAAATTACCACGGAGAACACATCACAAGCCTCACAGCCGAAGTATCTAACATAACGGAGGCAGAGGAGATTGCTGTCGCCCTGGCAGCGAATGAAGGATATAGGACAGGGAGATCCCTTAACATCTTAACGGATTCACAAGAGGCGTGCCGGAACTATACTAGAGGCAGAATTAGCAGCACGGCACTCAAGATCCTCAGTAGAGCTCTGCTCCCTGAGGGACGACCAATACACAACATAATCTGGATACCGAGTCACGCAGGGATCAGGGGAAACGAAGGGGCGGACAACCTAGCTCGAGGAATGACCAGCCGAGCAGGAACGTCATTGACCCCGGAGGGGCCCCAGATTAATTGCGGGGACAGCTATTCAGAATTATTAAACCTATATAAGGGGCTAAGATTCCAATACCCCCCACTACATAAATCATTATCCAAGGAGGAAGCCACAGGATGGCGAAGACTGCAAACAGGCTCCTTCCCAAACTTATACATATTAAACAAGATGTTCCCCACACAGTATAGCGCCAACTGTCCGTGGTGCGGAGCAAAACCAACACTATATCATGTCACATGGGAGTGCGGAAGAAATCAAGCATTCCACAAACACAAAACACCAAGTGCGGAGCAATGGGAGAGCCGGCTCACCAGTTGCGAGCTAGGGGTCCAAAGGGCCCTCATAGCACACGCAAGCGAGGTGGCCCGACTCAGTTTAGCCCTGGACTAGGGGCACACCCACGGCCAAGGCGGACCTAAGCTTCAAGACGAAGACGTCGTCCTCTACCGCTACTACTTCCTAAAGGAACCAATAAAGTTTTTCATTCATTCATTCATCACGACAGCACCCCGCGTGCTAAACTGCCAGTCTCGAGCCCTGGGTTTGGGTATCGCCGTCTTCATCAGCTGCCATTCGCGCGGAGCGAACAGATCAGCTTCGCCGACCACTTAAATTAGAGCACTGCGCCATCACTGTTTTTTTCATCACCACAGCACAGCACCCCGCGCGCTAAACTGCCAGTCTCGAGCCCTGGGTTCGGGTATCGCCGTCTTCATCAGCTGCCATTCGCGCGGCGCGAAAAGATCAGCTTCGCTGGCAACTTCAATTAGAGCACTGCGCCATCACCGTTCTCTTCGTCACCACAGCACAGCACCCCGCGCGCTAAACTGCCAGTCTCGAGCCCTGGCTTTGGGTATCGCCGTCTTCATCAGCTGCCATTCGCGCGGCGCGAACAGATCAGCTTCGCCGACCACTTAAATTAGAGCACTGCGCCATCACCGTTTTTTTCTTCGTCACCACAGCACAGCACCCCGCGCGCTAAACTGCCAGTCTCGAGCCCTGGGTTTGGGCATCGCCGTCTTCATCAGCTGCCACTCGCGCGGCGCGAACAGATCAGCTTCGCCGACCACTTAAATTAGAGCACTGCGCCATCACTGTTTTTTTCATCACCACAGCACAGCACCCCGCGCGCTAAACTGCCAGTCTCGAGCCCTGGGTTCGGGTATCGCCGTCTTCATCAGCTGCCATTCGCGCGCCGCGAACAGATCAGCTTCGCTGGCAACTTCAATTAGAGCACTGCGCCATCACCGTTCTCTTCGTCACCACAGCACAGCACCCCGCGCGCTAAATTGCCAGTCTCGAGCCCTGGGTTCGGGTATCGCCGTCTTCATCAGCTGCCATTCGCGCGGCGCGAACAGATCAGCTTCGCTGGCAACTTCAATTAGAGCACTGCGCCATCACCGTTCTCTTCGTCACCACAGCACAGCACCCCGCGCGCTAAATTGCCAGTCTTGAGCCCTGGGTTTGGGTATCGCCGTCTTCATCAGCTGCCATTCGCGTGGCGCGAACAGATCAGCTTTGCCGTCCACTTAAATTAGAGCACTGCGCCATCACCGTTTTTTTCTTCATCTCCACAGCACAGCACCCCGCGCGCTAAATTGCCAGTCTCGAGCCCTGGGTTTGAGTATCGCCGTCTTCATCAGCTGCCATTCGCGTGGCGCGAACAGATCAGCTTTGCCGTCCACTTAAGTTAGAGCACTGCGCCATCACCGTTTTTTTATTCATCTCCACAGCACAGCACCCCGCGCGCTAAATTGCCAGTCTCGAGCCCTGGGTTTGGGTATCGCCGTCTTCATCAGCTGCCATTCGCGCGGCGCGAACAGATCAGCTTCGCCGACCACTTTAAGTAGAGTACTGCGCCATCACCGTTTTTTTTTCATCACCACAGCACTGCACCCCGCGCGCTAAACTGCCGGTCTCGAGCCCTGGTTTTGAGTATCGCCATCTTCATCAGCTGCCATTCGCGCGGCGCGAACAGATCAGCTTTGCCGTCCACTTAAATATGAGCACTGCGCCATCACCTTTGTTTCTTCATCAAAATAGCAGGGCCGCAATACCAGACCCGCTAAGAAAGAAGCTATGCATACAACCTATCCCCCGAAACATGGATCCAAACCTCCATGCTAACAGGAGACAGGTTAGGGCAGAATTTTATGAGAGGAACATGGGGCATCGGGACAACACAGTCTACACTGATGCCTCCCTATACCCCCAAACACACAAAAATAGCGCGGTAGCAGTAGTTGTAAATTACCACGGAGAACACATCACAAGCCTCACAGCCGAAGTATCTAACATAACGGAGGCAGAGGAGATTGCTGTCGCCCTGGCAGCGAATGAAGGATATAGGACAGGGAGATCCCTTAACATCTTAACGGATTCACAAGAGGCGTGCCGGAACTATACTAGAGGCAGAATTAGCAGCACGGCACTCAAGATCCTCAGTAGAGCTCTGCTCCCTGAGGGACGACCAATACACAACATAATCTGGATACCGAGTCACGCAGGGATCAGGGGAAACGAAGGGGCGGACAACCTAGCTCGAGGAATGACCAGCCGAGCAGGAACGTCATTGACCCCGGAGGGGCCCCAGATTAATTGCGGGGACAGCTATTCAGAATTATTAAACCTATATAAGGGGCTAAGATTCCAATACCCCCCACTACATAAATCATTATCCAAGGAGGAAGCCACAGGATGGCGAAGACTGCAAACAGGCTCCTTCCCAAACTTATACATATTAAACAAGATGTTCCCCACACAGTATAGCGCCAACTGTCCGTGGTGCGGAGCAAAACCAACACTATATCATGTCACATGGGAGTGCGGAAGAAATCAAGCATTCCACAAACACAAAACACCAAGTGCGGAGCAATGGGAGAGCCGGCTCACCAGTTGCGAGCTAGGGGTCCAAAGGGCCCTCATAGCACACGCAAGCGAGGTGGCCCGACTCAGTTTAGCCCTGGACTAGGGGCACACCCACGGCCAAGGCGGACCCAAGCTTCAAGACGAAGACGTCGTCCTCTACCGCTACTACTTCCTAAAGGAACCAATAAAGTTTTTCATTCATTCATTCATCACGACAGCACCCCGCGTGCTAAACTGCCAGTCTCGAGCCCTGGGTTTGGGTATCGCCGTCTTCATCAGCTGCCATTCGCGCGGAGCGAACAGATCAGCTTCGCCGACCACTTAAATTAGAGCACTGCGCCATCACTGTTTTTTTCATCACCACAGCACAGCACCCCGCGCGCTAAACTGCCAGTCTCGAGCCCTGGGTTCGGGTATCGCCGTCTTCATCAGCTGCCATTCGCGCGGCGCGAAAAGATCAGCTTCGCTGGCAACTTCAATTAGAGCACTGCGCCATCACCGTTCTCTTCGTCACCACAGCACAGCACCCCGCGCGCTAAACTGCCAGTCTCGAGCCCTGGCTTTGGGTATCGCCGTCTTCATCAGCTGCCATTCGCGCGGCGCGAACAGATCAGCTTCGCCGACCACTTAAATTAGAGCACTGCGCCATCACCGTTTTTTTCTTCGTCACCACAGCACAGCACCCCGCGCGCTAAACTGCCAGTCTCGAGCCCTGGGTTTGGGCATCGCCGTCTTCATCAGCTGCCACTCGCGCGGCGCGAACAGATCAGCTTCGCCGACCACTTAAATTAGAGCACTGCGCCATCACTGTTTTTTTCATCACCACAGCACAGCACCCCGCGCGCTAAACTGCCAGTCTCGAGCCCTGGGTTCGGGTATCGCCGTCTTCATCAGCTGCCATTCGCGCGGCGCGAACAGATCAGCTTCGCTGGCAACTTCAATTAGAGCACTGCGCCATCACCGTTCTCTTCGTCACCACAGCACAGCACCCCGCGCGCTAAACTGCCAGTCTCGAGCCCTGGGTTCGGGTATCGCCGTCTTCATCAGCTGCCATTCGCGCGGCGCGAACAGATCAGCTTCGCTGGCAACTTCAATTAGAGCACTGCGCCATCACCGTTCTCTTCGTCACCACAGCACAGCACCCCGCGCGCTAAACTGCCAGTCTTGAGCCCTGGGTTTGGGTATCGCCGTCTTCATCAGCTGCCATTCGCGTGGCGCGAACAGATCAGCTTTGCCGTCCACTTAAATTAGAGCACTGCGCCATCACCGTTTTTTTCTTCATCTCCACAGCACAGCACCCCGCGCGCTAAATTGCCAGTCTCGAGCCCTGGGTTTGAGTATCGCCGTCTTCATCAGCTGCCATTCGCGTGGCGCGAACAGATCAGCTTTGCCGTCCACTTAAGTTAGAGCACTGCGCCATCACCGTTTTTTTATTCATCTC
The DNA here is from genome assembly GCA_030143305.2 of Amblyomma americanum. Lineage (NCBI taxonomy): Eukaryota > Metazoa > Arthropoda > Arachnida > Ixodida > Ixodidae > Amblyomma > Amblyomma americanum. The sequence continues at coordinate 6,730 of JARKHS020036610.1, read as the reverse complement.
CACAGCACAGCACCCCGCGCGCTAAATTGCCAGTCTCGAGCCCTGGGTTTGGGTATCGCCGTCTTCATCAGCTGCCATTCGCGCGGCGCGAACAGATCAGCTTCGCCGACCACTTTAAGTAGAGTACTGCGCCATCACCGTTTTTTTTTCATCACCACAGCACTGCACCCCGCGCGCTAAACTGCCGGTCTCGAGCCCTGGTTTTGAGTATCGCCATCTTCATCAGCTGCCATTCGCGCGGCGCGAACAGATCAGCTTTGCCGTCCACTTAAATATGAGCACTGCGCCATCACCTTTGTTTCTTCATCAAAATAGCAGGGCCGCAATACCAGACCCGCTAAGAAAGAAGCTATGCATACAACCTATCCCCCGAAACATGGATCCAAACCTCCATGCTAACAGGAGACAGGTTAGGGCAGAATTTTATGAGAGGAACATGGGGCATCGGGACAACACAGTCTACACTGATGCCTCCCTATACCCCCAAACACACAAAAATAGCGCGGTAGCAGTAGTTGTAAATTACCACGGAGAACACATCACAAGCCTCACAGCCGAAGTATCTAACATAACGGAGGCAGAGGAGATTGCTGTCGCCCTGGCAGCGAATGAAGGATATAGGACAGGGAGATCCCTTAACATCTTAACGGATTCACAAGAGGCGTGCCGGAACTATACTAGAGGCAGAATTAGCAGCACGGCACTCAAGATCCTCAGTAGAGCTCTGCTCCCTGAGGGACGACCAATACACAACATAATCTGGATACCGAGTCACGCAGGGATCAGGGGAAACGAAGGGGCGGACAACCTAGCTCGAGGAATGACCAGCCGAGCAGGAACGTCATTGACCCCGGAGGGGCCCCAGATTAATTGCGGGGACAGCTATTCAGAATTATTAAACCTATATAAGGGGCTAAGATTCCAATACCCCCCACTACATAAATCATTATCCAAGGAGGAAGCCACAGGATGGCGAAGACTGCAAACAGGCTCCTTCCCAAACTTATACATATTAAACAAGATGTTCCCCACACAGTATAGCGCCAACTGTCCGTGGTGCGGAGCAAAACCAACACTATATCATGTCACATGGGAGTGCGGAAGAAATCAAGCATTCCACAAACACAAAACACCAAGTGCGGAGCAATGGGAGAGCCGGCTCACCAGTTGCGAGCTAGGGGTCCAAAGGGCCCTCATAGCACACGCAAGCGAGGTGGCCCGACTCAGTTTAGCCCTGGACTAGGGGCACACCCACGGCCAAGGCGGACCCAAGCTTCAAGACGAAGACGTCGTCCTCTACCGCTACTACTTCCTAAAGGAACCAATAAAGTTTTTCATTCATTCATTCATCACGACAGCACCCCGCGTGCTAAACTGCCAGTCTCGAGCCCTGGGTTTGGGTATCGCCGTCTTCATCAGCTGCCATTCGCGCGGAGCGAACAGATCAGCTTCGCTGGCAACTTAAATTAGAGCACTGCGCCATCACCGTTGTTTTTTGTTCATCACCACACCACAGCACCCCGCGCGCTAAACCCAGTCTCGAGCCTTGGGTTTAGGTATCACCGTCTTCATCACCTGCCATTCGCGCGGCGCGAACAGATCAGCATCGCCGACCACTTAAAGCACTGCGCCACCACCGCTTTTTTTCATCACCACAGCACAGCACCCCGCGCGCTAAACTGCCAGTCTCGAGCCCTGAGTTTGGGCATCGCCGTCTTCATCAGCTGCCACTCGCGCGGCGCGAACAGATCAGCTTCACCGGCCACTTTAATTAGAGCGCTGCGCCATCACCGTTTTTTTTTTCTTCATCACCACAGCACAGCACCCCGCGCGCTAAACTGCCAGTCTCGAGCCCTGGGTTTAGGTATCGCCGTCTTCATCACCTGCCATTCGCGCGGCGGGAACAGATCAGCTTCACCGACCACTTAAATTAGAGCACTGCGCCATCACCGTTTTTTTCTTCATCACCACAGCACAGCACCCCGCGCGCTAAACTGCCAGTCTCGAGCCCTGGGTTTGGGCATCGCCGTCTTCATCAGCTGCCACTCGCGCGGCGCGAACAGATCAGCTTCACCGACCACTTTAATTAGAGCGCTGCGCCATCACCGTTTTTTTCTTCATCACCACAGCACAGCACCCCGCGCGCTAAACTGCCAGTCTCGAGCCCTGGGTTTGGGCATCGCCGTCTTCATCAGCTGCCACTCGCGCGGCGCGAACAGATCAGCTTCACCGGCCACTTTAATTAGAGCGCTGCGCCATCACCGTTTTTTTTCTTCATCACCACAGCACAGCACCCCGCGCGCTAAACTGCCAGTCTCGAGCCCTGGGTTTGGGCATCGCCGTCTTCATCAGCTGCCACTCGCGCGGCGCGAACAGATCAGCTTCACCGACCACTTTAATTAGAGCGCTGCGCCATCACCGTTTTTTTTCTTCATCACCACAGCACAGCACCCGGCGCGCTAAACTGCCAGTCTCGAGCCCTGGGTTTGGGCATCGCCGTCTTCATCAGCTGCCACTCGCGCGGCGCGAACAGATCAGCTTCACCGACCGTTTTAATTAGAGCGCTGCGCCATCACCGTTTTTTTTCTTCATCACCACAGCACAGCACCCCGCGCGCTAAACTGCCAGTCTCGAGCCCTGGGTTTGGGCATCGCCGTCTTCATCAGCTGCCACTCGCGCGGCGCGAACAGATCAGCTTCGCCGACCACTTTAATTAGAGCGCTGCGCCATCACCGTTTTTTTCTTCATCACCACAGCACAGCACCCCGCGCGCTAAACTGCCAGTCTCGAGCCCTGGGTTTGGGCATCGCCGTCTTCATCAGCTGCCACTCGCGCGGCGCGAACAGATCAGCTTCGCCGACACACTTTAATTAGAGCGCTGCGCCATCACCGTTTTTTTTTCTTCACCACAGCACAGCACCCCGCGCGCTAAACTGCCAGTCTCGAGCCCTGGGTTTGGGTATCGCCGTCTTCATCAGCTGCCATTCGCGCGGCGCGAACAGATCAGCTTCGCCGACCACTTTAATTAGAGCACTGCGCCATCACCGTTTTTTTCTCTTCGTCACCACAGCACAGCACCCCGCGCGCTAAACTGCCAGTCTCGAGCCCTGGGTTTGGGCATCGCCGTCTTCATCAGCTGCCACTCGCGCGGCGCGAACAGATCAGCTTCGCCGAACATTTAAATTAGAGCGCTGCGCCATCACCGTTTTTTTTCTTCATCACCACAGCACAGCACCCCGCGCGCTAAACTGCCAGTCTCGAGCCCTGGGTTTGGGCATCGCCGTCTTCATCAGCTGCCACTCGCGCGGCGCGAACAGATCAGCTTCACCGACCACTTTAATTAGAGCGCTGCGCCATCACCGTTTTTTTTTCTTCATCACCACAGCACAGCACCCCGCGCGCTAAACTGCCAGTCTCGAGCCCTGGGTTTGGGCATCGCCGTCTTCTATCAGCTGCCACTCGCGCGGCGCGAACAGATCAGCTTCACTGACCATTTTAATTAGAGCGCTGCGCCATCACCGTTTTTTTTCTTCATCACCACAGCACAGCACCCCGCGCGCTAAACTGCCAGTCTCGAGTCCTGGGTGTAGGTATCGCCGGCTTCATCACCTGCCATTCGCGCGGCGGGAACAGATCAGCTTCGCTGACCACTTTAATTAGAGCGCTGCGCCATCACCGTTTTTTTTCTTCATCACCACAGCACAGCACCCCGCGCGCTAAACTGCCAGTCTCGAGTCCTGGGTGTAGGTATCACCGTCTTCATCACCTGCCATTCGCGCGGCGGGAACAGATCAACTTCGCTGGTAACTTAAATTAGAGCACTGCTCCATCACCGTTTTTTTTCTTCATCACCACAGCACAGCACCCCGCGCGCTAAACTGCCAGTCTCGAGCCCTGGGTTTGAGTATCGCCGTCTTCATCAGCTGCCATTCGCGCGGCGCGAACAGATCAGCTTCGCCGACTACTTTAAGTAGAGCACTGCGCCATCACCGTTTTTTCTTCACCACAGCACAGCACAGCTCCTGGTGTCAGGCACGCGCTGTATGCTGACGACATTACGATTTGGACCTCCGGATGGTCAATTGGGAGCATGCAGGAAAGAGTACAACGTGCGGCGGATACAGTGCTAGAAAACGCTAATAGCTGACGACTCCAATGCGCGCCCAACAAATCAGAGTGACTAATATTTAGGAAGAAAGTAGACTCTGACCCATTTTTAGTATATGGGGGGGGGGGGCGGGGTTGGGAGCGCAAATTTAAGTGATGGCACTTGCGAAAATCTTAGGTTTGTTAATAGACACCAAGGGCCACAGCGCGGAAGTGATTAGGCGATTGCAGGCAACAACCGAGTAAGTGGCAGGAATTATCTGTAGGATATAAAACTACAAGCATGGGTTTAAAGAAAAAGAAACTATAAAGTTAATATAGGCTTTTATTGTGAACAGGATAGCTTACACAGCACCTTAACTGAAATGGAAGGAAAGAGAGAAGAACCAGCTGGACGTTATAATGCGCAAAGTATATAGAAGAGCACCAGGTCTCGCGGTCAACGCAGGAACAGAAAGATAACTACAGACGGGCATTCACAATACTGCAGACGAAATTACTGACGGCCTCTCGATAACGCAGAGGATACGGCTGTCAGGAAGCAGGACAGGAAGGGACGTACTCGATAAGCTAGGGCTCCCTTGTATTTGGTCTACGGAGGACAGAGAGGACTTGGGAGATCAGCTTAGCAGTAAGCAAGCAGCAAGCAGCTTAGAAGTGCATACAGCAGTACGTGTCTGATGTGAAAATTCTGCATGAAAAGATAAATACGGCTATCATTTCCCTGTCTGACCGAATAATTCAAGTAGATAAAGCTGTCCAGCAGCACTTAAATTCTGTTCGTCAGTCTCTTCACATGCAAAACCGAAAATTGGTTGGTTTGGAAGATCGTAACAGGCGCGCAAACATAGTCTTTTTTAGAGTATCAGAGAAAGAGGAAGAAACTGAAGATTTAAAGCAAACCGTTCTTAACGAATTATTTCACAAGCAGCTTGATGTCTCTGCTTCATCAATATACCGTTTCTCTGGACTTGTGAAATCAACCAATAAAAAGAGGCCAATAATAGTTCATTTGCAAGATCTGGATGAAAAGAACGCCGTGTTTAAAAACATAGGGAAACTAAGACACTGACATTTACATTCAGAACGACTACTCTCAGGAAACATTACGAAAGCGCAAGTTACTCTGGCAGTCAGCTCGAAAAGAAAATGATGACGGCCATAAAGTGAGATTGGTACACGATAGACTGATTGTTGGCAATGAAACGTTTTTCTGGAACGACACATCGAATAGCCGTACTAAAATCGCCTGGGACCCTGCACGGAACTCCTACTGACTACCCGCTCCCACTCCTTCGAGCTATCGACACCTTACTATTCTTAACCTCAATGCTCAGAGCTTAATCAATAAAGCAGAATCGCTTGAAGTCTTACTGATCATTCATAGTGCCCACATAGTTGTGATAACTGAAACTTGGGTTCACTCTGGCGTTAGTGACGACTGCGTTTTCCCTCCCTCTTACCATGTCTTCAGGCGTGATAGGGGTTTCCGCGGCGGCGGCATCGCTATCCTAATAAAACATGATATTAAAAGTGAGATTTTACAGCAAATAGGCAACCATGAAAGTTTATTCCTAAATGTTAATTACGTTGGCGACACCTTCATTCTGGGCGCGCTGTATATGCCTGCAGATTCTGGTCCTGACTATATGAACAAATTGCAGGATCACATCTATTCATTTAGGAACAGTAAAATCATCATTTCTGGAGAGTTTAATATTCCAAATATGAATTGGTGTACTGGATCTTTTGAACGTTCTGGGAATGCAGACATAATTTCGGACCTAATGATTGTACATGACCTTGTACAGTTGTAACTGAGCCAACAAGGGTGCGAGGAATGCGCAGTTCCGTTTTAGACTTAGTATTTGTCAGCCGCTTGTTTTCTGTGCACATGTCATCTGTATTGGAGGGGTAAATTTTCTTAAAGATATAAAATAATTTTCACGTGCAAATGATGAATCAGTACTTGATTATTTAGACATTGCTTTTGACAGATTTTTGGGTGAAGATGTCTCGGTTTTGTGGGATACTTTCAGGGAGCACTGCGAATATTGTCTGCTGAATTTTATTCCAGACAAAAAGATAGCCGTAAAGAGAAAGAATCTGTGGATTAATAGCCACATTATTAAGCTAAAACGTAAAGACAAGCGCCTGAAGCGCTCTAAACGGGCAAACATAGATCTTTTAGCAGAACTTGCAGCTGAACTTCCTTGAATATTAGATTTGCCACGAAACCGTACTTCACAGAATGTCTCCCGGAATTCAGAAAAAGTAATCCTGCTAAGTTTTGGAATCATATCAGAGAGTCTCATAAGCCGATCGAACAAATTGTCACGAATGGACGCGTTGTTACGTGCCAAATGGGCATTGCCACAGCTTTTAATAATTATTTCCACTCCGTATTCTCAGCTGATGGAGATGAAAATATTGAGGGCTTTGTTTGTGATTCCTTCGAACATTTAGGCATTGTATCTGATGAAGGTGTCATTGAAATGCTACTCCGATTAGATACGAAGCGTTCTCCCGGCCCAGATGGCATCGCTAATGCTTTTTTTTTGCGGCGCGATGCTGAATCATTGTCTCATTTTTTTGCCCAAAATATTTCGTGCTCGCTTATCTT
>JARKHS020036609.1:0-101860 GCA_030143305.2 Amblyomma americanum | reverse complement strand
TTTTTTCAAGCCCTCCAGTGCCTCAAACCTCTCAAATGGGGGTAAAAGTCGCACAATCAGTCCCGTGATTCCCTTTTGATTACAATTTTGAAGTCATGAATGTCACAGCATTCAGAGGACATTTGCTTTTGAGACCCCACTTCTGACACCAGTGTGATGACCCCCATAATGCGCAGGTCCACACGGGACGGAGAGGCAAAGAGACACCGTATGGCTCAGTTTAAACAAACAGATATATTCAATAATTATACATGATTAAGATTCAGAGGCTGGGGCGTCCGAGCTTACGTGCCGACGACTTCATGGGGGCGATGGAGTGGCTCCGGAGTTGGGCTCGAGCGGTTGCTGGCAGAAGCTGCACGCCGTCGGGCTTCGGCGCTGAAGGCCCTCTTGGCGAACGATGTCGTCCTGAGCGTGCCCCTTCCGTACTGCTCCTCCATTTTTATATCCTCTTCTCCACACTCCCTAGGGTGAGGACGCCCACGCCAAGGGGAAGGAGGGGGGGCTAGGGCTTTCACTTGGGCGCACAAACGTACCACCGCACTTATTGTCTCGCCCGCCTCACGTGTTGAGTCCGAGGGAAAGAATGTTGTCTTCGAGGTAGCGCATAGCGTCGGCTGTGGTAAGGCGCGCTCTGACCCGCTGACAGTTCCCGCGTCCTGGAATGTGCTCGCGAGGGCCGCCACTGGAACCGCCACGCCAATTGGGGAGGATAAAGCCTGTTTCCCCGCGGCGGCGGCGGCGGGTCCGGTTGGGTCCGGTTGGGCTTAAACCCCTTCGTTCTGGTTGTCACTCTCAACGAGCATGGCTGGGTAATTGATGATGCCTGTCATCTGGGTCTCCGTCTACGCCGCGCCGTCGAACGTGGAACCTCGTAGCACACACAAGGAATGTACCTCGTAGCACACACAAGGAATGTACCTCGTAGCACACACAAGAAATGTACCTCGTAGCACACAAGGAATGTCACAAAGTTGATAAACGCCGACGATACCGCTTCTATCCCCGCACGTGTAGGCGCTCGTTGCTGTAGATGCGCCGAACTAGAAAATGCCCTGCATAACGCAGAACAAGGTAATCGTTAGCGTCATTGCCAGTCCGCGTCCATCGCTCCCACAGAATACGAACCGATGAGGTGCTTCTTATATATTGGTGGTCTCAGATGACGTCACACCGCTACTACCAGGTGGTGTCGCTAGAAGAGCGAGGTCCCGAGAAAATAACAATGTTGTCATCTGGTCAACAGTGTGATCCGGACGAAGTGTATAAACTCCGACGATATCGCTTCTATCCCCGCACGTGTAGGCGCTCGTTGCTGTAGATGCGCCGATCTGGAAAATGCCCTGCATAACGCAGAACAAGGCCCTCGTTAGCGTCATTGCCAGTCCGCGTCCATCGTACCCACAGAATACGAACCGGTGACGTGCTTCTTGTATATTGGTGGTCTCAGGTGACGTCACACCGCGACTACCAGGTGGTGTCGCTAGACGAGCCAGGTCGCCAGAAAATAACCATGCTGTCATGTGGTCAACAGTGTAATCCGGATGAAGTTGATAAACGCCGACGATATCGCTTCTATCCCCGCACATGTAGGCGCTCGTTGCTGTAGCTACGCCGATCTGGAAAATGCTCTGCAGAACGCAGAACAAGGTCCCCGTTAGCGTTATTGCCTGTCCGCGTCCGTCGTGCCCACAGAATACAAACCGGTGAGGTGCTTCTTGTATATTGGTGGTCTCGGTTGACATCACACCGCGGCTATCAGGTGCTGTCGCTAGAAGAGCCAGGTCGCCAGAAAATAACCATGCTGTCATCTGGTCAACAGTGTAATCAGGAAGAAGTTGATAAACGCCGACGATATCGCCTCTATCCACGCACGTGTAGGCGCTCGTTGCTGGAGATGCGCCGATCAGGAAATTGCCCTGCAGAATGCAGAACAAGGTCGTCGTAGGCGTCATTGCCAGTCCGCGTCCATCGTGCCCACTGAATACGAACCGGTGAGGTGCGTGTTTTATAGTGGTGCTCTCAGGTGACGTCACACCACGACTTCCATTTATTGTCGCTAGAAGAGTCAGGTCGCCAGAAAATAACCATGCTGTCATCTGGTCAACAGTGTAATCCGGACGAAGTTGATAAACGCCAACGATATCGCTTCTATCCCCGCACGTGTAGCCGCTCGTTGTTGTAGATGCGCCGATCTGGAAAATGCCCTGCAGAACGCAGATCAAGGACCTCGTAGGCGTCATTGCCAGTCCGCGTCCATCGTGCCCACAGAATACGAACCGGTGAGGTGCTTCTTGTATATTGGTGGTCTCAGGAGACGTCACACCGTGACTACCACGTAGTGTCGCTAGAAGAGCCAGGTCCCGAGAATACAACAATGCTGTCATCTGGTCAACAGTGTAATCCGGACGAAGTCGATAAGCGCCGACGATATCGCTTCTATCCCCGCACGTGTAGGCGCTCGTTGCTGTAGATGCGCCGATCTGGAAAATGCCCTGCATAACGCAGAACAAGGTCCTCGTAGGCGTCATTGCCAGTCCGCGTCCATCGTGCCCACAGAATACGAACCGGTGAGGTGCTTGTTTTATAGTGGGGCTCTCAGCTGACGTCACACCGTGACTTAAAGGTATTGTCGCTAGGAGAGTCAGGTCGCCAGAAAATAACCATGCTGTCATCTGGTCAACAGTGTAATCCGGACGAAGTTGATAAACGCCAAGGATATCGCTTCTATCCCCGCACGTGTAGCCGCTCGTTGCTGTAGATGCGCCGATCTGGAAAATGCCCTGCAGAACGCAGAACAAGGTCCTCGTAGGCGTCATTGCCAGTCCGCGTCCATCGTGCCCACAGAATACGAACCGGTGAGGTGCTTCTTGTATATTGGTGGTCTCAGGTGACGTCACACCGCGACTACCAGGTGGTGTCGCTAGAAGAGCCAGGTCCCGAGAATATAACAATGCTGTCATCTGGTCAACAGTGTAATCCGGACGAAGTCGATAAACGCCGACGATATCGCTTCTATCCCCGCACGTGTTGGCGCTCGTTGCTGTAGATGCGCCGATCTGGAAAATGCCCTGCATAACGCAGAACAAGGTCCTCGTTAGCGTCATTGCCAGTCCGCGTCCATCGTGCCCACATAATACGAACCGGTGAGGTGCTTCTTTTATAGTGGTGCTCTCAGGTGACGTCACACCGCGACATCCAGGTATTGTCGCTAGAAGAGTCAGGTCGCCAGAAAATAACCATCATGTCATCAGGTCATCAGTGTAATCCGGATGATGTTGATAAACGCCGACGATATCGGTATCTATCCCCGCACATGTAGGCGCTCGTTGCTGTAGATACGCCGATCTGGAAAATGCTCTGCACAACGCAGAACAAGGTCCTCGTTAGCGTTATTGCCAGACCGCCTCCGTCGTGCCCACAGAATACAAACCGGTGAGGTGCTTCTTGTATATTGGTGGTCTCGGTTGACATCACACCGCGACTACCAGGTAGTGTCGCTAGAAGAGCCAGGTCCCGAGAATACAACAATGCTGTCATCTAGTCAACAGTGTAATCCGGACGAAGTTGATAAACGCCAAGGATATCGCTTCTATCCCCGCACGTGTAGCCGCTCGTTGCTGTAGATGCGCCGATCTGGAAAATGCCCTGCAGAACGCAGAACAAGGTCCTCGTAGGCGTCATTGCCAGTCCGCGTCCATCGTGCCCACAGAATACGAACCGGTGAGGTGCTTCTTGTATATTGGTGGTCTCAGGTGACGTCACACCGCGACTACCAGGTGGTGTCGCTAGAAGAGCCAGGTCCCGAGAATATAACAATGCTGTCATCTGGTCAACAGTGTAATCCGGACGAAGTTGATAAACGCCGACGATATCGCTTCTATCCCCGCACGTGTAGGCGCTCGTTGCTGTAGATGCGCCGATCTGGAAAATGCCCTGCATAACGCAGAACAAGGTCCTCGTTAGCGTCATTGGCAGTCCGCGTCCATCGTGCCCACAGAATACGAACCGATGAGGTGCTTCTTATATATTGGTGGTCTCAGGTAACGTCACACCGTGACTACCAGGTGGTGTCGCTAGAAGAGCCAGGTCCCGAGAAAATAACAATGTTGTCATCTGGTCAACAGTGTAATCCGGACGAAGTTGATAAACGCCGACGATATCGCTTCTATCCCTGCACGTGTAGGCGCTCGTTGCTGGAGATGCGCCGATCAGGAAATTGCCCTGCAGAACGCAGAACAAGGTCCTCGTAGGCGTCATTGCCAGTCCGCGTCCATCGTGCCCACAGAATACGAACCGGTGAGGTGCTTCTTTTATAGTGGTGGCTCTCAGGTGACGTCACACCGCGACTTACCAGGTATTGTCGCTAGAAGAGTCAGGTCGCCAGAAAATAACCATGCTGTCATCTGGTCAACAGTGTAATCCGGACGAAGTTGATAAACGCCGACGATATCGCTTCTATCCCCGCACGTGTAGGCGCTCGTTGCTGTAGATGCGCCGATCTGGAAAATGCCCTGCAGAACGCAGAACAAGGTCCTCGTAGGCGTCATTGCCAGTCCGCGTCCATCGTGCCCACAGAATACGAACCGGTGAGGTGCTTCTTGTATATTGGTGGTCTCAGGTGACGTCACACCGCGACTACCAGGTAGTGTCGCTAGAAGAGCCAGGTCCCGAGAATATAACAATGCTGTCATCTGGTCAACAGTGTAATCCGGACGAAGTCGATAAACGCCGACGATATCGCTTCTATCCCCGCACGTGTAGGCGCTCGTTGCTGTAGATGCGCCGATCTGGAAAATGCCCTGCAGAACGCAGAACAAGGTCCTCGTAGGCGTCATTGCCAGTCCGCGTCCATCGTGCCCACAGAATACGAACCGGTGAGGTGCTTCTTGTATATTGGTGGTCTCAGGTGACGTCACACCGCGACTACCAGGTGGTGTCGCTAGAAGAGCCAGGTCGCCGAGAAAATAACCATGCTGTCATCTGGTCAACAGTGTAATCCGGACGAAGTTGATAAACGCCGACGATATCGCTTCTATCCCCGCACGTGTAGGCGCTCGTTGCTGTAGATGCGCCGATCTGGAAAATGCCCTGCATAACGCAGAACAAGGTCCTCGTTAGCGTCATTGCCAGTCCGCGTCCATCGTGCCCACAGAATACGAACCGGTGAGGTGCTTCTTTTATAGTGGTGCTCTCAGGTGACGTCACACCGCGACATCCAGGTATTGTCGCTAGAAGAGCCAGGTCGCCAGAAAATAACCATCATGTCACCAGGTCATCAGTGTAATCCGGATGATGTTGATAAACGCCGACGATATAGGTTCTATCCCCGCACATGTAGGCGCTCGTTGCTGTAGATACGCCGATCTGGAAAATGCTCTGCACTACGCAGAACAAGGTCCTCGTTAGCGTTATTGCCAGTCCGCCTCCGTCGTGCCCACAGAATACAAACCGGTGAGGTGCTTCTTGTATATTGGTGGTCTCGGTTGACATCACACCGCGACTACCAGGTAGTGTCGCTAGAAGAGCCAGGTCCCGAGAATACAACAATGCTGTCATCTAGTCAACAGTGTAATCAGGAAGAAGTTGATAAACGCCGACGATATCGCCTCTATCCACGCACGTGTAGGCGCTCGTTGCTGGAGATGCGCCGATCAGGAAATTGCCCTGCAGAACGCAGAACAAGGTCCTCGTAGGCGTCATTGCCAGTCCGCGTCCATCGTGCTCACTGAATACGAACCGGTGAGGTGCTTGTTTTATAGTGGTGCTCTCAGGTGACGTCACACCACGACTTCCAGGTATTGTCGCTAGAAGAGTCAGGTCGCCAGAAAATAAGCATGCTGTCATCTGGTCAGCAGTGTAATCCGGACGAAGTTGATAAACGCCAACGATATCGCTTCTATCCCCGCACGTGTAGCCGCTCGTTGCTGTAGATGCGCCGATCTGGAAAATGCCCTGCAGAACGCAGAACAAGGTCCTCGTAGGCGTCATTGCCAGTCCGCGTCCATCGTGCCCACAGAATACGAACCGGTGAGGTGCTTCTTGTATATTGGTGGTCTCAGGTGACGTCACACCGTGACTTCCACGTAGTGTCGCTAGAAGAGCCAGGTCCCGAGAATACAACAATGCTGTCATCTGGTCAACAGTGTAATTCGGACGAAGTTGATAAACGCCGACGATATCGCTTCTATCCCCGCACGTGTAGACGCTCGTTGCTGTAAATGCGCCGATCTGGAAAATGCCCTGCATAACGCAGAACAAGGTCCTCGTTAGCGTCATTGGCAGTCCGCGTCCATCGTGCCCACAGAATACGAACCGTTGAGGTGCTTCTTATATATTGGTGGTCTCAGGTAACGTCACACCGTGACTACCAGGTGGTGTCGCTAGAAGAGCCAGGTCCCGAGAAAATAACAATGTTGTCATCTGGTCAACAGTGTAATCCGGACGAAGTTGATAAACGCCGACGATATCGCTTCTATCCCTGCACGTGTAGGCGCTCGTTGCTGGAGATGCGCCGATCAGGAAATTGCCCTGCAGAACGCAGAACAAGGTCCTCGTAGGCGTCATTGCCAGTCCGCGTCCATCGTGCCCACAGAATACGAACCGGTGAGGAGCTTGTTTTATAGTGGTGCTCTCAGGTGACGTCACACCGCGACTTAAAGGTATTGTCGCTAGAAGAGTCAGGTCGCCAGAAAATAACCATGCTGTCATCTGGCCAACAGTGTAATCCGGACGAAGTGTATAAACGCCAAGGATATCGCTTCTATCCCCGCACGTGTAGCCGCTCGTTGCTGTAGATGCGCCGATCTGGAAAATGCCCTGCAGAACGCAGAACAAGGTCCTCGTAGGCGTCATTGCCAGTCCGCGTCCATCGTGCCCACAGAATACGAACCGGTGAGGTGCTTCTTGTATATTGGTGGTCTCAGGTGACGTCACACCGTGACTACCACGTAGTGTCGCTAGAAGAGCCAGGTCCCGAGAATACAACAATGCTGTCATCTGGTCAACAGTGTAATCCGGACGAAGTCGATAAACGCCGACGATATCGCTTCTATCCCCGCACGTGTAGGCGCTCGTTGCTGTAGATGCGCCGACCTGGAAAATGCCCTGCATAACGCAGAACAAGGTCCTCGTTAGCGTCATTGCCAGTCCGCGTCCATCGTGGCCACAGAATACGAACCGGTGAGGTGCTTCTTTTATAGTGGTGCTCTCAGGTGACGTCACACCGCGACATCCAGGTATTGTCGCTAGAAGAGCCAGGTCGCCAGAAAATAACCATCATGTCACCAGGTCATCAGTGTAATCCGGATGATGTTGATAAACGCCGACGATATAGGTTCTATCCCCGCACATGTAGGCGCTCGTTGCTGTAGATACGCCGATCTGGAAAATGCTCTGCACTACGCAGAACAAGGTCCTCGTTAGCGTTATTGCCAGTCCGCCTCCGTCGTGCCCACAGAATACAAACCGGTGAGGTGCTTCTTGTATATTGGTGGTCTCGGTTGACATCACACCGCGACTACCAGGTAGTGTCGCTAGAAGAGCCAGGTCCCGAGAATACAACAATGCTGTCATCTAGTCAACAGTGTAATCAGGAAGAAGTTGATAAACGCCGACGATATCGCCTCTATCCACGCACGTGTAGGCGCTCGTTGCTGGAGATGCGCCGATCAGGAAATTGCCCTGCAGAACGCAGAACAAGGTCCTCGTAGGCGTCATTGCCAGTCCGCGTCCATCGTGCCCACTGAATACGAACCGGTGAGGTGCTTGTTTTATAGTGGTGCTCTCAGGTGACGTCACACCACGACTTCCAGGTATTGTCGCTAGAAGAGTCAGGTCGCCAGAAAATAACCATGCTGTCATCTGGTCAGCAGTGTAATCCGGACGAAGTTGATAAACGCCAACGATATCGCTTCTATCCCCGCACGTGTAGCCGCTCGTTGCTGTAGATACGCCGATCTGGAAAATGCTCTCCACAACGCAGAACAAGGTCCTCGTTAGCGTTATTGCCAGACCGCCTCCGTCGTGCCCACAGAATACAAACCGGTGAGGTGCTTCTTGTATATTGGTGGTCTCGGTTGACATCACACCGTGACTTCCACGTAGTGTCGCTAGAAGAGCCAGGTCCCGAGAATACAACAATGCTGTCATCTGGTCAACAGTGTAATCCGGACGAAGTTGATAAACGCAGACGATATCGCTTCTATCCCCGCACGTGTAGACGCTCGTTGCTGTAAATGCGCTGATCTGGAAAATGTCCTGCAGAACGCAGAACAAGGTCCTCGTAGGCGTCATTGCCAGCCCACGTCCATCGTGTCCACAGAAGACGAACCGGTAAGGTGCTTCTTGTATATTGGTGGTCTCAGGTGACGTCACACCACGACTACCAGGCGGTGTCGCTAGAAGAGCCAGGTCGCAAGAAAATAACCGTGCTGTCATCTGGTCAACAGTGTAATCCGGAAGAAGTTGATAAACGCCGACGATATCGCTTCTATCCCCGCACGTGTAGGCGCTCGTTGCTGTAGATGCGCCGATCTGGAAAATGCCCTGCATAACGCAGAACAAGGTCCTCGTTAGCGTCATTGGCAGTCCGCGTCCATCGTGCCCACAGAATACGAACCGATGAGGTGCTTCTTATATATTGGTGGTCTCAGGTAACGTCACACCGTGACTACCAGGTGGTGTCGCTAGAAGAGCCAGGTCCCGAGAAAATAACAATGTTGTCATCTGGTCAACAGTGTAATCCGGACGAAGTTGATAAACGCCGACGATATCGCTTCTATCCCTGCACGTGTAGGCGCTCGTTGCTGGAGATGCGCCGATCAGAAAATTGCCCCGCAGAACGCAGAACAAGGTCCTCGTAGGCGTCATTGCCAGTCCGCGTCCATCGTGCCCACAGAATACGAACCGGTGAGGAGCTTGTTTTATAGTGGTGCTCTCAGGTGACGTCACACCGCGACTTAAAGGTATTGTCGCTAGAAGAGTCAGGTCGCCAGAAAATAACCATGCTGTCATCTGGCCAACAGTGTAATCCGGACGAAGTGTATAAACGCCAAGGATATCGCTTCTATCCCCGCACGTGTAGCCGCTCGTTGCTGTAGATGCGCCGATCTGGAAAATGCCCTGCAGAACGCAGAACAAGGTCCTCGTAGGCGTCATTGCCAGTCCGCGTCCATCGTGCCCACAGAATACGAACCGGTGAGGTGCTTCTTGTATATTGGTGGTCTCAGGTGACGTCACACCGTGACTACCACGTAGTGTCGCTAGAAGAGCCAGGTCCCGAGAATACAACAATGCTGTCATCTGGTCAACAGTGTAATCCGGACGAAGTCGATAAACGCCGACGATATCGCTTCTATCCCCGCACGTGTAGGCGCTCGTTGCTGTAGATGCGCCGATCTGGAAAATGCCCTGCATAACGCAGAACAAGGTCCTCGTTAGCGTCACTGGCAGTCCGCGTCCATCGAGCCCACAGAATACGAACCGATGAGGTGCTTCTTATATATTGGTGGTCTCAGGTAACGTCACACCGTGACTACCAGGTGGTGTCGCTAGAAGAGCCAGGTCCCGAGAAAATAACAATGTTGTGATCTGGTCAACAGTGTAATCCGGACGAAGTTGATAAACGCCGACGATATCGCTTCTATCCCTGCACGTGTAGGCGCTCGTTGCTGGAGATGCGCCGATCAGGAAATTGCTCTGCAGAACGCAGAACAAGGTCCTCGTAGGCGTCATTGCCAGTCCGTGTCCATCGTGCCCACAGAATACGAACCGGTGAGGTGCTTGTTTTATAGTGGGGCTCTCAGGTGACGTCACACCGCGACTTAAAGGTATTGTCGCTAGGAGAGTCAGGTCGCCAGAAAATAACCATGCTGTCATCTGGTCAACAGTGTAATCCGGACGAAGTTGATAAACGCCAAGGATATCGCTTCTATCCCCGCACGTGTAGCCGCTCGTTGCTGTAGATGCGCCGATCTGGAAAATGCCCTGCAGAACGCAGAACAAGGTCCTCGTAGGCGTCATTGCCAGTCCGCGTCCATCGTGCCCACAGAATACGAACCGGTGAGGTGCTTCTTGTATATTGGTGGTCTCAGGTGACGTCACACCGCGACTACCAGGTGGTGTCGCTAGAAGAGCCAGGTCCCGAGAATATAACAATGCTGTCATCTGGTCAACAGTGTAATCCGGACGAAGTCGATAAACGCCGACGATATCGCTTCTATCCCAGCACGTGTTGGCGCTCGTTGCTGTAGATGCGCCGATCTGGAAAATGCCCTGCATAACGCAGAACAAGGTCCTCGTTAGCGTCATTGCCAGTCCGCGTCCATCGTGCCCACAGAATACGAACCGGTGAGGTGCTTCTTTTATAGTGGTGCTCTCAGGTGACGTCACACCGCGACATCCAGGTATTGTCGCTAGAAGAGCCAGGTCGCCAGAAAATAACCATCATGTCACCAGGTCATCAGTGTAATCCGGATGATGTTGATAAACGCCGACGATATCGGTTCTATCCCCGCACATGTAGGCGCTCGTTGCTGTAGATACGCCGATCTGGAAAATGCTCTGCACAACGCAGAACAAGGTCCTCGTTAGCGTTATTGCCAGTCCGCCTCCGTCGTGCCCACAGAATACAAACCGGTGAGGTGCTTCTTGTATATTGGTGGTCTCGGTTGACATCACACCGCGACTACCAGGTAGTGTCGCTAGAAGAGCCAGGTCCCGAGAATACAACAATGCTGTCATCTAGTCAACAGTGTAATCAGGAAGAAGTTGATAAACGCCGACGATATCGCCTCTATCCACGCACGTGTAGGCGCTCGTTGCTGGAGATGCGCCGATCAGGAAATTGCCCTGCAGAACGCAGAACAAGGTCCTCGTAGGCGTCATTGCCAGTCCGCGTCCTTCGTGCCCACTGAATACGAACCGGTGAGGTGCTTGTTTTATAGTGGTGCTCTCAGGTGACGTCACACCACGACTTCCAGGTATTGTCGCTAGAAGAGTCAGGTCGCCAGAAAATAACCATGCTGTCATCTGGTCAGCAGTGTAATCCGGACGAAGTTGATAAACGCCAACGATATCGCTTCTATCCCCGCACGTGTAGCCGCTCGTTGCTGTAGATGCGCCGATCTGGAAAATGCCCTGCAGAACGCAGAACAAGGTCCTCGTAGGCGTCATTGCCAGTCCGCGTCCATCGTGCCCACAGAATACGAACCGGTGAGGTGCTTCTTGTATATTGGTGGTCTCAGGTGACGTCACACCGTGACTTCCACGTAGTGTCGCTAGAAGAGCCAGGTCCCGAGAATACAACAATGCTGTCATCTGGTCAACAGCGTAATCCGGACGAAGTTGATAAACGCAGACGATATCGCTTCTATCCCCGCACGTGTAGACGCTCGTTGCTGTAAATGCGCTGATCTGGAAAATGTCCTGCAGAACGCAGAACAAGGTCCTCGTAGGCGTCATTGCCAGCCCACGTCCATCGTGTCCACACAAGACGAACCGGTAAGGTGCTTCTTGAATATTGGTGGTCTCAGGTGACGTCACACCACGACTACCAGGCGGTGTCGCTAGAAGAGCCAGGTCGCAAGAAAATAACCGTGCTCTCATCTGGTGGACAGTGTAATCCGGAAGAAGTTGATAAACGCCGACGATATCGCTTCTATCCCCGCACGTGTAGGCGCTCGTTGCTGTAGATGCGCCGATCTGGAAAATGCCCTGCATAACGCAGAACAAGGTCCTCGTTGGCGTCATTGGCAGTCCGCGTCCATCGTGCCCACAGAATACGAACCGATGAGGTGCTTCTTGTATATTGGTGGTCTCAGGTGACGTCACACCGTGACTACCACGTAGTGTCGCTAGAAGAGCCAGGTCCCGAGAATACAACAATGCTGTCATCTGGTCAACAGTGTAATCCGGACGAAGTTGATAAACGCCGACGATATCGCTTCTATCCCCGCACGTGTAGATGCTCGTTGCTGTAGATGCGCTGATCTAGAAAATGTCCTGCAGAACGCAGAACAAGGTCCTCGTAGGCGTCATTGCCAGCCCACGTCCATCGTGTCCACAGAAGACGAACCGGTAAGGTGCTTCTTGTATATTGGTGGTCTCCGGTGATGTCACACCGCGACTACCAGGTGGTGTCGCTAGAAGAGCCAGGTCGCCAGAAAATAACCGTGCTGTCATCTGGTCAACAGTGTAATCCGGAAGAAGTTGATAAACGCCGACGATATCGCTTCTATCCCCGCACGTGTAGGCGCTCGTTGCTGTAGATGCGCCGATCTGGAAAATTCTCTGCATAACGCAGAACAAGGTCCTCGTTAGCGTCATTGGCAGTCCGCGTCCATAGTGCCCACAGAATACGAACCGATCAGGTGCTTCTTATATATTCGTGGTCTCAGGTAACGTCACAACGTGACTACCAGGTGGTGTCGCTAGAAGAGCCAGGTCCCGAGAAAATAACAACGTTGTCATCTGGTCAACAGTGTAATCCGGACGAAGTTGATAAACGCCGAAGATATCGCTTCTATCCCTGCACGTGTAGGCGCTCGTTGCTGGAGATGCGCCGATCAGGAAATTGCCCTGCAGGACGCAGAACAGGGTCCTCGTAGGCGTCATTGCCAGTCCGCGTCCATCGTGCCCACAGAATACGAACCGGTGAGGTGCTTGTTTTATAGTGGTGCTCTCAGGTGACGTCACACCGCGACTTAAAGGTATTGTCGCTAGGAGATTCAGGTCGCCAGAAAATAACGATGCTGTCATCTGGTCAACAGTGTAATCCGGACGAAGTTGATAAACGCCAAGGATATCGCTTCTATCCCCGCACGTGTAGCCACTCGTTGCTGTAGATGCGCCGATCTGGAAAATGCCCTGCAGAACGCAGAACAAGGTCCTCGTAGGCGTCATTGCCAGTCCGCGTCCATCGTGCCCACAGAATACGAACCGGTGAGGTGCTTCTTGTATATTGGTGGTCTCAGGTGACGTCACACCGCGACTACCAGGTGGTGTCGCTAGAAGAGCCAGGTCCCGAGAATATAACAATGCTGTCATCTGGTCAACAGTGTAATCCGGACGAAGTTGATAAACGCCGACGATATCGCTTCTATCCCCGCATGTGTAGGCACTCGTTGCTGTAGATGCGCCGATCTGGAAAATGCCCTGCATAACGCAGAACAAGGTCCTCGTTAGCGTCATTGCCAGTCCGCGTCCATCGTGCGCACAGAATACGAACCGGTGAGGTGCTTCTTTTACAGTGGTGCTCTCAGGTGACGTCACACCGCGACTTCCAGGTATTGTCGCTAGAAGAGTCAGGTCGCCAGAAAATAACCATCATGTCATCTGGTCAACAGTGTAATCCGGATAAAGTTGATAACGCCGACGATATCGCTTCTATCCCCGCACGTGTAGGCGCTCGTTGCTGTTGATGCGCCGATCAGGAAAATGCCCTGCAGAACGCAGAACAAGGTCCTCGTAGGCGTCATTGCCAGTCCGCGTCCATCGTGTCCGCAGAAGACGAACCGGTGTGTGATTGTTTTATAGTGGTGTTCTTGGGTGACGTCACACCGCGGCTACCAGGTGGTGCCACTAGAAGAGCCAGGTCGCCAGAAAATAACCATGCTGTCATCTGGTCAACTGTAATCCAGACGAAGTTGATAAACGCCGACGATATCGCTTCTATCCCAGCATGTGTAGGCGCTCGTTGCTGTAGATGCGCCGATCAGGAAAATGCCCTGCAGAACGCAGAACATGGTCCTCGTTAGCGTCATTGCCAGTCCCCGTCCATCGTGTCCGCAGAAGACGAACCGGGGAGGTGATTGTTTTATAGTGGTGTTCTTGGGTGACGTCACACCGCGACTTCCAGGTGGTGCCACTAGAAGAGCCAGGTCGCCAGAAAATAACCATGCTGTCATCTGGTCAACTGTAATCCGGACGAAGTTGATAAACGCCGACGATATCGCTTCTATCCCAGCATGTGTAGGCGCTCGTTGCTGTAGATGCGCCGATCAGGAAAATGCCCTGCAGAACGCAGAACATGGTCCTCGTTAGCGTCATTGCCAGTCCCCGTCCATCGTCCCACAGAATACGAACTGGTGGGGTGCTTGTTTTATGAGCTCTCAGGTGACTTCACACTGCGACTTCCAGGTATTGTCGCTAGAAGAGTCAGGTCGCCAGAAAATAACCATGCTGTAATCTGGTCAACAGTGTCATCCGGACGAAGTTGATAAACGCCAACGATATTGCTTCTATCACCGCACGTGTAGCCGCTCGTTGCTGTAGATGCGCCGATCTGGAAAATGCCCTGCAGAACGCAGAACAAGGTCCTCGTAGGCGACATTGCTAGTCCGCGTCCATCGTGCCCACAGAATACGAACCGGTGAGGTGCTTCTTGTATATTGGTGGTCTCATGTGACGTCACACCGCGACTACCAGGTGGTGTCGCTAGAAGAGCCAGGTCGCCTGAAAATAACCATGCTGTCATGTGGTCAACAGTGTAATCCGGAAGAAGTTGATAAACGCCGACGATATCCCCTCTAACCCCGCACGTGTAGGCGCTCGTTGCTGTAGATGCGCCGATCAGGAAAATGCCCTGCATAACGCAGAACAAGGTCCTCGTTAGCGTCATTGCCAGTCCGCGTCCATCGTGCCCACAGAATACGAACCGATGAGGTGCTTCTTATATATTGGTGGTCTCAGGTGACGTCACACCGCGACTACCAGGTGGTGTCGCTAGAAGAGCCAGGTCGCCAGAAAATAACCATGCTGTCATCTGGTCAACAGTGTAATCCGGACGAAGTTGATAACGCCGACGATATCGCTTCTTTCCCCGCACGTGTAGGCGGTCGTTGCTGTAGATGCGCCGATCTGGAAAATTCTCTGCATAACGCAGAACAAGGTCCTCGTTAGCGTCATTGGCAGTCCGCGTCCATAGTGCCCACAGAATACGAACCGATGAGGTGCTTCTTATATATTCGTGGTCTCAGGTAACGTCACAACGTGACTACCAGGTGGTGTCGCTAGAAGAGCCAGGTCCCGAGAAAATAACAATGTTGTCATCTGGTCAACAGTGTAATCCGGACGAAGTTGATAAACGCCGAAGATATCGCTTCTATCCCCGCACGTGTAGGCGCTCGTTGCTGTTGATGCGCCGATCAGGAAAATGCCCTGCAGAACGCAGAACAAGGTCCTCGTAGGCGTCATTGCCAGTCCGCGTCCATCGTGTCCGCAGAAGACGAACCGGTGTGTGATTGTTTTATAGTGGTGTTCTTGGGTGACGTCACACCGCGGCTACCAGGTGGTGCCACTAGAAGAGCCAGGTCGCCAGAAAATAACCATGCTGTCATCTGGTCAACTGTAATCCAGACGAAGTTGATAAACGCCGACGATATCGCTTCTATCCCAGCATGTGTAGGCGCTCGTTGCTGTAGATGCGCCGATCAGGAAAATGCCCTGCAGAACACAGAACAAAGTCCTCGTAGGCGTCAGTGCCAGTCCGCGACCATCGTGCCTACAGAATACGAACCGGTGATGTGATTCTTCTATATATTGGTGGTCTCAGGTGACGTCACACCGCGACTACCAGGTGGTGTCTCTAGAAGAGCCAGGTCGCCAGAAAATAACCACGCTGTCATCTGGTCAACAGTGTAATGCGGAAGAAGTTGATAAACGCCGACGATATCGCTTCTATCCCCGCACGTGTAGGCGGTAGTTGCTGTAGATGCGCCGATCAGGAAAATGCCCTGCAGAACGCAGAACAAGGTCCTCGTAGGCGTCATTGCCAGCCCACGTCCATCGTGTCCACAGAAGACGAACCGGTGAGGTGCTTCTTGTATATTGGTGGTCTCAGGTGACGTCACCCCGCGACTACCAGGTGGTGTCTCTAGAAGAGCCAGGTCGCCAGAAAATAACCACGCTGTCATCTGGTCAACAGTGTAATCCGGACGAAGTTGATAACGCCGACGATATCGCTTCTATCCCCGCACGTGTAGGCGGTAGTTGCTGTAGATGCGCCGATCAGGAAAATGCCCTGCAGAACGCAGAACAAGGTCCTCGTAGGCGTCATTGCCAGTCCGCGTCCATCGTGTCCGCAGAAGACGAACCGGGGAGGTGATTGTTTTATAGTGGTGTTCTTGGGTGACGTCACACCGCGACTTCCAGGTGGTGCCACTAGAAGAGCCAGGTCGCCAGAAAATAACCATGCTGTCATCTGGTCAACTGTAATCCGGACGAAGTTGATAAACGCCGACGATATCGCTTCTATCCCAGCATGTGTAGGCGCTCGTTGCTGTAGATGCGCCGATCAGGAAAATGCCCTGCAGAACGCAGAACATGGTCCTCGTTAGCGTCATTGCCAGTCCCCGTCCATCGTCCCACAGAATACGAACTGGTGGGGTGCTTGTTTTATGAGCTCTCAGGTGACTTCACACTGCGACTACCAGGTATTGTCGCTAGAAGAGTCAGGTCGCCAGAAAATAACCATGCTGTAATCTGGTCAACAGTGTCATCCGGACGAAGTTGATAAACGCCAACGATATTGCTTCTATCACCGCACGTGTAGCCGCTCGTTGCTGTAGATGCGCCGATCTGGAAAATGCCCTGCAGAACGCAGAACAAGGTCCTCGTAGGCGACATTGCTAGTCCGCGTCCATCGTGCCCACAGAATACGAACCGGTGAGGTGCTTCTTGTATATTGGTGGTCTCAGGTGACGTCACACCGCGACTACCAGGTGGTGTCGCTAGAAGAGCCAGGTCGCCGAAAATAACCATGCTGTCATCTGGTCAACAGTGTAATCCGGAAGAAGTTGATAAACGCCGACGATATCGCTTCTATCCCCGCACGTGTAGGCGCTCGTTGCTGTAGATGCGCCGATCAGGAAAATGCCCTGCATAACGCAGAACAAGGTCCTCGTTAGCGTCATTGCCAGTCCGCGTCCATCGTGCCCACAGAATACGAACCGATGAGGTGCTTCTTATATATTGGTGGTCTCAGGTGACGTCACACCGCGACTACCAGGTGGTGTCGCTAGAAGAGCCAGGTCGCCGAGAAAATAACAATGCTGTCATCTGGTCAACAGTGTAATCCGGACGAAGTTGATAAACGCCGACGATATCGCTTCTATCCCCGCACGTGTAGGCGCTCGTTGCTGTAGATGCGCCGATCAGGAAAATGCCCTGCAGAACGCAGAACAAGGTCCTCGTAGGCGTCATTGCCAGTCCGCGTCCATCGTGTCCGCACGAAGACGAACCGGTGTGTGATTGTTTTATAGTGGGGTTCTTGGGTGACGTCACACCGCGACTACCAGGTGGTGCCACTAGAAGAGCCAGGTCGCCAGAAAATAACCATGCTGTCATCTGGTCAACTGTAATCCAGACGAAGTTGATAAACGCCGACGATATCGCTTCTATCCCAGCATGTGTAGGCGCTCGTTGCTGTAGATGCGCCGATCAGGAAAATGCCCTGCAGAACGCAGAACAATGGTCCTCGTTAGCGTCATTGCCAGTCCCCGTCCATCGTGCCCACAGAACACGAACTGGTGAGGTGCTTGTTTTATGGAGCTCTCAGGTGACTTCACACCGCGACTTCCAGGTATTGTCGCTAGAAGAGTCAGGTCGCCAGAAAATAACCATGCTGTCATCTGGTCAACAGTGTAATCCGGACGAAGTTGATAAACGCCAACGATATCGCTTCTATCCCCGCACGTGTAGCCGCTCGTTGCTGTAGATGCGCCGATCTGGAAAATGCCCTGCAGAACGCAGAACAAGGTCCTCGTAGGCGTCATTGCCAGTCCGCGTCCATCGTGCCCACAGAATACGAACCGGTGAGGTGCTTCTTGTATATTGGTGGTAGCCTGTTATACTTAGTGGCACAGGCAGGGGCATATTGGTTTACATTCTTTTTCTGGCTGCCCCACCATACTTTTTGTATATTGGTGGTCTCAGGTGACGTCACACCGCGACTTCCAGGTGGTGTCGCTAGAAGAGCCAGGTCGCCGAGAAGATAACAATGCTGTCATCTGGTCAACAGTGTAATCCGGACGAAGTTGATAAACGCCGACGATATCGCTTCTATCCCGCACGTGTAGGCGCTCGTTGCTGTAGATGCGCCGATCTGGAAAATGCCCTGCAGAACGCAGAACAAGGTCCTCGTAGGCGTCATTGCCAGTCCGCGTCCATCGTGCCCACAGAATACGAACCGGTGAGGTGCTTCTTGTATATTGGTGGTCTCATGTGACGTCACACCGCGACTACCAGGTGGTGTCGCTAGAAGAGCCAGGTCCCGAGAAGATAACAATGCTGGCATGTGGTCAACAGTGTAATCCGGACGAAGTTGATAAAGCCGACGATATCGCTTCTATCCCCGCACGTGTAGGCGCTCGTTGCTGTAGATGCGCCGATCAGGAAAATGCCCTGCAGAACGCAGAACAAGGTCCTCGTTAGCGTCATTGCCAGTCCGCGTCCATCGTGCCCACAGAATACGAACCGATGAGGTGCTTCTTATATATTGGTGGTCTCAGGTGACGTCACACCGCGACTACCAGGTGGTGTCGCTAAAAGAGCCAGGTCGCCAGAAAATAACCATGCTGTCATCTGGTCAACAGTGTAATCCGGACGAAGTTGATAACGCCGACGATATCGCTTCTTTCCCCGCACGTGTAGGCGGTCGTTGCTGTAGATGCGCCGATCAGGAAAATGCCCTGCAGAACGCAGAACAAGGTTCTCGTAGGCGTCATTGCCAGTCCGCGTCCATCGTGTCCGCAGAAGACGAGCCGGTGTGTGATTGTTTTATAGTGGTGTTCTTGGGTGACGTCACACCGCGACTACCAGGTGGTGCCACTAGAAGAGCCAGGTCCCGAGAATATAACCATCCTGTCATCTGGTCAACAGTGTAATCTGGACGAAGTTGATAAACGCCGACGATACCGCTTCTATCCCCACACGTGTAGGCGCTCGTTGCTGTAGATGCGCCGAACTAGAAAATGCCCTGCATAACGCAGAACAAGGTCCTCCTTAGCGTCATTGCCAGTCCGCGTCCATTGTTCCCACAGAATACGAACCGATGAGGTGCTTCTTATATATTGGTGGTCTCAGATGACGTCACACCGCTACTACCAGGTGGTGTCGCTAGAAGAGCGAGGTCCCGAGAAAATATCAATGCTGTCATCTGGTCAACAGTGTGATCCGGACGAAGTGTATAAACGCCGACGATATCGCTTCTATCCCCGCACGTGTAGGCGATCGTTGCTGTAGATGCGCCGATCAGGAAAATGCCCTGCATAACGCAGAACAAGGTCCTCGTTAGCGTCATTGCCAGTCCGCGTCCATCGTGCCCACAGAATACGAACCGGTGAGGTGCTTCTTTTATAGTGGTGCTCTCAGGTGACGTCACACCGCGACTTCCAGGTATTGTCGCTAGAAGAGCCAGGTCGCCAGAAAATAACCATCATGTCATCTGGTCAACAGTGTAATCCGGATAAAGTTGATAACGCCGACGATATCGCTTCTATCCCCGCACGTGTAGGCGCTCGTTGCTGTTGATGCGCCGATCAGGAAAATGCCCTGCAGAACGCAGAACAAGGTCCTCGTTAGCGTCATTGCCAGACCGCGTCCATCGTGCCCACAGAATACGAACCGGTGACGAGCTTCTTGTATATTGGTAGTCTCAAGTGACGTCACACCGCGACTACCAGGTGGTGTCGCTAGAAGGGCCAGGTCCGAAGAAAATAACAATGCTGTCATCTGGTCAACAGTGCAATCCGGACGAAGTTGATAAACGCCGACGATATCGCCTCTATCCACGCACGTGTAGGCGCTCGTTGCTGGAGATGCGCCGATTTGGAAATTGCCCTGCAGAACGCAGAACAAGGTCTTCGTAGGCATCATTGCCAGTCCGCGTAAACGTGCCCACAGAATACGAACCGGTGAGGTGCTTGTTTTACAGTGGTGCTCTCAGGTGACGTCACACCACGACTTCCAGGTGCTGTCGCTAGAAGAGTCAGGTCGCCAGAAAATAACCATGCTGTCATCTGGTCAACAGTGTAATCCGGACGAAGTTGATAAACGCCAACGATATCGCTTCTATCCCCGCACGTGTAGGCGCTCGCTACTGTAGATGCGCCGATCTGGAAAATGCCCTGCAGAACGCAGAACAAGGTCCTCGTAGGCGTCATTGCCAGTCCGCGTCCATCGTGCCCACAGAATACGACCCGGTGAGGTGCTTCTTGTATATTGGTGGTCTCAGGTGACGTCACACCGTGACTACCACGTAGTGTCGCTAGAAGAGCCAGGTCCCGAGAATACAACAATGCTGTCATCTGGTCAACAGTGTAATCCGGACGAAGTTGATAAACGCCGACGATATCGCTTCTATCCCCGCACGTGTAGATGCTCGTTGCTGTAGATGCGCTGATCTAGAAAATGTCCTGCAGAACGCAGAACAAGGTCCTCGAAGGCGTCATTGCCAGCCCACGTCCATCGTGTCCACAGAAGACGAACCGGTAAGGTGCTTCTTGTATATTGGTGGTCTCAGGTGATGTCACACCGCGACTACCAGGTGGTGTCGCTAGAAGAGCCAGGTCGCCAGAAAATAACCGTGCTGTCATCTGGTCAACAGTGTAATCCGGAAGAAGTTGATAAACGCCGACGATATCGCTTCTATCCCCGCACGTGTAGGCGCTCGTTGCTGTAGATGCGCCGATCTGGAAAATTCTCTGCATAACGCAGAACAAGGTCCTCGTTAGCGTCATTGGCAGTCCGCGTCCATAGTGCCCACAGAATACGAACCGATGAGGTGCTTCTTATATATTCGTGGTCTCAGGTAACGTCACAACGTGACTACCAGGTGGTGTCGCTAGAAGAGCCAGGTCCCGAGAAAATAACAATGTTGTCATCTGGTCAACAGTGTAATCCGGACGAAGTTGATAAACGCCGAAGATATCGCTTCTATCCCTGCACGTGTAGGCGCTCGTTGCTGGAGATGCGCCGATCAGGAAATTGCCCTGCAGGACGCAGAACAGGGTCCTCGTAGGCGTCATTGCCAGTCCGCGTCCATCGTGCCCACAGAATACGAACCGGTGAGGTGCTTGTTTTATAGTGGTGCTCTCAGGTGACGTCACACCGCGACTTAAAGGTATTGTCGCTAGGAGAGTCAGGTCGCCAGAAAATAACGATGCTGTCATCTGGTCAACAGTGTAATCCGGACGAAGTTGATAAACGCCAAGGATATCGCTTCTATCCCCGCACGTGTAGCCGCTCGTTGCTGTAGATGCGCCGAGCTGGAAAATGCCCTGCAGAACGCAGAACAAGGTCCTCGTAGGCGTCATTGCCAGTCCGCGTCCATCGTGCCCACAGAATACGAACCGGTGAGGTGCTTCTTGTATATTGGTGGTCTCAGGTGACGTCACACCGCGACTACCAGGTGGTGTCGCTAGAAGAGCCAGGTCCCGAGAATATAACAATGCTGTCATCTGGTCAACAGTGTAATCCGGACGAAGTTGATAAACGCCGACGATATCGCTTCTATCCCCGCATGTGTAGGCACTCGTTGCTGTAGATGCGCCGATCTGGAAAATGCCCTGCATAACGCAGAACAAGGTCCTCGTTAGCGTCATTGCCAGTCCGCGTCCATCGTGCCCACAGAATACGAACCGGTGAGGTGCTTCTTTTACAGTGGTGCTCTCAGGTGACGTCACACCGCGACTACCAGGTAGTGTCGCTAGAAGAGTCAGGTCGCCAGAAAATAACCATCATGTCATCTGGTCAACAGTGTAATCCGGATAAAGTTGATAACGCCGACGATATCGCTTCTATCCCCGCACGTGTAGGCGCTCGTTGCTGTTGATGCGCCGATCAGGAAAATGCCCTGCAGAACGCAGAACAAGGTCCTCGTAGGCGTCATTGCCAGTCCGCGTCCATCGTGTCCGCAGAAGACGAACCGGTGTGTGATTGTTTTATAGTGGTGTTCTTGGGTGACGTCACACCGCGGCTACCAGGTGGTGCCACTAGAAGAGCCAGGTCGCCAGAAAATAACCATGCTGTCATCTGGTCAACTGTAATCCAGACGAAGTTGATAAACGCCGACGATATCGCTTCTATCCCAGCATGTGTAGGCGCTCGTTGCTGTAGATGCGCCGATCAGGAAAATGCCCTGCAGAACGCAGAACAAAGTCCTCGTAGGCGTCAGTGCCAGTCCGCGACCATCGTGCCTACAGAATACGAACCGGTGATGTGATTCTTCTATATATTGGTGGTCTCAGGTGACGTCACACCGCGACTACCAGGTGGTGTCTCTAGAAGAGCCAGGTCGCCAGAAAATAACCACGCTGTCATCTGGTCAACAGTGTAATGCGGAAGAAGTTGATAAACGCCGACGATATCGCTTCTATCCCCGCACGTGTAGGCGGTAGTTGCTGTAGATGCGCCGATCAGGAAAATGCCCTGCAGAACGCAGAACAAGGTCCTCGTAGGCGTCATTGCCAGCCCACGTCCATCGTGTCCACAGAAGACGAACCGGTGAGGTGCTTCTTGTATATTGGTGGTCTCAGGTGACGTCACACCGCGACTACCAGGTGGTGTCGCTAGAAGAGCCAGGTCCCGAGAAGATAACAATGCTGGCATGTGGTCAACAGTGTAATCCGGACGAAGTTGATAAAGCCGACGATATCGCTTCTATCCTCGCACGTGTAGGCGGTAGTTGCTGTAGATGCGCCGATCAGGAAAATGCCCTGCAGAACGCAGAACAAGGTCCTCGTAGGCGTCATTGCCAGTCCGCGTCCATCGTGTCCGCAGAAGACGAACCGATGAGGTGATTGTTTTATAGTGGTGTTCTTGGGTGACGTCACACCGCGACTTCCAGGTGGTGCCACTAGAAGAGCCAGGTCGCCAGAAAATAACCATGCTGTCATCTGGTCAACTGTAATCCGGACGAAGTTGATAAACGCCGACGATATCGCTTCTATCCCAGCATGTGTAGGCGCTCGTTGCTGTAGATGCGCCGATCAGGAAAATGCCCTGCAGAACGCAGAACATGGTCCTCGTTAGCGTCATTGCCAGTCCCCGTCCATCGTGCCCACAGAATACGAACTGGTGGGGTGCTTGTTTTATGAGCTCTCAGGTGTCTTCACACCGCGACTTCCAGGTATTGTCGCTAGAAGAGTCAGGTCGCCAGAAAATAACCATGCTGTAATCTGGTCAACAGTGTCATCCGGACGAAGTTGATAAACGCCAACGATATTGCTTCTATCCCCGCACGTGTAGCCGCTCGTTGCTGTAGATGCGCCGATCTGGAAAATGCCCTGCAGAACGCAGAACAAGGTCCTCGTAGGCGTCATTGCCAGTCCGCGTCCATCGTGCCCACAGAATACGAACCGGTGAGGTGCTTCTTGTATATTGGTGGTCTCATGTGACGTCACACCGCGACTACCAGGTGGTGTCGCTAGAAGAGCCAGGTCGCCTGAAAATAACCATGCTGTCATGTGGTCAACAGTGTAATCCGGAAGAAGTTGATAAACGCCGACGATATCCCCTCTAACCCCGCACGTGTAGGCGCTCGTTGCTGTAGATGCGCCGATCAGGAAAATGCCCTGCATAACGCAGAACAAGGTCCTCGTTAGCGTCATTGCCAGTCCGCGTCCATCGTGCCCACAGAATACGAACCGATGAGGTGCTTCTTATATATTGGTGGTCTCAGGTGACGTCACACCGCGACTACCAGGTGGTGTCGCTAAAAGAGCCAGGTCGCCAGAAAATAACCATGCTGTCATCTGGTCAACAGTGTAATCCGGACGAAGTTGATAACGCCGACGATATCGCTTCTTTCCCCGCACGTGTAGGCGGTCGTTGCTGTAGATGCGCCGATCAGGAAAATGCCCTGCAGAACGCAGAACAAGGTTCTCGTAGGCGTCATTGCCAGTCCGCGTCCATCGTGTCCGCAGAAGACGAGCCGGTGTGTGATTGTTTTATAGTGGTGTTCTTGGGTGACGTCACACCGCGACTACCAGGTGGTGCCACTAGAAGAGCCAGGTCCCGAGAATATAACCATCCTGTCATCTGGTCAACAGTGTAATCTGGACGAAGTTGATAAACGCCGACGATACCGCTTCTATCCCCACACGTGTAGGCGCTCGTTGCTGTAGATGCGCCGAACTAGAAAATGCCCTGCATAACGCAGAACAAGGTCCTCCTTAGCGTCATTGCCAGTCCGCGTCCATTGTTCCCACAGAATACGAACCGATGAGGTGCTTCTTATATATTGGTGGTCTCAGATGACGTCACACCGCTACTACCAGGTGGTGTCGCTAGAAGAGCGAGGTCCCGAGAAAATATCAATGTTGTCATCTGGTCAACAGTTTGATCCGGACGAAGTGTATAAACTCCGACGATATCGCTTCTATCCCCGCACGTGTAGGCGATCGTTGCTATAGATGCGCCGATCAGGAAAATGCCCTGCATAACGCAGAACAAGGTCCTCGTTAGCGTCATTGCCAGTCCGCGTCCATCGTGCCCACAGAATACGAACCGGTGAGGTGCTTCTTTTATAGTGGTGCTCTCAGGTGACGTCACACCGCGACTTCCAGGTATTGTCGCTAGAAGAGTCAGGTCGCCAGAAAATAACCATCATGTCATCTGGTCAACAGTGTAATCCGGATAAAGTTGATAACGCCGACGATATCGCTTCTATCCCCGCACGTGTAGGCGCTCGTTGCTGTTGATGCGCCGATCAGGAAAATGCCCTGCAGAACGCAGAACAAGGTCCTCGTTAGCGTCATTGCCAGACCGCGTCCATCGTGCCCACAGAATACGAACCGGTGACGAGCTTCTTGTATATTGGTAGTCTCAAGTGACGTCACACCGCGACTACCAGGTGGTGTCGCTAGAAGGGCCAGGTCCGAAGAAAATAACAATGCTGTCATCTGGTCAACAGTGCAATCCGGACGAAGTTGATAAACGCCGACGATATCGCCTCTATCCACGCACGTGTAGGCGCTCGTTGCTGGAGATGCGCCGATTTGGAAATTGCCCTGCAGAACGCAGAACAAGGTCTTCGTAGGCATCATTGCCAGTCCGCGTAAACGTGCCCACAGAATACGAACCGGTGAGGTGCTTGTTTTACAGTGGTGCTCTCAGGTGACGTCACACCACGACTTCCAGGTGCTGTCGCTAGAAGAGTCAGGTCGCCAGAAAATAACCATGCTGTCATCTGGTCAACAGTGTAATCCGGACGAAGTTGATAAACGCCAACGATATCGCTTCTATCCCCGCACGTGTAGCCGCTCGCTACTGTAGATGCGCCGATCTGGAAAATGCCCTGCAGAACGCAGAACAAGGTCCTCGTAGGCGTCATTGCCAGTCCGCGTCCATCGTGCCCACAGAATACGACCCGGTGAGGTGCTTCTTGTATATTGGTGGTCTCAGGTGACGTCACACCGTGACTACCACGTAGTGTCGCTAGAAGAGCCAGGTCCCGAGAATACAACAATGCTGTCATCTGGTCAACAGTGTAATCCGGACGAAGTTGATAAACGCCGACGATATCGCTTCTATCCCCGCACGTGTAGATGCTCGTTGCTGTAGATGCGCTGATCTAGAAAATGTCCTGCAGAACGCAGAACAAGGTCCTCGAAGGCGTCATTGCCAGCCCACGTCCATCGTGTCCACAGAAGACGAACCGGTAAGGTGCTTCTTGTATATTGGTGGTCTCAGGTGATGTCACACCGCGACTACCAGGTGGTGTCGCTAGAAGAGCCAGGTCGCCAGAAAATAACCGTGCTGTCATCTGGTCAACAGTGTAATCCGGAAGAAGTTGATAAACGCCGACGATATCGCTTCTATCCCCGCACGTGTAGGCGCTCGTTGCTGTAGATGCGCCGATCTGGAAAATTCTCTGCATAACGCAGAACAAGGTCCTCGTTAGCGTCATTGGCAGTCCGCGTCCATAGTGCCCACAGAATACGAACCGATGAGGTGCTTCTTATATATTCGTGGTCTCAGGTAACGTCACAACGTGACTACCAGGTGGTGTCGCTAGAAGAGCCAGGTCCCGAGAAAATAACAATGTTGTCATCTGGTCAACAGTGTAATCCGGACGAAGTTGATAAACGCCGAAGATATCGCTTCTATCCCTGCACGTGTAGGCGCTCGTTGCTGGAGATGCGCCGATCAGGAAATTGCCCTGCAGGACGCAGAACAGGGTCCTCGTAGGCGTCATTGCCAGTCCGCGTCCATCGTGCCCACAGAATACGAACCGGTGAGGTGCTTGTTTTATAGTGGTGCTCTCAGGTGACGTCACACCGCGACTTAAAGGTATTGTCGCTAGGAGAGTCAGGTCGCCAGAAAATAACGATGCTGTCATCTGGTCAACAGTGTAATCCGGACGAAGTTGATAAACGCCAAGGATATCGCTTCTATCCCCGCACGTGTAGCCGCTCGTTGCTGTAGATGCGCCGAGCTGGAAAATGCCCTGCAGAACGCAGAACAAGGTCCTCGTAGGCGTCATTGCCAGTCCGCGTCCATCGTGCCCACAGAATACGAACCGGTGAGGTGCTTCTTGTATATTGGTGGTCTCAGGTGACGTCACACCGCGACTACCAGGTGGTGTCGCTAGAAGAGCCAGGTCCCGAGAATATAACAATGCTGTCATCTGGTCAACAGTGTAATCCGGACGAAGTTGATAAACGCCGACGATATCGCTTCTATCCCCGCATGTGTAGGCACTCGTTGCTGTAGATGCGCCGATCTGGAAAATGCCCTGCATAACGCAGAACAAGGTCCTCGTTAGCGTCATTGCCAGTCCGCGTCCATCGTGCCCACAGAATACGAACCGGTGAGGTGCTTCTTTTACAGTGGTGCTCTCAGGTGACGTCACACCGCGACTTCCAGGTATTGTCGCTAGAAGAGTCAGGTCGCCAGAAAATAACCATCATGTCATCTGGTCAACAGTGTAATCCGGATAAAGTTGATAACGCCGACGATATCGCTTCTATCCCCGCACGTGTAGGCGCTCGTTGCTGTTGATGCGCCGATCAGGAAAATGCCCTGCAGAACGCAGAACAAGGTCCTCGTAGGCGTCATTGCCAGTCCGCGTCCATCGTGTCCGCAGAAGACGAACCGGTGTGTGATTGTTTTATAGTGGTGTTCTTGGGTGACGTCACACCGCGGCTACCAGGTGGTGCCACTAGAAGAGCCAGGTCGCCAGAAAATAACCATGCTGTCATCTGGTCAACTGTAATCCAGACGAAGTTGATAAACGCCGACGATATCGCTTCTATCCCAGCATGTGTAGGCGCTCGTTGCTGTAGATGCGCCGATCAGGAAAATGCCCTGCAGAACGCAGAACAAAGTCCTCGTAGGCGTCAGTGCCAGTCCGCGACCATCGTGCCTACAGAATACGAACCGGTGATGTGATTCTTCTATATATTGGTGGTCTCAGGTGACGTCACACCGCGACTACCAGGTGGTGTCTCTAGAAGAGCCAGGTCGCCAGAAAATAACCACGCTGTCATCTGGTCAACAGTGTAATGCGGAAGAAGTTGATAAACGCCGACGATATCGCTTCTATCCCCGCACGTGTAGGCGGTAGTTGCTGTAGATGCGCCGATCAGGAAAATGCCCTGCAGAACGCAGAACAAGGTCCTCGTAGGCGTCATTGCCAGCCCACGTCCATCGTGTCCACAGAAGACGAACCGGTGAGGTGCTTCTTGTATATTGGTGGTCTCAGGTGACGTCACCCCGTGACTACCAGGTGGTGTCTCTAGAAGAGCCAGGTCGCCAGAAAATAACCACGCTGTCATCTGGTCAACAGTGTAATCCGGACGAAGTTGATAACGCCGACGATATCGCTTCTATCCCCGCATGTGTAGGCACTCGTTGCTGTAGATGCGCCGATCTGGAAAATGCCCTGCATAACGCAGAACAAGGTCCTCGTTAGCGTCATTGCCAGTCCGCGTCCATCGTGCCCACAGAATACGAACCGGTGAGGTGCTTCTTTTACAGTGGTGCTCTCAGGTGACGTAACACCGCGACTTCCAGGTATTGTCGCTAGAAGAGTCAGGTCGCCAGAAAATAACCATCATGTCATCTGGTCAACAGTGTAATCCGGATAAAGTTGATAACGCCGACGATATCGCTTCTATCCCCGCACGTGTAGGCGCTCGTTGCTGTTGATGCGCCGATCAGGAAAATGCCCTGCAGAACGCAGAACAAGGTCCTCGTAGGCGTCATTGCCAGTCCGCGTCCATCGTGTCCGCAGAAGACGAACCGGTGTGTGATTGTTTTATAGTGGTGTTCTTGGGTGACGTCACACCGCGGCTACCAGGTGGTGCCACTAGAAGAGCCAGGTCGCCAGAAAATAACCATGCTGTCATCTGGTCAACTGTAATCCAGACGAAGTTGATAAACGCCGACGATATCGCTTCTATCCCAGCATGTGTAGGCGCTCGTTGCTGTAGATGCGCCGATCAGGAAAATGCCCTGCAGAACGCAGAACAAAGTCCTCGTAGGCGTCAGTGCCAGTCCGCGACCATCGTGCCTACAGAATACGAACCGGTGATGTGATTCTTCTATATATTGGTGGTCTCAGGTGACGTCACACCGCGACTACCAGGTGGTGTCTCTAGAAGAGCCAGGTCGCCAGAAAATAACCACGCTGTCATCTGGTCAACAGTGTAATGCGGAAGAAGTTGATAAACGCCGACGATATCGCTTCTATCCCCGCACGTGTAGGCGGTAGTTGCTGTAGATGCGCCGATCAGGAAAATGCCCTGCAGAACGCAGAACAAGGTCCTCGTAGGCGTCATTGCCAGCCCACGTCCATCGTGTCCACAGAAGACGAACCGGTGAGGTGCTTCTTGTATATTGGTGGTCTCAGGTGACGTCACCCCGTGACTACCAGGTGGTGTCTCTAGAAGAGCCAGGTCGCCAGAAAATAACCACGCTGTCATCTGGTCAACAGTGTAATCCGGACGAAGTTGATAACGCCGACGATATCGCTTCTATCCCCGCACGTGTAGGCGGTAGTTGCTGTAGATGCGCCGATCAGGAAAATGCCCTGCAGAACGCAGAACAAGGTCCTCGTCGGCGTCATTGCCAGTCCGCGTCCATCGTGTCCGCAGAAGACGAACCGGGGAGGTGATTGTTTTATAGTGGTGTTCTTGGGTGACGTCACACCGCGACTTCCAGGTGGTGCCACTAGAAGAGCCAGGTCGCCAGAAAATAACCATGCTGTCATCTGGTCAACTGTAATCCGGACGAAGTTGATAAACGCCGACGATATCGCTTCTATCCCAGCATGTGTAGGCGCTCGTTGCTGTAGATGCGCCGATCAGGAAAATGCCCTGCAGAACGCAGAACATGGTCCTCGTTAGCGTCATTGCCAGTCCCCGTCCATCGTCCCACAGAATACGAACTGGTGGGGTGCTTGTTTTATGAGCTCTCAGGTGTCTTCACACCGCGACTTCCAGGTATTGTCGCTAGAAGAGTCAGGTCGCCAGAAAATAACCATGCTGTAATCTGGTCAACAGTGTCATCCGGACGAAGTTGATAAACGCCAACGATATTGCTTCTATCCCCGCACGTGTAGCCGCTCGTTGCTGTAGATGCGCCGATCTGGAAAATGCCCTGCAGAACGCAGAACAAGGTCCTCGTAGGCGTCATTGCCAGTCCGCGTCCATCGTGCCCACAGAATACGAACCGGTGAGGTGCTTCTTGTA
Source organism: Amblyomma americanum (assembly GCA_030143305.2). NCBI lineage: Eukaryota > Metazoa > Arthropoda > Arachnida > Ixodida > Ixodidae > Amblyomma > Amblyomma americanum. The sequence continues at coordinate 72,164 of JARKHS020036609.1, read as the reverse complement.
TATTGGTGGTCTCATGTGACGTCACACCGCGACTACCAGGTGGTGTCGCTAGAAGAGCCAGGTCGCCTGAAAATAACCATGCTGTCATGTGGTCAACAGTGTAATCCGGAAGAAGTTGATAAACGCCGACGATATCCCCTCTAACCCCGCACGTGTAGGCGCTCGTTGCTGTAGATGCGCCGATCAGGAAAATGCCCTGCATAACGCAGAACAAGGTCCTCGTTAGCGTCATTGCCAGTCCGCGTCCATCGTGCCCACAGAATACGAACCGATGAGGTGCTTCTTATATATTGGTGGTCTCAGGTGACGTCACACCGCGACTACCAGGTGGTGTCGCTAGAAGAGCCAGGTCGCCAGAAAATAACCATGCTGTCATCTGGTCAACAGTGTAATCCGGACGAAGTTGATAACGCCGACGATATCGCTTCTTTCCTCGCACGTGTAGGCGGTCGTTGCTGTAGATGCGCCGATCAGGAAAATGCCCTGCAGAACGCAGAACACGGTTCTCGTAGGCGTCATTGCCAGTCCGCGTCCATCGTGTCCGCAGAAGACGAACCGGTGTGTGATTGTTTTATAGTGGGGTTCTTGGGTGACGTCACACCGCGACTACCAGGTGGTGCCACTAGAAGAGCCAGGTCGCCAGAAAATAACCATGCTGTCATCTGGTCAACTGTAGTCCAGACGAAGTTGATAAACGCCGACGATATCGCTTCTATCCCAGCATGTGTAGGCGCTCGTTGCTGTAGATGAGCCGATCAGGAAAATGCCCTGCAGAACGCACAAAATGGTCCTCGTTAGCGTCATTGCCAGTCCCCGTCCATCGTGCCCACAGAACATGAACTGGTGAGGTGCTTGTTTTATGAGCTCTCAGGTGACTTCACACCGCGACTTCCAGGTATTGTCGCTAGAAGAGTCAGGTCGCCAGAAAATAACCATGCTGTCATCTGGTCAACAGTGTAATCCGGACGAAGTTGATAAACGCCAACGATATCGCTTCTATCCCCGCACGTGTAGCCGCTCGTTGCTGTAGATGCGCCGATCTGGAAAATGCCCTGCAGAACGCAGAACAAGGTCCTCGTAGGCGTCATTGCCAGTCCGCGTCCATCGTGCCCACAGAATACGAACCGGTGAGGTGCTTCTTGTATATTGGTGGTAGCCTGTTATACTTAGTGGCACAGGCAGGGGCATATTGGTTTACATTCTTTTTCTGGCTGCCCCACCATACTTTTTGTATATTGGTGGTCTCAGGTGACGTCACACCGCGACTACCAGGTGGTGTCGCTAGAAGAGCCAGGTCCCGAGAAGATAACAATGCTGGCATGTGGTCAACAGTGTAATCCGGACGAAGTTGATAAAGCCGACGATATCGCTTCTATCCTCGCACGTGTAGGCGGTAGTTGCTGTAGATGCGCCGATCAGGAAAATGCCCTGCAGAACGCAGAACAAGGTCCTCGTAGGCGTCATTGCCAGTCCGCGTCCATCGTGTCCGCAGAAGACGAACCGGTGAGGTGATTGTTTTATAGTGGTGTTCTTGGGTGACGCCACACCGCGACTTCCAGGTGGTGCCACTAGAAGAGCCAGGTCGCCAGAAAATAACCATGCTGTCATCTGGTCAACTGTAATCCGGACGAAGTTGATAAACGCCGACGATATCGCTTCTATCCCAGCATGTGTAGGCGCTCGTTGCTGTAGATGCGCCGATCAGGAAAATGCCCTGCAGAACGCAGAACATGGTCCTCGTTAGCGTCATTGCCAGTCCCCGTCCATCGTGCCCACAGAATACGAACTGGTGAGGTGCTTGTTTTTTGAGCTCTCAGGTGACTTCACACCGCGACTTCCAGGTACTGTCGCTAGAAGAGTCAGGTCGCCAGAAAATAACCATGCTGTCATCTGGTCAACAGTGTAATCCGGACGAAGTTGATAAACGCCAACGATATCGCTTCTATCCCCGCACGTGTAGCCGCTCGTTGCTGTAGATGCGCCGATCTGGAAAATGCCCTGCAGAACGCAGAACAAGGTCCTCGTAGGCGTCATTGCCAGTCCGCGTCCATCGTGCCCACAGAATACGAACCGGTGAGGTGCTTCTTGTATATTGGTGGTCTCATGTGACGTCACACCGCGACTACCAGGTGGTGTCGCTAGAAGAGCCAGGTCCCGAGAAGATAACAATGCTGGCATGTGGTCAACAGTGTAATCCGGACGAAGTTGATAAAGCCGACGATATCGCTTCTATCCCCGCACGTGTAGGCGCTCGTTGCTGTAGATACGCCGATCTGGAAAATGCCCTGAAGAACGCAGAACAAGGTCCTCTTTAGCGTTATTGCCAGTCCGCGTCCATCGTGCCCACAGAATACGAACCGATGAGGTGCTTCTTATATATTGGTGGTCTCAGGTGACGTCACACCGCGACTACCAGGTGGTGTCGCTAGAAGAGCCAGGTCGCCAGAAAATAACCATGCTGTCATCTGGTCAACAGTGTAATCCGGACGAAGTTGATAACGCCGACGATATCGCTTCTATCCCCGCACGTGTAGCCGCTCGTTGCTGTAGATGCGCCGATCTGGAAAATGCCCTGCAGAACGCAGAACAAGGTCCTCGTAGGCGTCATTGCCAGTCCGCGTCCATCGTGCCCACAGAATACGAACCGGTGAGGTGCTTCTTGTATATTGGTGGTCTCATGTGACGTCACACCGCGACTACCAGGTGGTGTCGCTAGAAGAGCCAGGTCGCCTGAAAATAACCATGCTGTCATGTGGTCAACAGTGTAATCCGGAAGAAGTTGATAAACGCCGACGATATCCCCTCTAACCCCGCACGTGTAGGCGCTCGTTGCTGTAGATGCGCCGATCAGGAAAATGCCCTGCATAACGCAGAACAAGGTCCTCGTTAGCGTCATTGCCAGTCCGCGTCCATCGTGCCCACAGAATACGAACCGATGAGGTGCTTCTTATATATTGGTGGTCTCAGGTGACGTCACACCGCGACTACCAGGTGGTGTCGCTAGAAGAGCCAGGTCGCCAGAAAATAACCATGCTGTCATCTGGTCAACAGTGTAATCCGGACGAAGTTGATAACGCCGACGATATCGCTTCTTTCCCCGCACGTGTAGGCGGTCGTTGCTGTAGATGCGCCGATCAGGAAAATGCCCTGCAGAACGCAGAACACGGTTCTCGTAGGCGTCATTGCCAGTCCGCGTCCATCGTGTCCGCAGAAGACGAACCGGTGTGTGATTGTTTTATAGTGGGGTTCTTGGGTGACGTCACACCGCGACTACCAGGTGGTGCCACTAGAAGAGCCAGGTCGCCAGAAAATAACCATGCTGTCATCTGGTCAACTGTAGTCCAGACGAAGTTGATAAACGCCGACGATATCGCTTCTATCCCAGCATGTGTAGGCGCTCGTTGCTGTAGATGAGCCGATCAGGAAAATGCCCTGCAGAACGCACAAAATGGTCGTCGTTAGCGTCATTGCCAGTCCCCGTCCATCGTGCCCACAGAACATGAACTGGTGAGGTGCTTGTTTTATGAGCTCTCAGGTGACTTCACACCGCGACTTCCAGGTATTGTCGCTAGAAGAGTTGAGGTCGCCAGAAAATAACCATGCTGTCATCTGGTCAACAGTGTAATCCGGACGAAGTTGATAAACGCCAACGATATCGCTTCTATCCCCGCACGTGTAGCCGCTCGTTGCTGTAGATGCGCCGATCTGGAAAATGCCCTGCAGAACGCAGAACAAGGTCCTCGTAGGCGTCATTGCCAGTCCGCGTCCATCGTGCCCACAGAATACGAACCGGTGAGGTGCTTCTTGTATATTGGTGGTAGCCTGTTATACTTAGTGGCACAGGCAGGGGCATATTGGTTTACATTCTTTTTCTGGCTGCCCCACCATACTTTTTGTATATTGGTGGTCTCAGGTGACGTCACACCGCGACTACCAGGTGGTGTCGCTAGAAGAGCCAGGTCCCGAGAAGATAACAATGCTGGCATGTGGTCAACAGTGTAATCCGGACGAAGTTGATAAAGCCGACGATATCGCTTCTATCCTCGCACGTGTAGGCGGTAGTTGCTGTAGATGCGCCGATCAGGAAAATGCCCTGCAGAACGCAGAACAAGGTCCTCGTAGGCGTCATTGCCAGTCCGCGTCCATCGTGTCCGCAGAAGACGAACCGGTGAGGTGATTGTTTTATAGTGGTGTTCTTGGGTGACGTCACACCGCGACTTCCAGGTGGTGCCACTAGAAGAGCCAGGTCGCCAGAAAATAACCATGCTGTCATCTGGTCAACTGTAATCCGGACGAAGTTGATAAACGCCGACGATATCGCTTCTATCCCAGCATGTGTAGGCGCTCGTTGCTGTAGATGCGCCGATCAGGAAAATGCCCTGCAGAACGCAGAACATGGTCCTCGTTAGCGTCATTGCCAGTCCCCGTCCATCGTGCCCACAGAATACGAACTGGTGAGGTGCTTGTTTTTTGAGCTCTCAGGTGACTTCACACCGCGACTTCCAGGTACTGTCGCTAGAAGAGTCAGGTCGCCAGAAAATAACCATGCTGTCATCTGGTCAACAGTGTAATCCGGACGAAGTTGATAAACGCCAACGATATCGCTTCTATCCCCGCACGTGTAGCCGCTCGTTGCTGTAGATGCGCCGATCTGGAAAATGCCCTGCAGAACGCAGAACAAGGTCCTCGTAGGCGTCATTGCCAGTCCGCGTCCATCGTGCCCACAGAATACGAACCGGTGAGGTGCTTCTTGTATATTGGTGGTCTCATGTGACGTCACACCGCGACTACCAGGTGGTGTCGCTAGAAGAGCCAGGTCCCGAGAAGATAACAATGCTGGCATGTGGTCAACAGTGTAATCCGGACGAAGTTGATAAAGCCGACGATATCGCTTCTATCCCCGCACGTGTAGGCGCTCGTTGCTGTAGATACGCCGATCTGGAAAATGCCCTGAAGAACGCAGAACAAGGTCCTCTTTAGCGTTATTGCCAGTCCGCGTCCATCGTGCCCACAGAATACGAACCGATGAGGTGCTTCTTATATATTGGTGGTCTCAGGTGACGTCACTTCGCGACTACCAGGTGGTGTCGCTAGAAGAGCCAGGTCGCCAGAAAATAACCATGCTGTCATCTGGTCAACAGTGTAATCCGGACGAAGTTGATAACGCCGACGATATCGCTTCTTTCCCCGCACGTGTAGGCGGTCGTTGCTGTAGATGCGCCGATCAGGAAAATGCCCTGCAGAACGCAGAACAAGGTCCTCGTAGGCGTCATTGCCAGTCCGCGTCCATCGTGTCCGCAGAAGACGAGCCGGTGTGTGATTGTTTTATAGTGGTGTTCTTGGGCGACGTCACACCGCGACTACCAGGTGGTGCCACTAGAAGAGCCAGGTCGCCAGAAAATAACCATGCTGTCATCTGGTCAACTGTAATCCAGACGAAGTTGATAAACGCCGACGATATCGCTTCTATCCCAGCATGTGTAGGCGCTCGTTGCTGTAGATGAGCCGATCAGGAAAATGCCCTGCAGAACGCAGAACATGGTCCTCGTTAGCGTCATTGCCAGTCCCCGTCCATCGTGCCCACAGAACATGAACTGGTGAGGTGCTTGTTTTATGAGCTCTCAGGTGACTTCACACCGCGACTTCCAGGTATTGTCGCTAGAAGAGTCAGGTCGCCAGAAAATAACCATGCTGTTATCTGGTCAACAGTGTAATCCGGACGAAGTTGATAAACGCCAACGATATCGCTTCTATCCCCGCACGTGTAGCCGCTCGTTGCTGTAGATGCACCGATCTGGAAAATGCCCTGCAGAACGCAGAACAAGGTCCTCGTAGGCGTCATTGCCAGTCCGCGTCCATCGTGCCCACAGAATACGAACCGGTGAGGTGCTTCTTGTATATTGGTGGTAGCCTGTTATACTTAGTGGCACAGGCAGGGGCATATTGGTTTACATTCTTTTTCTGGCTGCCCCACCATACTTTTTGTATATTGGTGGTCTCAGGTGACGTCACACCGCGACTACCAGGTGGTGTCGCTAGAAGAGCCAGGTCCCTTGAAGATAACAATGCTGGCATGTGGTCAACAGTGTAATCCGGACGAAGTTGATAAAGCCGACGATATCGCTTCGATCCCCGCACGTGTAGGCGCTCGTTGCTGTAGATACGCCGATCTGGAAAGTGCCCTGAAGAACGCAGAACAAGGTCCTCTTTAGCGTTATTGCCAGTCCGCGTCCATCGTGCCCACAGAATACGAACTGGTGAGGTGATTCTTGTATATTGGTGGTCTCAGGTGACGTCACACCGCGACTTCCAGGTACTGTCGCTAGAAGAGTCAGGTCGCCAGAAAATAACCATGCTGTCATCTGGTCAACAGTGTAATCCGGACGAAGTTTATAAACGCCAACGATATCGCTTCTATCCCCGCACGTGTAGCCGCTCGCTACTGTAGATGCGCCGATCTGGAAAATGCCCTGCAGAACGCAGAACAAGGTCCTCGTAGGCGTCATTGCCAGTCCGCGTCCATCGTGCCCACAGAATACGACCCGGTGAGGTGCTTCTTGTATATTGGTGGTCTCAGGTGACGTCACACCGTGACTACCACGTAGTGTCGCTAGAAGAGCAGGTCCCGAGAATACAACAATGCTGTCATCTGGTCAACAGTGTAATCCGGACGAAGTTGATAAACGCCGACGATATCGCTTCTATCCCCGCACGTGTAGATGCTCGTTGCTGTAGATGCGCTGATCTAGAAAATGTCCTGCAGAACGCAGAACAAGGTCCTCGTAGGCGTCATTGCCAGCCCACGTCCATCGTGTCCACAGAAGACAAACCGGTAAGGTGCTTCTTGTATATTGGTGGTCTCAGGTGATGTCACACCGCGACTACCAGGTGGTGTCGCTAGAAGAGCCAGGTCGCCAGAAAATAACCGTGCTGTCATCTGGTCAACAGTGTAATCCGGAAGAAGTTGATAAACGCCGACGATATCGCTTCTATCCCCGCACGTGTAGGCGCTCGTTGCTGTAGATGCGCCGATCTGGAAAATTCTCTGCAAAACGCAGAACAAGGTCCTCGTTAGCGTCATTGGCAGTCCGCGTCCATAGTGCCCACAGAATACGAACCGATGAGGTGCTTCTTATATATTCGTGGTCTCAGGTAACGTCACAACGTGACTACCAGGTGGTGTCGCTAGAAGAGCCAGGTCCCGAGAAAATACCAATGTTGTCATCTGGTCAACAGTGTAATCCGGACGAAGTTGATAAACGCCGAAGATATCGCTTCTATCTCTGCACGTGTAGGCGCTCGTTGCTGGAGATGCGCCGATCAGGAAATTGCCCTGCAGGACGCAGAACAGGGTCCTCGTAGGCGTCATTGCCAGTCCGCGTCCATCGTGCCCACAGAATACGAACCGGTGAGGTGCTTGTTTTATAGTGGTGCTCTCAGGTGACGTCACACCGCGACTTAAAGGTATTGTCGCTAGGAGAGTCAGGTCGCCAGAAAATAACGATGCTGTCATCTGGTCAACAGTGTAGTCCGGACGAAGTTGATAAACGCCAACGATATTGCTTCTATCCCCGCACGTGTAGCCGCTCGTTGATGTAGATGCGCCGATCTGGTAAATGCCCTGCAGAACGCAGAACAAGGTCCTCGTAGGCGTCATTGCCAGTCCGCGTCCATCGTGCCCACAGAATACGAACCGGTGAGGTGCTTCTTGAATATTGGTGGTCTCATGTGACGTCACACCGCGACTACCAGGTGGTGTCGGTAGAAGAGCCAGGTCGCCTGAAAATAACCATGCTGTCATGTGGTCAACAGTGTAATCCGGAAGAAGTTGATAAACGCCGACGATATCCCCTCTAACCCCGCACGTGTAGGCGCTCGTTGCTGTAGATGCGCCGATCAGGAAAATGCCCTGCATAACGCAGAACAAGGTCCTCGTTAGCGTCATTGCCAGTCCGCGTCCATCGTGCCCACAGAATACGATCCGGTGAGGTGCTTCTTGTATATTGGTGGTCTCAGGTGACGTCACACCGCGACTACCAGGTGGTGTCGCTAGAAGAGCCAGGTCCCGAGAATATAACAATGCTGTCATCTGGTCAACAGTGTAATCCGGACGAAGTTGATAAACGCCGACGATATCGCTTCTATCCCCGCATGTGTAGGCGCTCGTTGCTGTCGATGCGCCGATCTGGAAAATGCCCTGCATAGCGCAGAACAAGGTCCTCGTTAGCGTCATTGCCAGTCCGCGTCCATCGGGCCCACAGAATACGAACCGGTGAGGCGCTTCTTTTATAGTGGTGCTCTCAGGTGACGTCACACCGCGACTTCCAGGTATTGTCGCTAGAAGAGTCAGGTCGCCAGAAAATAACCATCATGTCATCAGGTCAACAGTGTAATCCGGATAAAGTTGATAACGCCGACGATATCGCTTCTATCCCCGCACGTGTAGGCGCTCGTTGCTGTTGATGCGCCGATCAGGAAAATGCCCTGCAGAACGCAGAACAAGGTCCTCGTAGGCGTCATTGCCAGTCCGCGTCCATCGTGTCCGCAGAAGACGAACCGGTGTGTGATTGTTTTATAGTGGTGTTCTTGGGTGACGTCACACTGCGACTACCAGGTGGTGCCACTAGAAGAGCCAGGTCGCCAGAAAATAACCATGCTGTCATCTGGTCAACTATAATCCAGACGAAGTTGATAAACGCCGACGATATCGCTTCTATCCCAGCATGTGTAGGCGCTCGTTGCTGTAGATGCGCCGATCAGGAAAATGCCCTGCAGAACACAGAACAAAGTCCTCGTAGGCGTCAGTGCCAGTCCGCGTCCATCGTGCCTACAGAATACGAACCGGTGAGGTGATTCTTCTATATATTGGTGGTCTCAGGTGACGTCACACCGCGACTACCAGGCAGTGTCGCTAGAAGAGCCAGGTCCCGAGAATACAACAATGCGGTCATCTGGTCAACAGTGTAATCCGGACGAAGTTGATAAACGCCGACGATATCGCTTCTATCCCCGCATGTGTAGGCACTCGTTGCTGTAGATGCGCCGATCTGGAAAATGCCCTGCATAACGCAGAACAAGGTCCTCGTTAGCGTCATTGCCAGTCCGCGTCCATCGTGCCCACAGAATACGAACCGGTGAGGTGCTTCTTTTACAGCGGTGCTCTCGGGTGACGTCACACCGCGACTTCCAGGTATTGTCGCTAGAAGAGTCAGGTCGCCAGAAAATAACCATGCTGTAATCTGGTCAACAGTGTAATCCGGACGAAGTTGATAAACGCCAACGATATTGCTTCTATCCCCGCACGTGTAGCCGCTCGTTGATGTAGATGCGCCGATCTGGTAAATGCCCTGCAGAACGCAGAACAAGGTCCTCGTAGGCGTCATTGCCAGTCCGCGTCCATCGTGCCCACAGAATACGAACCGGTGAGGTGCTTCTTGAATATTGGTGGTCTCATGTGACGTCACACCGCGACTACCAGGTGGTGTCGCTAGAAGAGCCAGGTCGCCTGAAAATAACCATGCTGTCATGTGGTCAACAGTGTAATCCGGAAGAAGTTGATAAACGCCGACGATATCCCCTCTAACCCCGCACGTGTAGGCGCTCGTTGCTGTAGATGCGCCGATCAGGAAAATGCCCTGCATAACGCAGAACAAGGTCCTCGTTAGCGTCATTGCCAGTCCGCGTCCATCGTGCCCACAGAATACGAACCGGTGAGGTGCTTCTTGTATATTGGTGGTCTCAGGTGACGTCACACCGCGACTACCAGGTGGTGTCGCTAGAAGAGCCAGGTCCCGAGAATATAACAATGCTGTCATCTGGTCAACAGTGTAATCCGGACGAAGTTGATAAACGCCGACGATATCGCTTCTATCCCCGCACGTGTAGGCGCTCGTTGCTGTAGATACGCCGATCTGGAAAATGCCCTGAAGAACGCAGAACAAGGTCCTCTTTAGCGTTATTGCCAGTCCGCGTCCATCGTGCCCACAGAATACGAACCGATGAGGTGCTTCTTATATATTGGTGGTCTCAGGTGACGTCACACCGCGACTACCAGGTGGTGTCGCTAGAAGAGCCAGGTCGCCAGAAAATAACCATGCTGTCATCTGGTCAACAGTGTAATCCGGACGAAGTTGATAACGCCGACGATATCGCTTCTTTCCCCGCACGTGTAGGCGGTCGTTGCTGTAGATGCGCCGATCAGGAAAATGCCCTGCAGAACGCAGAACAAGGTTCTCGTAGGCGTCATTGCCAGTCCGCGTCCATCGTGTCCGCAGAAGACGAGCCGTGTGTGATTGTTTTATAGTGGTGTTCTTGGGCGACGTCACACCGCGACTACCAGGTGGTGCCACTAGAAGAGCCAGGTCGCCAGAAAATAACCATGCTGTCATCTGGTCAACTGTAATCCAGACGAAGTTGATAAACGCCGACGATATCGCTTCTATCCCAGCATGTGTAGGCGCTCGTTGCTGTAGATGAGCCGATCAGGAAAATGCCCTGCAGAACGCAGAACATGGTCCTCGTTAGCGTCATTGCCAGTCCCCGTCCATCGTGCCCACAGAACATGAACTGGTGAGGTGCTTGTTTTATGAGCTCTCAGGTGACTTCACACCGCGACTTCCAGGTATTGTCGCTAGAAGAGTCAGGTCGCCAGAAAATAACCATGCTGTTATCTGGTCAACAGTGTAATCCGGACGAAGTTGATAAACGCCAACGATATCGCTTCTATCCCCGCACGTGTAGCCGCTCGTTGCTGTAGATGCACCGATCTGGAAAATGCCCTGCAGAACGCAGAACAAGGTCCTCGTAGGCGTCATTGCCAGTCCGCGTCCATCGTGCCCACAGAATACGAACCGGTGAGGTGCTTCTTGTATATTGGTAATAGCCTGTTATACTTAGTGGCACAGGCAGGGGCATATTGGTTTACATTCTTTTTCTGGCTGCCCCACCATACTTTTTGTATATTGGTGGTCTCAGGTGACGTCACACCGCGACTACCAGGGGCTGTCGCTAGAAGAGCCAGGTCGCCAGAAAAAAACCGTGCTGTCATCTGGTCAACAGTGTAATCCTGAAGAAGTTGATAAACGCCGACGATATCGCTTCTATCCCCGCACGTGTAGGCGCTCGTTGCTGTAGATGCGCCGATCTGGAAAATGCCCTGCATAACGCAGAACAAGGTCCTTGTTAGCGTCATTGGCAGTCCGCGTACATCGTGCCCACAGAATAGGAACTGATGAGGTGCTTCTTATATATTGGTGGTCTCAGGTAACGTCACACCGTGACTACCAGGTGGTGTCGCTAGAAGAGCCAGGTCCCGAGAAGATAACAATGCTGGCATGTGGTCAACAGTGTAATCCGGACGAAGTTGATAAAGCCGACGATATCGCTTCGATCCCCGCACGTGTAGGCGCTCGTTGCTGTAGATACGCCGATCTGGAAAGTGCCCTGAAGAACGCAGAACAAGGTCCTCTTTAGCGTTATTGCCAGTCCGCGTCCATCGTGCCCACAGAATACGAACTGGTGAGGTGATTCTTGTATATTGGTGGTCTCAGGTGACGTCACACCGCGACTTCCAGGTACTGTCGCTAGAAGAGTCAGGTCGCCAGAAAATAACCATGCTGTCATCTGGTCAACAGTGTAATCCGGACGAAGTTGATAAACGCCAACGATATCGCTTCTATCCCCGCACGTGTAGCCGCTCGCTACTGTAGATGCGCCGATCTGGAAAATGCCCTGCAGAACGCAGAACAAGGTCCTCGTAGGCGTCATTGCCAGTCCGCGTCCATCGTGCCCACAGAATACGACCCGGTGAGGTGCTTCTTGTATATTGGTGGTCTCAGGTGACGTCACACCGTGACTACCACGTAGTGTCGCTAGAAGAGCAGGTCCCGAGAATACAACAATGCTGTCATCTGGTCAACAGTGTAATCCGGACGAAGTTGATAAACGCCGACGATATCGCTTCTATCCCCGCACGTGTAGATGCTCGTTGCTGTAGATGCGCTGATCTAGAAAATGTCCTGCAGAACGCAGAACAAGGTCCTCGTAGGCGTCATTGCCAGCCCACGTCCATCGTGTCCACAGAAGACAAACCGGTAAGGTGCTTCTTGTATATTGGTGGTCTCAGGTGATGTCACACCGCGACTACCAGATGGTGTCGCTAGAAGAGCCAGGTCGCCAGAAAATAACCGTGCTGTCATCTGGTCAACAGTGTAATCCGGAAGAAGTTGATAAACGCCGACGATATCGCTTCTATCCCCGCACGTGTAGGCGCTCGTTGCTGTAGATGCGCCGATCTGGAAAATTCTCTGCATAACGCAGAACAAGGTCCTCGTTAGCGTCATTGGCAGTCCGCGTCCATAGTGCCCACAGAATACGAACCGATGAGGTGCTTCTTATATATTCGTGGTCTCAGGTAACGTCACAACGTGACTACCAGGTGGTGTCGCTAGAAGAGCCAGGTCCCGAGAAAATAACAATGTTGTCATCTGGTCAACAGTGTAATCCGGACGAAGTTGATAAACGCCGAAGATATCGCTTCTATCCCTGCACGTGTAGGCGCTCGTTGCTGGAGATGCGCCGATCAGGAAATTGCCCTGCAGGACGCAGAACAGGGTCCTCGTAGGCGTCATTGCCAGTCCGCGTCCATCGTGCCCACAGAATACGAACCGGTGAGGTGCTTGTTTTATAGTGGTGCTCTCAGGTGACGTCACACCGCGACTTAAAGGTATTGTCGCTAGGAGAGTGAGGTCGCCAGAAAATAACGATGCTGTCATCTGGTCAACAGTGTAGTCCGGACGAAGTTGATAAACGCCAACGATATTGCTTCTATCCCCGCACGTGTAGCCGCTCGTTGATGTAGATGCGCCGATCTGGTAAATGCCCTGCAGAACGCAGAACAAGGTCCTCGTAGGCGTCATTGCCAGTCCGCGTCCATCGTGCCCACAGAATACGAACCGGTGAGGTGCTTCTTGAATATTGGTGGTTTCATGTGACGTCACACCGCGACTACCAGGTGGTGTCGGTAGAAGAGCCAGGTCGCCTGAAAATAACCATGCTGTCATGTGGTCAACAGTGTAATCCGGAAGAAGTTGATAAACGCCGACGATATCCCCTCTAACCCCGCACGTGTAGGCGCTCGTTGCTGTAGATGCGCCGATCAGGAAAATGCCCTGCATAACGCAGAACAAGGTCCTCGTTAGCGTCATTGCCAGTCCGCGTCCATCGTGCCCACAGAATACGATCCGGTGAGGTGCTTCTTGTATATTGGTGGTCTCAGGTGACGTCACACCGCGACTACCAGGTGGTGTCGCTAGAAGAGCCAGGTCCCGAGAATATAACAATGCTGTCATCTGGTCAACAGTGTAATCCGGACGAAGTTGATAAACGCCGACGATATCGCTTCTATCCCCGCATGTGTAGGCGCTCGTTGCTGTAGATGCGCCGATCTGGAAAATGCCCTGCATAGCGCAGAACAAGGTCCTCGTTAGCGTCATTGCCAGTCCGCGTCCATCGTGCCCACAGAATACGAACCGGTGAGGCGCTTCTTTTATAGTGGTGCTCTCAGGTGACGTCACACCGCGACTTCCAGGTATTGTCGCTAGAAGAGTCAGGTCGCCAGAAAATAACCATCATGTCATCAGGTCAACAGTGTAATCCGGATAAAGTTGATAACGCCGACGATATCGCTTCTGTCCCCGCACGTGTAGGCGCTCGTTGCTGTTGATGCGCCGATCAGGAAAATGCCCTGCAGAACGCAGAACAAGGTCCTCGTAGGCGTCATTGCCAGTCCGCGTCCATCGTGTCCGCAGAAGACGAACCGGTGTGTGATTGTTTTATAGTGGTGTTCTTGGGTGACGTCACACTGCGACTACCAGGTGGTGCCACCAGAAGAGCCAGGTCGCCAGAAAATAACCATGCTGTCATCTGGTCAACTATAATCCAGACGAAGTTGATAAACGCCGACGATATCGCTTCTATCCCAGCATGTGTAGGCGCTCGTTGCTGTAGATGCGCCGATCAGGAAAATGCCCTGCAGAACACAGAACAAAGTCCTCGTAGGCGTCAGTGCCAGTCCGCGTCCATCGTGCCTACAGAATACGAACCGGTGAGGTGATTCTTCTATATATTGGTGGTCTCAGGTGACGTCACACCGCGACTACCAGGCAGTGTCGCTAGAAGAGCCAGGTCCCGAGAATACAACAATGCGGTCATCTGGTCAACAGTGTAATCCGGACGAAGTTGATAAACGCCGACGATATCGCTTCTATCCCCGCACGTGTAGACGCTCGTTGCTGTAGATGCGCTGATCTGGAAAATGTCCTGCAGAACGCAGAACAAGGTCCTCGTAGGCGTCATTGCCAGCCCACGTCCATCGTGTCCACAGAAGACGAACCGGTGAGGTGCTTCTTGTATATTGGTGGTCTCAGGTGACGTCACCCCGCGACTACCAGGTGGTGTCTCTAGAAGAGCCAGGTCGCCATAAAATAACCACGCTGTCATCTGGTCAACAGTGTAATCCGGACGAAGTTGATAACGCCGACGATATCGCTTCTATCCCCGCACGTGTAGGCGGTAGTTGCTGTAGATGCGCCGATCAGGAAAATGCCCTGCAGAACGCAGAACAAGGTCCTCGTAGGCGTCATTGCCAGTCCGCGTCCATCGTGTCCGCAGAAGACGAACCGGTGAGGTGATTGTTTTATAGTGGTGTTCTTGGGTGACGTCACACCGCGACTTCCAGGTGGTGCCACTAGAAGAGCCAGGTCGCCAGAAAATAACCATGCTGTCATCTGGTCAACTGTAATCCGGACGAAGTTGATAAACGCCGACGATATCGCTTCTATCCCAGCATGTGTAGGCGCTCGTTGCTGTAGATGCGCCGATCAGGAAAATGCCCTGCAGAACGCAGAACATGGTCCTCGTTAGCGTCATTGCCAGTCCCCGTCCATCGTGCCCACAGAATACGAACTGGTGAGGTGCTTGTTTTATGAGCTCTCAGGTGACTTCACACCGCGAGTTCCAGGTATTGTAGCTAGAAGAGTCAGGTCGCCAGAAAATAACCATGCTGTAATCTGGTCAACAGTGTCTTCCGGACGAAGTTGATAAACGCCAACGATATTGCTTCTATCCCCGCACGTGTAGCCGCTCGTTGCTGTAGATGCGCCGATCTGGAAAATGCCCTGCAGAACGCAGAACAAGGTCCTCGTAGGCGTCATTGCCAGTCCGCGTCCATCGTGCCCACAGAATACGAACCGGTGAGGTGCTTCTTGTATATTGGTGGTCTCATGTGACGTCACACCGCGACTACCAGGTGGTGTCGCTAGAAGAGCCAGGTCGCCTGAAAATAACCATGCTGTCATGTGGTCAACAGTGTAATCCGGAAGAAGTTGATAAACGCCGACGATATCCCCTCTAACCCCGCACGTGTAGGCGCTCGTTGCTGTAGATGCGCCGATCAGGAAAATGCCCTGCATAACGCAGAACAAGGTCCTCGTTAGCGTCATTGCCAGTCCGCGTCCATCGTGCCCACAGAATAAGAACCGATGAGGTGCTTCTTATATATTGGTGGTCTCAGGTGACGTCACACCGCGACTACCAGGTGGTGTCGCTAGAAGAGCCAGGTCGCCAGAAAATAACCATGCTGTCATCTGGTCAACAGTGTAATCCGGACGAAGTTGATAACGCCGACGATATCGCTTCTTTCCCCGCACGTGTAGGCGGTCGTTGCTGTAGATGCGCCGATCAGGAAAATGCCCTGCAGAACGCAGAACACGGTTCTCGTAGGCGTCATTGCCAGTCCGCGTCCATCGTGTCCGCAGAAGACGAACCGGTGTGTGATTGTTTTATAGTGGGGTTCCTGGGTGACGTCACACCGCGACTACCAGGTGGTGCCACTAGAAGAGCCAGGTCGCCAGAAAATAACCATGCTGTCATCTGGTCAACTGTAATCCAGACGAAGTTGATAAACGCCGACGATATCGCTTCTATCCCAGCATGTGTAGGCGCTCGTTGCTGTAGATGAGCCGATCAGGAAAATGCCCTGCAGAACGCAGAACATGGTCCTCTTTAGCGTCATTGCCAGTCCCCGTCCATCGTGCCCACAGAACATGAACTGGTGAGGTGCTTGTTTTATGAGCTCTCAGGTGACTTCACACCGCGACTTCCAGGTATTGTCGCTAGAAGAGTCAGGTCGCCAGAAAATAACCATGCTGTTATCTGGTCAACAGTGTAATCCGGACGAAGTTGATAAACGCCAACGATATCGCTTCTATCCCCGCACGTGTAGCCGCTCGTTGCTGTAGATGCACCGATCTGGAAAATGCCCTGCAGAACGCAGAACAAGGTCCTCGTAGGCGTCATTGCCAGTCCGCGTCCATCGTGCCCACAGAATACGAACCGGTGAGGTGCTTCTTGTATATTGGTGGTAGCCTGTTATACTTAGTGGCACAGGCAGGGGCATATTGGTTTACATTCTTTTTCTGGCTGCCCCACCATACTTTTTGTATATTGGTGGTCTCAGGTGACGTCACACCGCGACTACCAGGTGGTGTCGCTAGAAGAGCCAGGTCCCGAGAAGATAACAATGCTGGCATGTGGTCAACAGTGTAATCCGGACGAAGTTGATAAAGCCGACGATATCGCTTCTATCCCCGCACGTGTAGGCGCTCGTTGCTGTAGATACGCCGATCTGGAAAGTGCCCTGAAGAACGCAGAACAAGGTCCTCTTTAGCGTTATTGCCAGTCCGCGTCCATCGTGCCCACAGAATACGAACCGGTGAGGTGATTCTTGTATATTGGTTGTCTCAGGTGACGTCACACCGCGACTACCAGGTGGTGTCGCTAGAAGAGCCAGGTCCCGAGAATATAACAATCCTGTCACCTGGTCAACAGTGTAATCTGGAAGTTGATAAACGCCGACGATACCGCTTCTATCCCCGCACGTGTAGGCGCTCGTTGCTGTAGATGCGCCGAACTAGAAAATGCCCTGCATAACGCAGAACAAGGTCCTCGTTAGCGTCATTGCCAGTCCGCGTCCATCGTTCCCACAGAATACGAACCGATGAGGTGCTTCTTATATATTGGTGGTCTCAGATGACGTCACACCGCTACTACCAGGTGGTGTCGCTAGAAGAGCGAGGTCCCGAGAAAATAACAATGTTGTCATCTGGTCAACAGTGTGATCCGGACGAAGTTGATAAACGCCGATGATATCGCTTCTATCGCCGCACGTGCAGGGGCTCGTTGCTACAGATGCGCCGATCAGGAAAATGCCCTGCATAACGCAGAACAAGTTCCTCGTTAGCGTCATTGCCAGTCCGCGTCCATCGTGCCCACAGATTACGAACCGATGAGGTGCTTCTTATATATTGGTGGTCTCAGGTGACGTCACATCGCGACTACCAGGTGGTGTCGCTAGAAGAGCCAGGTCGCCAGAAAATAACCATGCTGTCATCTGGTCAACAGTGTAATCCGGACGAAGTTGATAACGCCGACGATATCGCTTCAATCCCCGCACGTGTAGGCGGTCGTTGCTGTAGATGCGCCGATCAGGAAAATGCCCTGCAGAACGCAGAACAAGGTCCTCGTTAGCGTCATTGCCAGTCCGCGTCCATCGTGCCCACAGAATACGAACCGGTGACGTGCTTCTTGTATATTGGTGGTCTCAAGTGACGTCACACCGCGACTACCAGGTGGTGTCGCTAGAAGGGCCAGGTCCCAAGAAAATAACAATGCTGTCATCTGGTCAACAGTGTAATCCGGACGAAGTTGATAAACGCCGACGATATCACTTCTATCCCTGCACATGTAGGCGATCGTTGCTGGAGATGCGCCGATCAGGAAATTGCCCTGCAGAACGCAGAACATTGTCCTTGTAGGCGTCATTGGTGGTCCGCGTCCATCGTGCCCACAGAATACGAACCGGTGAGGTGCTTCTTGTATATTGGTGGTCTCAGGTGACGTCACACCGCGGCTACCAGGTGGTGTCGCTACAAGAGCCAGGTCGCCAGAAAATAACCATGCTGTCGTCTGGTCAACAGTGTAATCCGGACGAAGTTGATAAACGCCGAAGATATCGCTTCTATCCCTGCACGTGTAGGCGCTCGTTGCTGGAGATGCGCCGATCAGGAAATTGCCCTGCAGGACGCAGAACAGGGTCCTCGTAGGCGTCATTGCCAGTCCGCGTCCATCGTGCCCACAGAATACGAACCGGTGAGGTGCTTGTTTTATAGTGGTGCGCTCAGGTGACGTCACACCGCGACTTAAAGGTATTGCCGCTAGGAGAGTCAGGTCGCCAGAAAATAACGATGCTGTCATCTGGTCAACAGTGTAATCCGGACGAAGTTGATAAACGCCAAGGATATCGCTTCTATCCCCGCACGTGTAGCCGCTCGTTGCTGTAGATGCGCCGATCTGGAAAATGCCCTGCAGAACGCAGAACAAGGTCCTCGTAGGCGTCATTGCCAGTCCGCGTCCATCGTGCCCACAGAATACGAACCGGTGAGGTGCTTCTTGTATATTGGTGGTCTCAGGTGACGTCACACCGCGACTACCAGGTGGTGTCGCTAGAAGAGCCAGGTCCCGAGAATATAACAATGCTGTCATCTGGTCAACAGTGTAATCCGGACGAAGTTGATAAACGCCGACGATATCGCTTCTATCCCCGCATGTGTAGGCACTCGTTGCTGTAGATGCGCCGATCTGGAAAATGCCCTGCATAACGCAGAACAAGGTCCTCGTTAGCGTCATTGCCAGTCCGCGTCCATCGTGCCCACAGAATACGAACCGGTGAGGTGCTTCTTTTACAGTGGTGCTCTCGGGTGACGTCACACCGCGACTTCCAGGTATTGTCGCTAGAAGAGTCAGGTCGCCAGAAAATAAAGATGCTGTAATCTGGTCAACAGTGTAATCCGGACGAAGTTGATAAACGCCAACGATATTGCTTCTATCCCCGCACGTGTAGCCGCTCGTTGATGTAGATGCGCCGATCTGGTAAATGCCTTGCAGAACGCAGAACAAGGTCCTCGTAGGCGTCATTGCCAGTCCGCGTCCATCGTGCCCACAGAATACGAACCGGTGAGGTGCTTCTTGAATATTGGTGGTCTCATGTGACGTCACACCGCGACTACCAGGTGGTGCCGCTAGAAGAGCCAGGTCGCCTGAAAATAACCATGCTGTCATGTGGTCAACAGTGTAATCCGGAAGAAGTTGATAAACGCCGACGATATCCCCTCTAACCCCGCACGTGTAGGCGCTCGTTGCTGTAGATGCGCCGATCAGGAAAATGCCCTGCATAACGCAGAACAAGGTCCTCGTTAGCGTCATTGCCAGTCCGCGTCCATCGTGCCCACAGAATACGAACCGGTGAGGTGCTTCTTGTATATTGGTGGTCTCAGGTGACGTCACACCGCGACTACCAGGTGGTGTCGCTAGAAGAGCCAGGTCCCGAGAATATAACAATGCTGTCATCTGGTCAACAGTGTAATCCGGACGAAGTTGATAAACGCCGACGATATCGCTTCTATCCCCGCATGTGTAGGCGCTCGTTGCTGTAGATGCGCCGATCTGGAAAATGCCCTACATAGCGCAGAACAAGGTCCTCGTTAGCGTCATTGCCAGTCCGCGTCCATCGTGCCCACAGAATACGAACCGGTGAGGTGCTTCTTTTATAGTGGTGCTCTCAGGTGACGTCACACCGCGACTTCCAGGTATTGTCGCTAGAAGAGTCAGGTCGCCAGAAAATAACCATCATGTCATCAGGTCAACAGTGTAATCCGGATAAAGTTGATAACGCCGACGATATCGCTTCTATCCCCGCACGTGTAGGCGCTCGTTGCTGTTGATGCGCCGATCAGGAAAATGCCCTGCAGAACGCAGAACAAGGTCCTCGTAGGCGTCATTGCCAGTCCGCGTCCATCGTGTCCGCAGAAGACGAACCGGTGTGTGATTGTTTTATAGTGGTGTTCTTGGGTGACGTCACACTGCGACTACCAGGTGGTGCCACTAGAAGAGCCAGGTCGCCAGAAAATAACCATGCTGTCATCTGGTCAACTATAATCCAGACGAAGTTGATAAACGCCGACGATATCGCTTCTATCCCAGCATGTGTAGGCGCTCGTTGCTGTAGATGCGCCGATCAGGAAAATGCCCTGCAGAACACAGAACAAAGTCCTCGTAGGCGTCATTGCCAGCCCACGTCCATCGTGCCCACAGAATACGAACCGGTGAGGTGCTTCTTGTATATTGGTGGTCTCAGGTGACGTCACCCCGCGACTACCAGGTGGTGTCTCTAGAAGAGCCAGGTCGCCAGAAAATAACCACGCTGTCATCTGGTCAACAGTGTAATCCGGACGAAGTTGATAAACGCCGATGATATCGCTTCTATCGCCGCACGTGCAGGGGCTCGTTGCTGCAGATGCGCGATCAGGAAATTGCCCGGCAGAACGCAGAACAAGGTCCTCGTAGGCGTCATTGCCAGTCCGCTTCCATCGTGCCCACAGAATAAGAACCTTTGAGGTGCTTCTTTTATAGTGGTGCTCTCAGGTGACGTCACACCGCGACTTCCAGGTATTGTCGCTAGAAGAGTCAGGTCGCCAGAAAATAACCATGCTGTCATCTGGTCAACAGTGTAATCCGGACGAGTTGATAAACGCCGACTATATCGCTTCTATCCCCGCACGCGTAGCCGCTCTTTGCTGTAGATGCGCCGATCTGGAAAATGCCCTGCAGAACGCAGAACAAGGTCCTCGTAGGCATCATTGCCAGTCCGCATCCATCGTGTCCACAGAACACGAACCGGTGAGGTGCTTCTTTTATAGTAGTGTTGTTGGGTGACGTCACATCACGACTACCAGGTGGTGTCGCTAGAAGAGCCAGGTCGCCAGAAAATAACCATGCTGTCATGTGGTCAACAGTGCAATACGGACGAAGTTGATAAACGCAGACGATATCGCTTCTATCCCCGCACGTGTAGGCGCTCGTTGCTCTAGATACGGCGATCTGGAAAATGCCCTGCAGAACGCAGAACAAGGTCCTCTTTAGCGTTATTGCCAGTCCGCGTCCATCGTGCCCAGAGAATACGAACCGGTGAGATGCTTCTTTTGTATTGGTGGTCTCAGGTGACGTCGCACAGCGACTACCAGGTGGTGCCGCTAGAAGAGCCAGGTCCCGCGAATATAACAATGCTCTCATCTGGTCAACAGTGTAATCCGGACGAAGTTGATAAACGCCGACGATATCGCTTCAATCCCCGCACGTGTAGGCGCTCGTTGCTGTAGATGCGCCGATCATGAAAATGCCCTGCATAACGCAGAACAAGGTCCTCGTTAGCGTCATTGCCAGTCCGCGTCCATCGTGCCCACAGATTACGAACCGATGAGGTGCTTCTTATATATTGGTGGTCTCAGGTGACGTCACATCGCGACTACCAGGTGGTGTCGCTAGAAGAGAAGGGTCGCCAGAAAATAACCATGCTGTCATCTGGTCAACAGTGTAATCCGGACGAAGTTGATAACGCCGAAGATATCGCTTCTATCCCCGCACGTGTAGCCGCTCGTTGCTGTAGATGCGCCGATCTGGAAAATGGCCTGCAGAACGCAGAACAAGGTCCTCGTAGGCGTCATTGCCAGTCCGCGTCCATCGTGCCCACAGAATACGAACCGGTGAGGTGCTTCTTGTATATTGGTGGTCTCATGTGACGTCACACCGCGACTACCATGTGGTGTCGCTAGAAGAGCCAGGTCCCGAGAAGATAACAATGCTGGCATGTGGTCAACAGTGTAATCCGGACGAAGTTGATAAAGCCGACGATATCGCTTCTATCCCCGCACGTGTAGGCGCTCGTTGCTGTAGATACGCCGATCTGGAAAATGCCCTGAAGAACGCAGAACAAGGTCCTCTTTAGCGTTATTGCCAGTCCGCGTCCATCGTGCCCACAGAATACGAACCGATGAGGTGCTTCTTATATATTGGTGGTCTCAGGTGACGTCACACCGCGACTACCAGGTGGTGTCGCTAGAAGAGCCAGGTCGCCAGAAAATAACCATGCTGTCATCTGGTCAACAGTGTAATCCGGACGAAGTTGATAATGCCGACGATATCGCTTCTTTCCCCGCACGTGTAGGCGGTCGTTGCTGTAGATGCGCCGATCAGGAAAATGCCCTGCAGAACGCAGAACAAGGTTCTCGTAGGCGTCATTGCCAGTCCGCGTCCATCGTGTCCGCAGAAGACGAACCGGTGTGTGATTGTTTTATAGTGGTGTTCTTGGGTGACGTCACACCGCGACTACCAGGTGGTGCCACTAGAAGAGCCAGGTCGCCAGAAAATAACCATGCTGTCATCTGGTCAACTGTAATCCAGACGAAGTTGATAAACGCCGACGATATCGCTTCTATCCCAGCATGTGTAGGCGCTCGTTGCTGTAGATGAGCCGATCAGGAAAATGCCCTGCAGAACGCAGAACATGGTCCTCGTTAGCGTCATTGCCAGTCCCCGTCCATCGTGCCCACAGAACATGAACTGGTGAGGTGCTTGTTTTATGAGCTCTCAGGTGACTTCACACCGCGACTTCCAGGTGTTGTCGCTAGAAGAGTCAGGTCGCCAGAAAATAACCATGCTGTCATCTGGTCAACAGTGTAATCCGGACGAAGTTGATAAACGCCAACGATATCGCTTCTATCCCCGCACGTGTAGCCGCTCGTTGCTGTAGATGCGCCGATCTGGAAAATGCCCTGCAGAACGCAGAACAAGGTCCTCGTAGGCGTCATTGCCAGTCCGCGTCCATCGTGCCCACAGAATAAGAACCGGTGAGGTGCTTCCTGTATATTGGTGGTAGCCTGTTATACTTAGTGGCACAGGCAGGGGCATATTGGTTTACATTCTTTTTCTGGCTGCCCCACCATACTTTTTGTATATTGGTGGTCTCAGGTGACGTCACACCGCGACTACCAGGTGGTGTCGCTAGAAGAGCCAGGTCCCGAGAAGATAACAATGCTGGCATGTGGTCAACAGTGTAATCCGGACGAAGTTGATAAAGCCGACGATATCGCTTCTATCCCCGCACGTGTAGGCGCTCGTTGCTGTAGATACGCCGATCTGGAAAGTGCCCTGAAGAACGCAGAACAAGGTCCTCTTTAGCGTTATTGCCAGTCCGCGTCCATCGTGCCCACAGAATACGAGCCGGTGAGGTGATTCTTGTATATTGGTGGTCTCAGGTGACGTCACACCGCGACTACCAGGTGGTGTCGCTAGAAGAGCCAGGTCCCGAGAATATAACAATCCTGTCATCTGGTCAACAGTGTAATCTGGACGAAGTTGATAAACGCCGACGATACCGCTTCTATCCCCGCACGTGTAGGCGCTCGTTGCTGTAGATGCGCCGAACTAGAAAATGCCCTGCATAACGCAGAACAAGGTCCTCGTTAGCGTCATTGCCAGTCCGCGTCCATCGTTCCCACAGAATACGAACCGATGAGGTGCTTCTTATATATTGGTGGTCTCAGATGACGTCACACCGCTACTACCAGGTGGTGTCGCTAGAAGAGCGAGGTCCCGAGAAAATAACAATGTTGTCATCTGGTCAACAGTGTGATCCGGACGAAGTTGATAAACGCCGATGATATCGCTTCTATCGCCGCACGTGCAGGGGCTCGTTGCTGCAGATGCGCCGATCAGGAAATTGCCCTGCAGAACGCAGAACAAGGTCCTCGTAGGCGTCATTGCCAGTCCGCTTCCATCGTGCCCACAGAATAAGAACCTTTGAGGTGCTTCTTTTATAATGGTGCTCTCAGGTGACGTCACACCGCGACTTCCAGGTATTGTCGCTAGAAGAGTCAGGTCGCCAGAAAATAACCATGCTGTCATCTGGTCAACAGTGTAATCCGGACGAGTTGATAAACGCCGACTATATCGCTTCTATCCCCGCACGTGTAGCCGCTCTTTGCTGTAGATGCGCCGATCTGGAAAATGCCCTGCAGAACGCAGAACAAGGTCCTCGTAGGCATCATTGCCAGTCCGCGTCCATCGTGTCCACAGAACACGAACCGGTGAGGTGCTTCTTTTATAGTAGTGTTCTTGGATGACGTCACATCACGACTACCAGGTGGTGTCGCTAGAAGAGCCAGGTCGCCAGAAAATAACCATGCTGTCATGTGGTCAACAGTGCAATACGGACGAAGTTGATAAACGCAGACGATATCGCTTCTATCCCCGCACGTGTAGGCGCTCGTTCCTCTAGATACGGCGATCTGGAAAATGCCCTGCAGAACGCAGAACAAGGTCCTCTTTAGCGTTATTGCCAGTCCGCGTCCATCGTGCCCAGAGAATACGAACCGGTGAGATGCTTCTTTTGTATTGGTGGTCTCAGGTGACGTCGCACAGCGACTACCAGGTGGTGCCGCTAGAAGAGCCAGGTCCCGCGAATATAACAATGCTGTCATCTGGTCAACAGTGTAATCCGGACGAAGTTGATAAACGCCGACGATATCGCTTCAATCCCCGCACGTGTAGGCGCTCGTTGCTGTAGATGCGCCGATCAGGAAAATGCCCTGCATAACGCAGAACAAGGTCCTCGTTAGCGTCATTGCCAGTCCGCGTCCATCGTGCCCACAGATTACGAACCGATGAGGTGCTTCTTATATATTGGTGGTCTCAGGTGACGTCACATCGCGACTACCAGGTGGTGTCGCTAGAAGAGCCAGGTCGCCAGAAAATAACCATGCTGTCATCTGGTCAACAGTGTAATCCGGACGAAGTTGATAACGCCGACGATATCGCTTCAATCCCCGCACGTGTAGGCGGTCGTTGCTGTAGATGCGCCGATCAGGAAAATGCCCTGCAGAACGCAGAACAAGGTCCTCGTTAGCGTCATTGCCAGTCCGCGTCCATCGTGCCCACAGAATACGAACCGGTGACGTGCTTCTTGTATATTGGTGGTCTCAAGTGACGTCACACCGCGACTACCAGGTGGTGTCGCTAGAAGGGCCAGGTCCCAAGAAAATAACAATGCTGTCATCTGGTCAACAGTGTAATCCGGACGAAGTTGATAAACGCCGACGATATCACTTCTATCCCTGCACATGTAGGCGATCGTTGCTGGAGATGCGCCGATCAGGAAATTGCCCTGCAGAACGCAGAACATTGTCCTTGTAGGCGTCATTGGTGGTCCGCGTCCATCGTGCCCACAGAATACGAACCGGTGAGGTGCTTCTTGTATATTGGTGGTCTCAGGTGACGTCACACCGCGACTACCAGGTGGTGTCGCTAGAAGAGCCAGGTCGCCAGAAAATAACCATGCTGTCATGTGGTCAACAGTGTAATCCGGATGAAGTTGATAAACGCCGACGATATCGCTTCTATCCCCGCACATGTAGGCGCTCGTTGCTGTTGATACGCTGATCTGGAAAATGTCATGCAGAACGCAGAACAAGGTCCTCGTAGGCGTCATTGCCAGCCCACGTCCATCGTACCCACAGAAGACGTACCGGTGAGGTGCTTCTTGTATATTGGTGGTCTCAGGTGACGTCACACCGCGACTACCAGGTGCTGTCGCTAGAAGAGCCAGGTCGCCAGAAAATAACCATGCTGTCATCTGGTCAACAGTGTAATCAGGAAGAAGTTGATAAACGCCGACGATATCGCCTCTATCCACGCACGTGTAGGCGCTCATTGCTGGAGATGCGCCGATCAGGAAATTGCCCTGCAGAACACAGAACAAGGTCCTCGTAGGCGTCATTGCCAGTCCGCGTCCATCGTGCCCACAGAATACGAACCGGTGAGGTGCTTGTTTTATAGTGGTGCTCTCAGGTGACGTCACACCATGACTTCCAGGTATTGTCGCTAGAAGAGTCAGGTCGCCAGAAAATAACCATGCTGTCATCTGGTCAACAGTGTAATCCGGACGAAGTTGATAAACGCCGACGATATCGCTTCTATCCCCGCACGTGTAGACGTTCGTTGCTGTAGATGCGCCGATCTGGAAAATGCTCTGCAGAACGCAGAACAAGGTCCTCGTTAGCGTTATTGCCAGTCCGCGTCCATCGTGCCCACAGAATAGGAACCGGTGAGGTGTTTCTTGTATATTGGTGGTCTCAGTTGTCGTCACACCGCGACTACCAGGGGCTGTCGCTAGAAGAGCCAGGTCGCCAGAAAATAACCATGCTGTCATCTGGTCAACAGTGTAATCAGGAAGAAGTTGATAAACGCCGACGATATCGCCTCTATCCACGCACGTGTAGGCGCTCATTGCTGGAGATGCGCCGATCAGGAAATTGCCCTGCAGAACACAGAACAAGGTCCTCGTAGGCGTCATTGCCAGTCCGCGTCCATCGTGCCCACAGAATACGAACCGGTGAGGTGCTTGTTTTATAGTGGTGCTCTCAGGTGACGTCACACCATGACTTCCAGGTATTGTCGCTAGAAGAGTCAGGTCGCCAGAAAATAACCATGCTGCCATCTGGTCAACAGTGCAATCCGGACGAAGTTGATAAACTCCGACGATATCGCTTCTATCCCCGCACGGGTAGCCGCTCGTTGCTGTAGATGCGCCGATCTGGAAAATGCCCTGCAGAACGCAGAACAAGGTCCTCGTAGGCGTCATTGCCAGTCCGCGTCCATCGCGTCCGCAGAAGACGAACCGGTGAGGTGATTGTTTTATAGTGGTGTGCTTGGGTGACGTCACACAGCGACTACCAGGTGGTGTCGCTAGAAGAACCAGGTCGCCAGAAAATAACCATGCTGTCATCTGGTCAACTGTAATCCAGACGAAGTTGATAAACGCCGACAATATCGCTTCTATCCCAGCATGTGTAGACGCTCGTTGCTGCAGATGCGCCGATCAGGAAAACGCCCTGCAGAACGCAGAACAAGGTCCTTGTTAGCGTAATTGCCAGTCCGCGTCCATCGTGCCCACAGAATACGAACCGGTGACGTGCTTCTTGTATATTGGTGGTCTCAAGTGACGTCACACCGCGACTACCAGGTTGTGTCGCTAGAAGGGCCAGGTCCCAAGAAGATAACAATGGTGTCATCTGGTCAACAGTGTAACCCGGACGAAGTTGATAAACGCCAACGATATCGCTTCTATCCCCGCATGTGCAGCCGATCGTTGATGTAGATGCGCCGATCTGGAAAATACCCTGCAAAACGCAGAATAAGGTCCACGTTAGCCTCATTGCCATTCCGCGTCCATCGTGTCCACAGAATACGAACCGGTGAGGTGCTTCGTTTATATTGGTGCTCTCAGGTGACGTCACACCGCGACTACCAGGCGGTGTCGCAAGAAGAGCCAGGTCGCCAGAAAATAACCATGCTGTCATCTGATCAACAGTGTGATCCGGACGAAGTGTATAAACTCCGACGATATCGCTTCTATCCCCGCACGTGTAGGCGCTCGTTGCTGTAGATGCGCCGATCAGGAAAATGCCTTGCAGAACGCAGAACAAGGTCCTCATAGGCGTCATTGCCAGTCCGCGTCCATCGTGCCCAGAGAATACGAACCGGTGAGGTGCTTCTTATATATTGGTGGTCTCAGGTGACGTCACACCGCGACTACCAGGTGGTGTCGCTAGAAGAGCCAGGTCGCCAGAAAATAACCATGCTGTCCTGTGGTCAACAGTGTAATCCGGATGAAGTTGATAAACGCCGACGATATCACTTCTATCCCCGCACATGTAGGCGCTCGTTGCTGTAGATACGCTGATCTGGAAAATGTCATGCAGAACGCAGAACAAGGTCCTCGTAGGCGTCATTGCCAGCCCACGTCCATCGTACCCACAGAAGACGTACCGGTGAGGTGATTCTTGTATATTGGTGGTCTCAGGTGACGTCACACCGCGACTACCAGGTGCTGTCGCTAGAAGAGCCAGGTCGCCAGAAAATAACCATGCTGTCATCTGGTCAACAGTGTATTCAGGAAGAAGTTGATAACCGCCGACGATATCGCCTCTATCCACGCACGTGTAGGCGCTCATTGCTGGAGATGCGCCGATCAGGAAATTGCCCTGCAGAACGCAGAACAAGGTCCTCGTTAGCGTCATTGCCAGTCCGCGTCCATCGTACCCACAGAATACGAACCGGTGACGTGCTTCTTGTATATTGGTAATCTCAGGTGACGTCACACCGCGACTACCAGGTGGTGTCGCTAGAAGAGCCAGGTCGCCAGAAAATAACCGTGCTGTCATCTGGTCAACAGTGTAATCCTGAAGAAGTTGATAAACGCCGACGATATCGCTTCTATCCCCGCACGTGTAGGCGCTCGTTGCTGTAGATGCGCCGATCTGGAAAATGCCCTGCATAACGCAGAACAAGGTCCTTGTTAGCGTCATTGGCAGTCCGCGTCCATCGTGCCCACAGAATACGAACCGATGAGGTGCTTCTTGTATATTAGCGGTCTCAGGTGACGTCACACCGTGACTACCAGGTGGTGTCGCTAGAAGAGCCAGGTCCCGAGAATATAACAATGCTGTCATCTGGTCAACAGTGTAATCCGGACGAAGCTGATAAACGCCGACGATATCGCTTCTATCCCCGCACGTGTAGGCGCTCGTTGCTGTAGATGCGCCGATATGAAAAATGCCCTGCATAACGCAGAACAAGGTCCTCGTTAGCGTTATTGCCAGTCCGCGTCCATCGTGCCCACAGAACACGAACCGGTGAGGTGCTTCTTTTATAGTGGTGTTCTTGGGTGACGTCACACCACGACTACCAGGTGGTGTCGCTAGAAGAGCCAGGTCGCCAGAGAATAACCATGCTGTCATCTGGTCAACAGTGTAATCCGGACGAAGTTGATAAGCCGACGATATCGCTCCTATCCCCGCACGTGTAGGCGGTCGTTGCTGTAGATGCGCCGATTCGAAAAATGCCCTGAAGAACGCAGAACAAGGTCCTCGTAGGCGTCATTGCCAGTCCGCGTCCATCGTGTCCGCAGAAGACGAACCGGTGAGGTGATTATTTTATAGTGGTGTTCTTAAGTGACGTCACACCACGACTGCCAGGTGGTGTCGCTAGAAGAGCCAGGTCGCCAGAAAATAACCATGCTGTCATCTGGTCAACAGTGTGATCCGGACGATGTGTATAAACTCCGACGATATCGCTTCTATCCCCGCACGTGTAGGCGCTCGTTGCTGTAGATGCGCCGATCAGGAAAATGCCCTTCAGAACACAGAAAAAGTCCTCGTAAGTGTCATTGCCAGTCCGGGTCCATCGTGTCCACAGAAGACGAACCGGTGAGGTGCTTCTTTTACAGTGGTGTTCTTGGGTGACGTCACACCGCGACTACCAGGTGGTGTCGCTACAAGAGACAGGTCGCCAGAAAATAACCATGCTGTCGTCTGGCCAACAGTGTAATCCGGACGAAGTTGATAACGCCGACGATATCGCTTCTATCCCCGCACGTGTAGGCGGTCGTTGCTGTAGATGCGCCGATTCGAAAAATGCCCTGCAGAACGCAGAACAAGGTACTCGTAGGCGTCATTGCCAGTCCGCGTCCATCGTGTCCGCAGAAGACGAACCGGTGAGGTGATTATTTTATAGTGGTGTTCTTGGGTGACGTCACACCACGACTACCAGGTGGTGTCGCTAGAAGAGCCAGGTCGCCAGAAAATAACCATGCTGTCATCTGGTCAACAGGGTGATCCGGACGAATTGTATAAACTCCGACAATATCGCTTCTATCCCCGCACGTGTAGCCGCTCATTGCTGTAGATGCGCCGATCTGGAAAATGCCCTGCAGAACACAGAACAAGGTCCTCGTAGGCGTCATTGCCAGTCCGCGTCCATCGTGCCCAGAGAATACGAACCGGTGAGGTGCTTCTTATATATTGGTGGTCTCAGGTGACGTCACACCGCGACTACAAGGTGGTGTCGCTAGAAGAGCGAGGTCCCGAGAAAATAACAATGTTGTCATCTGGTCAACAGTGTAATCCGGACGAAGTTGATAAACGCCAACGATATCGCTTCTATCCCCGCACGTGTAGACGCTCGTTGCTGTAGATGCGCCGATCTGGAAAATGCTCTGCAGAACGCAGAACAAGGTCCGCGTTAGCGTAGTTGCCAGTCCGCGTCCATCGTGTCCGCAGAAGACGAACCGGTGAGGTGATTGTTTTATAGTGGTGTGCTTGGGTGACGTCGCACAGCGACTACCAGGTGGTGTCGCTAGAAGAACCAGGTCGCCAGAAAATAACCATGCTGTCATCTGGTCAACTGTAATCCGGACGAAGTTGATAAACGCCGACGATATCGCTTCTATCCCAGCATGTGTAGGCGCTCGTTGCTGCAGATGCGCCGATCAGGAAAATGCCCTGCAGAACGCAGAACAAGGTCCTCGTTAGCGTAATTGCCAGTCCGCGTCCATCGTGCCCACAGAATACGAACCGGTGACGTGCTTCTTGTATATTGGTGGTCTCAAGTGACGTCACACCGCGACTACCAGGTGGTGTCGCTAGAAGGGACAGGTCCCAAGAAGATAACAATGCTGTCATCTGGTCAACAGTGTGACCCGGACGAAGTTGATAAACGCCAACGATATCTCTTCTATCCCCGCACGTGTAGCCGATCGTTGCTGTTGATGCGCCGATCAGGAAAATGCCCTGCAAAACGCAGAATAAGGTCCACGTTAGCCTCATTGCCATTCCGCGTCCATCGTGTGCACAGAATACGAACCGGTGAGGTGCTTCGTTTATATTGGTGCTCTCAGGTGACGTCACACCGCGACTACCAGGTGCTGTCGCTAGAAGAGCCAGGTCGCCAGAAAATAACCATGCTGTCATCTGGTCAACAGTGTAATCAGGAAGAAGTTGATAACGCCGACGATATCGCTTCAATCCCCGCACGTGTAGGCGGTCGTTGCTGTAGATGCGCCGATCAGGAAAATGCCCTGCAGAACGCAGAACAAGGTCCTCGTTAGCGTCATTGCCAGTCCGCGTCCATCGTGCCCACAGAATACGAACCGGTGACGTGCTTCTTGTATATTGGTGGTCTCAAGTGACGTCACACCGCGACTACCAGGTGGTGTCGCTAGAAGGGCCAGGTCCCAAGAAAATAACAATGCTGTCATCTGGTCAACAGTGTAATCCGGACGAAGTTGATAAACGCCGACGATATCACTTCTATCCCTGCACATGTAGGCGATCGTTGCTGGAGATGCGCCGATCAGGAAATTGCCCTGCAGAACGCAGAACATTGTCCTTGTAGGCGTCATTGGTGGTCCGCGTCCATCGTGCCCACAGAATACGAACCGGTGAGGTGCTTCTTGTATATTGGTGGTCTCAGGTGACGTCACACCGCGACTACCAGGTGGTGTCGCTAGAAGAGCCAGGTCGCCAGAAAATAACCATGCTGTCATGTGGTCAACAGTGTAATCCGGATGAAGTTGATAAACGCCGACGATATCGCTTCTATCCCCGCACATGTAGGCGCTCGTTGCTGTTGATACGCTGATCTGGAAAATGTCATGCAGAACGCAGAACAAGGTCCTCGTAGGCGTCATTGCCAGCCCACGTCCATCGTACCCACAGAAGACGTACCGGTGAGGTGCTTCTTGTATATTGGTGGTCTCAGGTGACGTCACACCGCGACTACCAGGTGCTGTCGCTAGAAGAGCCAGGTCGCCAGAAAATAACCATGCTGTCATCTGGTCAACAGTGTAATCAGGAAGAAGTTGATAAACGCCGACGATATCGCCTCTATCCACTCACGTGTAGGCGCTCATTGCTGGAGATGCGCCGATCAGGAAATTGCCCTGCAGAACACAGAACAAGGTCCTCGTAGGCGTCATTGCCAGTCCGCGTCCATCGTGCCCACAGAATACGAACCGGTGAGGTGCTTGTTTTATAGTGGTGCTCTCAGGTGACGTCACACCATGACTTCCAGGTATTGTCGCTAGAAGAGTCAGGTCGCCAGAAAATAACCATGCTGTCATCTGGTCAACAGTGTAATCCGGACGAAGTTGATAAACGCCGACGATATCGCTTCTATCCCCGCACGTGTAGACGCTCGTTGCTGTAGATGCGCCGATCTGGAAAATGCTCTGCAGAACGCAGAACAAGGTCCTCGTTAGCGTTATTGCCAGTCCGCGTCCATCGTGCCCACAGAATAGGAACCGGTGAGGTGTTTCTTGTATATTGGTGGTCTCAGTTGTCGTCACACCGCGACTACCAGGGGCTGTCGCTAGAAGAGCCAGGTCGCCAGAAAATAACCATGCTGTCATCTGGTCAACAGTGTAATCAGGAAGAAGTTGATAAACGCCGACGATATCGCCTCTATCCACGCACGTGTAGGCGCTCATTGCTGGAGATGCGCCGATCAGGAAATTGCCCTGCAGAACACAGAACAAGGTCCTCGTAGGCGTCATTGCCAGTCCGCGTCCATCGTGCCCACAGAATACGAACCGGTGAGGTGCTTGTTTTATAGTGGTGCTCTCAGGTGACGTCACACCATGACTTCCAGGTATTGTCGCTAGAAGAGTCAGGTCGCCAGAAAATAACCATGCTGTCATCTGGTCAACAGTGTAATCCGGACGAAGTTGATAAACTCCGACGATATCGCTTCTATCCCCGCACGGGTAGCCGCTCGTTGCTGTAGATGCGCCGATCTGGAAAATGCCCTGCAGAACGCAGAACAAGGTCCTCGTAGGCGTCATTGCCAGTCCGCGTCCATCGCGTCCGCAGAAGACGAACCGGTGAGGTGATTGTTTTATAGTGGTGTGCTTGGGTGACGTCACACCACGACTACCAGGTGGTGTCGCTAGAAGAGCCAGGTCGCCAGAAAATAACCATGCTGTCATCTGGTCAACAGTGTGATCCGGACGAATTGTATAAACTCCGACAATATCGCTTCTATCCCCGCACGTGTAGCCGCTCATTGCTGTAGATGCGCCGATCTGGAAAATGCCCTGCAGAACACAGAACAAGGTCCTCGTAGGCGTCATTGCCAGTCCGCGTCCATCGTGCCCACAGAATACGAACCGGTGACGTGCTTCTTGTATATTGGTGGTCTCAAGTGACGTCACACCGCGACTACCAGGTGGTGTCGCTAGAAGGGACAGGTCCCAAGAAGATAACAATGCTGTCATCTGGTCAACAGTGTGACCCGGACGAAGTTGATAAACGCCAACGATATCTCTTCTATCCCCGCACGTGTAGCCGATCGTTGCTGTTGATGCGCCGATCAGGAAAATGCCCTGCAAAACGCAGAATAAGGTCCACGTTAGCCTCATTGCCATTCCGCGTCCATCGTGTGCACAGAATACGAACCGGTGAGGTGCTTCGTTTATATTGGTGCTCTCAGGTGACGTCACACCGCGACTACCAGGCGGTGTCGCAAGAAGAGCCAGGTCGCCAGAAAATAACCATGCTGTCATCTGGTCAAAAGTGTAATCTTGACGAAGTTGATAAACGCCGACGATATCGCTTCTATCCCAGCATGTGTAGGCGCTCGTTGCGTAGATGCGCCGATCTGGAAAATGCCCTGCAGAACGCAGAACAAGGTCCTCTTTAGCGTTATTGCCAGTCCGCGTCCATCGCGCCCACAGAATACGAACCGGTGAGGTCCTTCTTGTGTATTGGTCGTCTCAAGTGACGTCACACCGCGACTACCAGGTGGTGTCGCTATAAGGGCCAGGTCCCAAGAAAATAATAATGCTGTCATCTGGTCAACAGTGTAATCCGGACGAAGTTGTTAAACGCCGACGATATCGCTTCTATCCCTGCACGTGTAGGCGCTCGTTGCTGGAGATGCGCCGATCAGGAAATTGCCCTGCAGAACGCAGAGCAAGGTCCTCGTAGGCGTCATTGCCAGTCCGCGTCCATCGTGCCCACAGAATACGAAACGGTGAGGTGCATGTTTTATAGTGGTGCTCTCAGGTGACGTCACACCGCGACTTCCAGGTATTGTCGCTAGAAGAGTCAGGTCGCCAGAAAATAACCATGCTGTCATCTGGTCAACAGTGTAATCCGGACGAAGTTGATAAACGCCAACGATATCGCTTCTATCCCCGCACGTGTAGCCGCTCGTTGATGTAGATGCGCCGATCTGGAAAATGCCCTGCAGAACGCAGAACAAGGTCCTCGTAGGCGTCATTGCCAGTCCGCGTCCATCGTGCCCACATAATACGAACCGGTGAGGTGCTTCTTTTATAGTGGTGTTCTTGGGTGACGTCACATCGCGACTACCAGGTGGTGTCGCTAGAAGAGCCAGGTCACCAGAAAATAACCATGCTGTCATGTGGAGAACAGTGTAATCCGGACGAAGTTGATAAACTCCGACGATATCGCTTCTATCCCCGCACGTGTAGGCGCTCGTTGCTGTAGATGCGCCAATCAGGAAAATGCCCTTCAGAACGCAGAAAAAGTCCTCGTAAGTGTCATTGCCAGTCCGGGTCCATCGTGTCCACAGAAGACGAACCGGTGAGGTGCTTCTTTTATAGTGGTGTTCTTGGGTGACGTCACACCGCGACTACCAGGTGGTGTCGCTAGAAGAGCCAGGTCGCCAGAAAATAACCATGCTGTCATCTGGTCAACAGGGTGATCCGGACGAATTGTATAAACTCCGACAATATCGTTTCTATCTCCGCACGTGTAGCCGCTCATTGCTGTAGATGCGCCGATCTGGAAAATGCCCTGCAGAACACAGAACAAGGTCCTCGTAGGCGTCATTGCCAGTCCGCGTCCATCGTGTCCGCAGAAGACGAACCGGCGAGGTGCTTCTTGTATATTGGTTGTCTCAGTTGACGTCACACCGCGACTACCAGGTGGTGTCGCTAGAAGAGCCAGGTCGCCAGAAAATAACCATGCTGTCATGTGGTCAACAGTGTAATCCGGACGAAGTTGATAAACGCCGACGATATCGCTTCTATCCCAGCATGTGTAGGCGCTCGTTGCTGTAGATGCGCCGATCAGGAAAATGCCCTGCAGAACGCAGAACAAGGTCCTCTTTAGCGTTATGCCAGTCCGCGTCCATCGCGCCCAGAGAATACGTACCGGTGAGGTGCTTCTTGTATATTGGTGGTCTCAGGTGAGGTCACACCGCGACTACCAGGTGGTGTCGCTAGAAGAGCCAGGTCCCGAGAATATAACAATGCTGTCATCTGGTCAACAGTGTAATCCGGACGAAGTTGATAAACGCCGACGATATCGCTTCTATCCCAGCACGTGTAGGCGCTCGTTGCTGTAGATGCGCCGATCTGGAAAATGCCCTGCATAACGCAGAACAAGGTCCTCGTTAGCGTCATTGCCAGTCCGCGTCCATCGTACCCACAGAATACGAACCGATGAGCTGCTTGATCTATATTGGTTGTCTCAGATGACGTCACACCGCGACTACCAGGTGGTGTCGCTAGAAGAGCGAGGTCCCGAGAAAATAACAATGTTGTCATCTGGTCAACAGTGTGATCCGGACGAAGTTGATAAACGCCGATGATATCGCTTCTATCCCCGCACGTGTAGGCGCTCGTTCCTCTAGATACGGCGATCTGGAAAATGCCCTGCAGAACGCAGAACAAGGTCCTCTTTAGCGTTATTGCCAGTCCGCGTCCATCGTGCCCAGAGAATACGAACCGGTGAGATGCTTCTTTTGTATTGGTGGTCTCAGGTGACGTCGCACAGCGACTACCAGGTGGTGCCGCTAGAAGAGCCAGGTCCCGCGAATATAACAATGCTGTCATCTGGTCAACAGTGTAATCCGGACGAAGTTGATAAACGCCGACGATATCGCTTCAATCCCCGCACGTGTAGGCGCTCGTTGCTGTAGATGCGCCGATCAGGAAAATGCCCTGCATAACGCAGAACAAGGTCCTCGTTAGCGTCATTGCCAGTCCGCGTCCATCGTGCCCACAGATTACGAACCGATGAGGTGCTTCTTATATATTGGTGGTCTCAGGTGACGTCACATCGCGACTACCAGGTGGTGTCGCTAGAAGAGCCAGGTCGCCAGAAAATAACCATGCTGTCATCTGGTCAACAGTGTAATCCGGACGAAGTTGATAACGCCGACGATATCGCTTCAATCCCCGCACGTGTAGGCGGTCGTTGCTGTAGATGCGCCGATCAGGAAAATGCCCTGCAGAACGCAGAACAAGGTCCTCGTTAGCGTCATTGCCAGTCCGCGTCCATCGTGCCCACAGAATACGAACCGGTGAGGTGCTTCTTGTATATTGGTGGTCTCAGGTGACGTCACACCGCGGCTACCAGGTGGTGTCGCTACAAGAGCCAGGTCGCCAGAAAATAACCATGCTGTCGTCTGGTCAACAGTGTAATCCGGACGAAGTTGATAAACGCCGAAGATATCGCTTCTATCCCTGCACGTGTAGGCGCTCGTTGCTGGAGATGCGCCGATCAGGAAATTGCCCTGCAGGACGCAGAACAGGGTCCTCGTAGGCGTCATTGCCAGTCCGCGTCCATCGTGCCCACAGAATACGAACCGGTGAGGTGCTTGTTTTATAGTGGTGCTCTCAGGTGACGTCACACCGCGACTTAAAGGTATTGCCGCTAGGAGAGTCAGGTCGCCAGAAAATAACGATGCTGTCATCTGGTCAACAGTGTAATCCGGACGAAGTTGATAAACGCCAAGGATATCGCTTCTATCCCCGCACGTGTAGCCGCTCGTTGCTGTAGATGCGCCGATCTGGAAAATGCCCTGCAGAACGCAGAACAAGGTCCTCGTAGGCGTCATTGCCAGTCCGCGTCCATCGTGCCCACAGAATACGAACCGGTGAGGTGCTTCTTGTATATTGGTGGTCTCAGGTGACGTCACACCGCGACTACCAGGTGGTGTCGCTAGAAGAGCCAGGTCCCGAGAATATAACAATGCTGTCATCTGGTCAACAGTGTAATCCGGACGAAGTTGATAAACGCCGACGATATCGCTTCTATCCCCGCATGTGTAGGCACTCGTTGCTGTAGATGCGCCGATCTGGAAAATGCCCTGCATAACGCAGAACAAGGTCCTCGTTAGCGTCATTGCCAGTCCGCGTCCATCGTGCCCACAGAATACGAACCGGTGAGGTGCTTCTTTTACAGTGGTGCTCTCGGGTGACGTCACACCGCGACTTCCAGGTATTGTCGCTAGAAGAGTCAGGTCGCCAGAAAATAAAGATGCTGTAATCTGGTCAACAGTGTAATCCGGACGAAGTTGATAAACGCCAACGATATTGCTTCTATCCCCGCACGTGTAGCCGCTCGTTGATGTAGATGCGCCGATCTGGTAAATGCCCTGCAGAACGCAGAACAAGGTCCTCGTAGGCGTCATTGCCAGTCCGCGTCCATCGTGCCCACAGAATACGAACCGGTGAGGTGCTTCTTGAATATTGGTGGTCTCATGTGACGTCACACCGCGACTACCAGGTGGTGTCGCTAGAAGAGCCAGGTCGCCTGAAAATAACCATGCTGTCATGTGGTCAACAGTGTAATCCGGAAGAAGTTGATAAACGCCGACGATATCCCCTCTAACCCCGCACGTGTAGGCGCTCGTTGCTGTAGATGCGCCGATCAGGAAAATGCCCTGCATAACGCAGAACAAGGTCCTCGTTAGCGTCATTGCCAGTCCGCGTCCATCGTGCCCACAGAATACGAACCGGTGAGGTGCTTCTTGTATATTGGTGGTCTCAGGTGACGTCACACCGCGACTACCAGGTGGTGTCGCTAGAAGAGCCAGGTCCCGAGAATATAACAATGCTGTCATCTGGTCAACAGTGTAATCCGGACGAAGTTGATAAACGCCGACGATATCGCTTCTATCCCCGCATGTGTAGGCGCTCGTTGCTGTAGATGCGCCGATCTGGAAAATGCCCTGCATAGCGCAGAACAAGGTCCTCGTTAGCGTCATTGCCAGTCCGCGTCCATCGTGCCCACAGAATACGAACCGGTGAGGTGCTTCTTTTATAGTGGTGCTCTCAGGTGACGTCACACCGCGACTTCCAGGTATTGTCGCTAGAAGAGTCAGGTCGCCAGAAAATAACCATCATGTCATCAGGTCAACAGTGTAATCCGGATAAAGTTGATAACGCCGACGATATCACTTCTATCCCCGCACGTGTAGGCGCTCGTTGCTGTTGATGCGCCGATCAGGAAAATGCCCTGCAGAACGCAGAACAAGGTCCTCGTAGGCGTCATTGCCAGTCCGCGTCCATCGTGTCCGCAGAAGACGAACCGGTGTGTGATTGTTTTATAGTGGTGTTCTTGGGTGACGTCACACTGCGACTACCAGGTGGTGCCACTAGAAGAGCCAGGTCGCCAGAAAATAACCATGCTGTCATCTGGTCAACTATAATCCAGACGAAGTTGATAAACGCCGACGATATCGCTTCTATCCCAGCATGTGTAGGCGCTCGTTGCTGTAGATGCGCCGATCAGGAAAATGCCCTGCAGAACACAGAACAAAGTCCTCGTAGGCGTCATTGCCAGCCCACGTCCATCGTGTCCACAGAAGACGAACCGGTGAGGTGCTTCTTGTATATTGGTGGTCTCAGGTGACGTCACCCCGCGACTACCAGGTGGTGTCTCTAGAAGAGCCAGGTCGCCAGAAAATAACCACGCTGTCATCTGGTCAACAGTGTAATCCGGACGAAGTTGATAACGCCGACGATATCGCTTCTATCCCCGCACGTGTAGGCGGTAGTTGCTGTAGATGCGCCGATCAGGAAAATGCCCTGCAGAACGCAGAACAAGGTCCTCGTAGGCGTCATTGCCAGTCCGCGTCCATCGTGTCCGCAGAAGACGAACCGGTGAGGTGATTGTTTTATAGTGGTGTTCTTGGGTGACGTCACACCGCGACTTCCAGGTGGTGCCACTAGAAGAGCCAGGTCGCCAGAAAATAACCATGCTGTCATCTGGTCAACTGTAATCCGGACGAAGTTGATAAACGCCGACGATATCGCTTCTATCCCAGCATGTGTAGGCGCTCGTTGCTGTAGATGCGCCGATCAGGAAAATGCCCTGCATAACGCAGAACAAGGTCCTCGTTAGCGTCATTGCCAGTCCGCGTCCATCGTGCCCACAGAATACGAACCGATGAGGTGCTTCTTATATATTGGTGGTCTCAGGTGACGTCACACCGCGACTACCAGGTGGTGTCGCTAGAAGAGCCAGGTCGCCAGAAAATAACCATGCTGTCATCTGGTCAACAGTGTAATCCGGACGAAGTTGATAACGCCGACGATATCGCTTCTTTCCCCGCACGTGTAGGCGGTCGTTGCTGTAGATGCGCCGATCAGGAAAATGCCCTGCAGAACGCAGAACACGGTTCTCGTAGGCGTCATTGCCAGTCCGCGTCCATCGTGTCCGCAGAAGACGAACCGGTGTGTGATTGTTTTATAGTGGGGTTCTTGGGTGACGTCACACCGCGACTACCAGGTGGTGCCACTAGAAGAGCCAGGTCGCCAGAAAATAACCATGCTGTCATCTGGTCAACTGTAATCCAGACGAAGTTGATAAACGCCGACGATATCGCTTCTATCCCAGCATGTGTAGGCGCTCGTTGCTGTAGATGAGCCGATCAGGAAAATGCCCTGCAGAACGCAGAAAATGGTCCTCGTTAGCGTCATTGCCAGTCCCCGTCCATCGTGCCCACAGAACATGAACTGGTGAGGTGCTTGTTTTATGAGCTCTCAGGTGACTTCACACCGCGACTTCCAGGTATTGTCGCTAGAAGAGTCAGGTCGCCAGAAAATAACCATGCTGTCATCTGGTCAACAGTGTAATCCGGACGAAGTTGATAAACGCCAACGATATCGCTTCTATCCCCGCACGTGTAGCCGCTCGTTGCTGTAGATGCGCCGATCTGGAAAATGCCCTGCAGAACGCAGAACAAGGTCCTCGTAGGCGTCATTGCCAGTCCGCGTCCATCGTGCCCACAGAATACGAACCGGTGAGGTGCTTCTTGTATATTGGTGGTAGCCTGTTATACTTAGTGGCACAGGCAGGGGCATATTGGTTTACATTCTTTTTCTGGCTGCCCCACCATACTTTTTGTATATTGGTGGTCTCAGGTGACGTCACACTGCGACTACCAGGTGGTGTCGCTAGAAGAGCCAGGTCCCGAGAAGATAACAATGCAGGCATGTGGTCAACAGTGTAATCCGGACGAAGTTGATAAAGCCGACGATATCGCTTCTATCCTCGCACGTGTAGGCGGTAGTTGCTGTAGATGCGCCGATCAGGAAAATGCCCTGCAGAACGCAGAACAAGGTCCTCGTAGGCGTCATTGCCAGTCCGCGTCCATCGTGTCCGCAGAAGACGAACCGGTGAGGTGATTGTTTTATAGTGGTGTTCTTGGGTGACGTCACACCGCGACTTCCAGGTGGTGCCACTAGAAGAGCCAGGTCGCCAGAAAATAACCATGCTGTCATCTGGTCAACTGTAATCCGGACGAAGTTGATAAACGCCGACGATATCGCTTCTATCCCAGCATGTGTAGGCGCTCGTTGCTGTAGATGCGCCGATCAGGAAAATGCCCTGCAGAACGCAGAACATGGTCCTCGTTAGCGTCATTGCCAGTCCCCGTCCATCGTGCCCACAGAATACGAACTGGTGAGGTGCTTGTTTTTTGAGCTCTCAGGTGACTTCACACCGCGACTTCCAGGTACTGTCGCTAGAAGAGTCAGGTCGCCAGAAAATAACCATGCTGTCATCTGGTCAACAGTGTAATCCGGACGAAGTTGATAAACGCCAACGATATCGCTTCTATCCCCGCACGTGTAGCCGCTCGTTGCAGTAGATGCGCCGATCTGGAAAATGCCCTGCAGAACGCAGAACAAGGTCCTCGTAGGCGTCATTGCCAGTCCGCGTCCATCGTGCCCACAGAATACGAACCGGTGAGGTGCTTCTTGTATATTGGTGGTCTCATGTGACGTCACACCGCGACTACCAGGTGGTGTCGCTAGAAGAGCCAGGTCCCGAGAAGATAACAATGCTGGCATGTGGTCAACAGTGTAATCCGGACGAAGTTGATAAAGCCGACGATATCGCTTCTATCCCCGCACGTGTAGGCGGTCGTTGCTGTAGATGCGCCGATCAGGAAAATGCCCTGCAGAACGCAGAACAAGGTTCTCGTAGGCGTCATTGCCAGTCCGCGTCCATCGTGTCCACAGAAGACGAGCCGGTGTGTGATTGTTTTATAGTGGTGTTCTTGGGTGACGTCACACCGCGACTACCAGGTGGTGCCACTAGAAGAGCCAGGTCGCCAGAAAATAACCATGCTGTCATCTGGTCAACTGTAATCCAGACGAAGTTGATAAACGCCGACGATATCGCTTCTATCCCAGCATGTGTAGGCGCTCGTTGCTGTAGATGAGCCGATCAGGAAAATGCCCTGCAGAACGCAGAACATGGTCCTCGTTAGCGTCATTGCCAGTCCCCGTCCATCGTGCCCACAGAACATGAACTGGTGAGGTGCTTGTTTTATGAGCTCTCAGGTGACTTCACACCGCGACTTCCAGGTATTGTCGCTAGAAGAGTCAGGTCGCCAGAAAATAACCATGCTGTTATCTGGTCAACAGTGTAATCCGGACGAAGTTGATAAACGCCAACGATATCGCTTCTATCCCCGCACGTGTAGCCGCTCGTTGCTGTAGATGCACCGATCTGGAAAATGCCCTGCAGAACGCAGAACAAGGTCCTCGTAGGCGTCATTGCCAGTCCGCGTCCATCGTGCCCACAGAATACGAACCGGTGAGGTGCTTCTTGTATATTGGTGGTAGCCTGTTATACTTAGTGGCACAGGCAGGGGCATATTGGTTTACATTCTTTTTCTGGCTGCCCCACCATACTTTTTGTATATTGGTGGTCTCAGGTGACGTCACACCGCGACTACCAGGTGGTGTCGCTAGAAGAGCCAGGTCCCGAGAAGATAACAATGCTGGCATGTGGTCAACAGTGTAATCCGGACGAAGTTGATAAAGCCGACGATATCGCTTCTATCCCCGCACGTGTAGGCGCTCGTTGCTGTAGATACGCCGATCTGGAAAGTGCCCTGAAGAACGCAGAACAAGGTCCTCTTTAGCGTTATTGCCAGTCCGCGTCCATCGTGCCCACAGAATACGAACCGGTGAGGTGATTCTTGTATATTGGTTGTCTCAGGTGACGTCACACCGCGACTACCAGGTGGTGTCGCTAGAAGAGCCAGGTCCCGAGAATATAACAATCCTGTCACCTGGTCAACAGTGTAATCTGGAAGTTGATAAACGCCGACGATACCGCTTCTATCCCCGCACGTGTAGGCGCTCGTTGCTGTAGATGCGCCGAACTAGAAAATGCCCTGCATAACGCAGAACAAGGTCCTCGTTAGCGTCATTGCCAGTCCGCGTCCATCGTTCCCACAGAATACGAACCGATGAGGCGCTTCTTATATATTGGTGGTCTCAGATGACGTCACACCGCTACTACCAGGTGGTGTCGCTAGAAGAGCGAGGTCCCGAGAAAATAACAATGTTGTCATCTGGTCAACAGTGTGTTCCGGACGAAGTTGATAAACGCCGATGATATCGCTTCTATCGCCGCACGTGCAGGGGCTCGTTGCTGCAGATGCGCGATCAGGAAATTGCCCTGCAGAACGCAGAACAAGGTCCTCGTAGGCGTCATTGCCAGTCCGCTTCCATCGTGCCCACAGAATAAGAACCTTTGAGGTGCTTCTTTTATAGTGGTGCTCTCAGGTGACGTCACACCGCGACTTCCAGGTATTGTTGTCCCTCGGGGCGCAACAATACCTGGAAGTCGCGGTGTGACGTCACCTGAGAGCACCACTATAAAAGAAGCACCTCAAAGGTTCTTATTCTGTGGGCACGATGGAAGCGGACTGGCAATGACGCCTAGGAGGACCTTGTTCTGCGTTCTTGCAGGGCAATTTCCTGATCGCGCATCTGCAGCAACGAGCCCCTGCACGTGCGGCGATAGAAGCGATATCATCGGCGTTTATCAACTTCGTCCGGATCACACTGTTGACCAGATGACAACATTGTTATTTTCTCGGGACCTCGCTCTTCTAGCGACACCACCTGGTAGTAGCGGTGTGACGTCATCTGAGACCACCAATATATAAGAAGCGCCTCATCGGTTCGTATTCTGTGGGAACGATGGACGCGGTTTCCAACGCAAGCGAGCGCTCTTGCAGCAGCACTTAGAGCAGATTGAAGAAAAACCTTTAGCTATAGCCCTTCAGGAAACGGGAAAGGGACCACCAAAATTATCGGGATATCAAGCGTTCCACAGTGACCGAGGAGAAAAATCTCGCGTCTCCACGCTAGTTAAAAGACATATAGCGGTAGTCGAGCATGAGGTCAACTCACGGGATATCGAAGCCGTATTAGTAGAAATTATCACCGGTCGCAAAGACAAGGCTAGTCTCTTCATCTTAAACGTGTACAGCACCCCCCAGCAAAGAAAGGCACGTTTCCGCGCCCTCTTCCGCAAGGCGATTAGAGCAGCTGGAAACAACACACTCATAATCTTAGGGGACTTCAATGCCGCCCACCAAGAATGGGGCTACAATAGACACGATCCCAAGGGCAGACAACTATGGGAGGACATACACGAACTTGGCCTCACCCTCCTGACGGACCCTAACTGCCCGTCCAGAGTGGGAAACAGCGTCTGTGCAGACACCACCCCGGATCTCACCCTTGGGAAAAACACGAGAGACGCGGCCTGGGAAAACACGGCTCAAAATTTAGGCAGCGACCACTTTATTCTGGCTCTCACCCTCAGCAAGGGCGTCAAAACACGTCGCCTCAAAAAACCCAAGATCACTGATTGGGACATGTTCAGGCAAATTAGAGAAAATGGTGAATCGGAAGGCGATATCCAAAACATAGAGCAATGGGCGGAGGAACTTAAGCAACAAGTCGAGAGGGCGACCACGACCCTGCGAGAAGACGATGCGCCAGCGACGGTTGATAGC
Organism: Amblyomma americanum; assembly: GCA_030143305.2. Lineage (NCBI taxonomy): Eukaryota > Metazoa > Arthropoda > Arachnida > Ixodida > Ixodidae > Amblyomma > Amblyomma americanum. The sequence continues at coordinate 28,289 of JARKHS020036609.1, read as the reverse complement.
AAACTCCTTCACATGTGGGAAGCGAAATGCGGCATGGAGAAACGCCTCCGGTCACAAAGATGGAACAGGAACCTTAGAAGAAGGATAGCAAGGCACAACAAAGAGATTGAGGATTACGCAGCAAAACTCTGCGAACAAAATTGGTGCAATAGATGTGACGAGATGGAAGGGAACATGAGTCTAGCTAATACGTGGAGTTTACTCAGACACCTGCTTGACCCTGATAATTCGAAAACCCAATCGGGCATAAGACTTACGAAAGCCAGGCACACGTTTGAGGGCTCGGACAGAGAACTCATGGCAAAATTAATTAATATGTACATAGGAGATACAAAAACCTCACTCCTGCCGGAGTACGAAGGACCCCCAAACGAGGCCCTAGACGCGCCGATCACGGAAGCGGAGGTTCGCGCCGAAATATTAGGCCTAAAAACAAAGTCGGCCCCTGGTCCAGATGGCATTACAAACAAGGTCCTCCGAAACTTGGACGATAATTCCATCCGCATGCTCACCAAATACATGAACATCATATGGGACAGAGGCCGCCTCCCACAACAGTGGAAGACGGCAAACGTGATTTTAATACCGAAGCCGGGCAAACCCCCCAAGCTAGAAAACTTACGGCCAATCTCTCTAACATCCTGTATTGGGAAATTGATGGAACGGGTAGTCCAAACGCGCCTAACGCGTTTCATGGAGCTCAACGATCTGTGGCCGCACGAAATGGTAGGGTTCCGACCCGGCCTGTGCACACAAGATGTAATGCTCCGCTTGAGACACGACATCATAGAAAATAGCACCAAGGACGCGAGGGTAATATTAGGTCTCGACCTGACGAAGGCCTTCGATAACGTAAAACACGCGGCAATCCTCTCTGGCCTCGGAGAGCTGGGGGTCGGAAACAAAACGTACGGCTACATAAAGGACTTCCTGTCGGGTAGAACGATAAAAATAAGGTTTCAGGACATTGAATCCCCAACCGTCAAACTAGGTAGTAGGGGTACGCCGCAGGGTTCAGTGCTGTCCCCATTCCTCTTTAATGTTGCCATGCGAAATCTCCCGGCAGAATTGAGAAAAGTGGAAAACTTGAAATTCAGCATGTACGCGGACGACGTCAACCTATGGGTCACCCAGGGCAGCGACGCGAACATCGAGGAGCGCTTACAAACGGCAGCAGACACCGTAGTGTCCTATGCGGCTGAAAGGGGCCTCTCGTGCGCTCCCCAAAAATCGGAGCTCTTTATCTACAATCCGAAGGCGCTCAGGCACAAACGCCAGATAAACATCAACATAACAGTAGATGGCCAAACAGTGCCAAAAGTCGAGCAGATTAGGATCCTGGGGCTATTTCTACAAGCGGACGGGTACAATGATACAACGATAAAGAAATTGAGTGCGTACGCCACGCAAGTCATGGGTCTGTTCAGGAGAATCGCACTCAAGGGTCGAGGCCTTAAAGAACGAAGCCTCCTGAAACTAATGCAGGCTTACATCACTAGCCGCATATGCTACGCCACACCATTCCTAAACATCAGATCGGACGAAAAGCAGAAAATAGACGCACTCATCAGACGATGCGTGAAGAGGGCTCTGGGACTCCCCATCTCGACCTCTACTGAACGCCTCCTCGAAATGGGTGTGCACAATAATTGGACGGAGCTAGCGGAGGCTGTGCGCATGGCACAACTGGAAAGATTAAGCAAATCTACCACGGGCAGAACCATCCTTGGCTGGGTGGGGCTGCAGTCAGACAGGGGGACATGCCAACACGCGGACATTCCACGAGGATGCCGCGAACACATAACAGTGCCCCCGCTACCTAAAAACATGCACCCCACATACAACGGGGAGAGGAGACGGAAGAGGGCCGAGACTCTCGCAAAAAACGCGGACAAAATAGGGCCGAAAGGAGTCGCCTACGTGGACGCGGCTAGCGGAAAGTTGGGGGCGGCGGTGGCTGCGGTCGTTGACGGCCGCGGCGTACCCGTCGCCGCCGCTTCCGTTAGAAGTCGAAACATAGACACGGCCGAAGAAGTTGCAATAGCGCTCGCTTGCGTTGGCACGGAAGCCAGTACGATCATTAGCGACAGCAAAACAGCAGTCTGGAACTTTGGAAAAGGGAGGGTCTCGAAGGAGGCAGTCAAAATCTTGGAAAAGGGAAAACTCGATAGACGAGTTCGAATAATTTGGACCCCCGCGCACGAATCCGTCCCCGGCAACGAGGCGGCGCACGAGCTAGCCCGAGCACTCTACTTCCGGGCAGCCGCAGAGCCGCCTGGTTGCGAAGGGATGGACGAGAGGCTGCAGACATACAAAGAGATCATAGAGCACTATAGACTTGGTAGACGGTCCCTGCCACCACCGGACCGAGCGCTAACAAACAGGGAGGCAGTCGCATGGCGGCGCCTGCAAGCTGGGAACTTCCCGAACCCCGTCTGGCTCTACCACACGCAAGTGGAGGAAAGAGCCGACGATAAATGCGCGACATGTGGAGAGAGGGGTACTTTAGACCACATAATCTGGCAATGCCCTGGTTCCCCGGGCGCCAAGGAGAACATAAGAAGTAGAGAAGCCTGGGAACTGATGCTGCGAAGCGAGTCCCTCGCCCACCAGCAGCAAGCCATCCGCCTGGCGGCTAAAGCCGCGAAGAAACACTGTCGCTTCGCCTGTCTTTAGTCGCGGAGACCCCGGCCCCCGTTCTCCAGGCCTGCGTGCCGGGGATGGGGAGTAGGGGGTCTCCTACATCGGTGGAAAATAAAGTTCTTACTCACTCACTCACTCCAGGTATTGTCGCTAGAAGAGTCAGGTCGCCAGAAAATAACCATGCTGTCATCTGGTCAACAGTGTAATCCGGACGAGTTGATAAACGCCGACTATATCGCTTCTATCCCCGCACGCGTAGCCGCTCTTTGCTGTAGATGCGCCGATCTGGAAAATGCCCTGCAGAACGCAGAACAAGGTCCTCGTAGGCATCATTGCCAGTCCGCGTCCATCGTGTCCACAGAACACGAACCGGTGAGGTGCTTCTTTTATAGTAGTGTTGTTGGGTGACGTCACATCACGACTACCAGGTGGTGTCGCTAGAAGAGCCAGGTCGCCAGAAAATAACCATGCTGTCATGTGGTCAACAGTGCAATACGGACGAAGTTGATAAACGCAGACGATATCGCTTCTATCCCCGCACGTGTAGGCGCTCGTTGCTCTAGATACGGCGATCTGGAAAATGCCCTGCAGAACGCAGAACAAGGTCCTCTTTAGCGTTATTGCCAGTCCGCGTCCATCGTGCCCAGAGAATACGAACCGGTGAGATGCTTCTTTTGTATTGGTGGTCTCAGGTGACGTCGCACAGCGACTACCAGGTGCTGCCGCTAGAAGAGCCAGGTCCCGCGAATATAACAATGCTGTCATCTGGTCAACAGTGTAATCCGGACGAAGTTGATAAACGCCGACGATATCGCTTCAATCCCCGCACGTGTAGGCGCTCGTTGCTGTAGATGCGCCGATCAGGAAAATGCCCTGCATAACGCAGAACAAGGTCCCCGTTAGCGTCATTGCCAGTCCGCGTCCATCGTGCCCACAGATTACGAACCGATGAGGTGCTTCTTATATATTGGCGGTCTCAGGTGACGTCACATCGCGACTACCAGGTGGTGTCGCTAGAAGAGCCGGGTCGCCAGAAAATAACCATGCTGTCATCTGGTCAACAGTGTAATCCGGACGAAGTTGATAACGCCGACGATATCGCTTCTATCCCCGCACGTGTAGCCGCTCGTTGCTGTAGATGCGCCGATCTGGAAAAAGGCCTGCAGAACGCAGAACAAGGTCCTCGTAGGCGTCATTGCCAGTCCGCGTCCATCGTGCCCACAGAATACGAACCGGTGAGGTGCTTCTTGTATATTGGTGGTCTCATGTGACGTCACACCGCGACTACCATGTGGTGTCGCTAGAAGAGCCAGGTCCCGAGAAAATAACAATGCTGGCATGCTGTCAACAGTGTAATCCGGACGAAGTTGATAAAGCCGACGATATCGCTTCTATCCCCGCACGTGTAGGCGCTCGTTGCTGTAGATACGCCGATCTGGAAAATGCCCTGAAGAACGCAGAACAAGGTCCTCTTTAGCGTTATTGCCAGTCCGCGTCCATCGTGCCCACAGAATACGAACCGATGAGGTGCTTCTTATATATTGGTGGTCTCAGGTGACGTCACACCGCGACTACCAGGTGGTGTCGCTAGAAGAGCCAGGTCGCCAGAAAATAACCATGCTGTCATCTGGTCAACAGTGTAATCCGGACGAAGTTGATAACGCCGACGATATCGCTTCTTTCCCCGCACGTGTAGGCGGTCGTTGCTGTAGATGCGCCGATCAGGAAAATGCCCTGCAGAACGCAGAACAAGGTTCTCGTAGGCGTCATTGCCAGTCCGCGTCCATCGTGTCCGCAGAAGACGAACCGGTGTGTGATTGTTTTATAGTGGTGTTCTTGGGTGACGTCACACCGCGACTACCAGGTGGTGCCACTAGAAGAGCCAGGTCGCCAGAAAATAACCATGCTGTCATCTGGTCAACTGTAATCCAGACGAAGTTGATAAACGCCGACGATATCGCTTCTATCCCAGCATGTGTAGGCGCTCGTTGCTGTAGATGAGCCGATCAGGAAAATGCCCTGCAGAACGCAGAACATGGTCCTCGTTAGCGTCATTGCCAGTCCCCGTCCATCGTGCCCACAGAACATGAACTGGTGAGGTGCTTGTTTTATGAGCTCTCAGGTGACTTCACACCGCGACTTCCAGGTGTTGTCGCTAGAAGAGTCAGGTCGCCAGAAAATAACCATGCTGTCATCTGGTCAACAGTGTAATCCGGACGAAGTTGATAAACGCCAACGATATCGCTTCTATCCCCGCACGTGTAGCCGCTCGTTGCTGTAGATGCGCCGATCTGGAAAATGCCCTGCAGAACGCAGAACAAGGTCCTCGTAGGCGTCATTGCCAGTCCGCGTCCATCGTGCCCACAGAATACGAACCGGTGAGGTGCTTCTTGTATATTGGTGGTAGCCTGTTATACTTAGTGGCACAGGCAGGGGCATATTGGTTTACATTCTTTTTCTGGCTGCCCCACCATACTTTTTGTATATTGGTGGTCTCAGGTGACGTCACACCGCGACTACCAGGTGGTGTCGCTAGAAGAGCCAGGTCCCGAGAAGATAACAATGCTGGCATGTGGTCAACAGTGTAATCCGGACGAAGTTGATAAAGCCGACGATATCGCTTCTATCCCCGCACGTGTAGGCGCTCGTTGCTGTAGATACGCCGATCTGGAAAGTGCCCTGAAGAACGCAGAACAAGGTCCTCTTTAGCGTTATTGCCAGTCCGCGTCCATCGTGCCCACAGAATACGAACCGGTGAGGTGATTCTTGTATATTGGTGGTCTCAGGTGACGTCACACCGCGACTACCAGGTGGTGTCGCTAGAAGAGCCAGGTCCCGAGAATATAACAATCCTGTCATCTGGTCAACAGTGTAATCTGGACGAAGTTGATAAACGCCGACGATACCGCTTCTATCCCCGCACGTGTAGGCGCTCGTTGCTGTAGATGCGCCGAACTAGAAAATGCCCTGCATAACGCAGAACAAGGTCCTCGTTAGCGTCATTGCCAGTCCGCGTCCATCGTTCCCACAGAATACGAACCGATGAGGTGCTTCTTATATATTGGTGGTCTCAGATGACGTCACACCGCTACTACCAGGTGGTGTCGCTAGAAGAGCGAGGTCCCGAGAAAATAACAATGTTGTCATCTGGTCAACAGTGTGATCCGGACGAAGTTGATAAACGCCGATGATATCGCTTCTATCGCCGCACGTGCAGGGGCTCGTTGCTGCAGATGGTGGTGGTGGTAGTGGTTTTATTAAAAATAATAGTAAAAAGGAAGGAAAAGATTTTTGCTAGCCCCGGCATCTGCCATCGATACTGAAGCACCTGAGCTGGGGCAGCGGAAATAAAGGACAGCAGGCAGAATGGAGAAATGAAATGAAAGAGGTGAGGGGACAGGAAGAGAGGATAGGGGGAGAAGTAATATGTACAAACTATTTACACAATAAGTAATGTGTCCATGTTGTGCGCGTGATTAGTTCATTTTGGAGGAATTAAATCACACACGCGCACAGCACTGTGTAGGTTACAACTGGAGTGGGGCGTCCAGTTATTAATCGTTCAAGGTAGAACTCGCGGAGCGTTCGGTCACTGCGTGTAACTACCTGACGGAGAACAGACGGGACGTCAAGCCCGTGTGTTCGAGGAATGCACAGAGGCTCACCAAAGTTCGCTCACGAGTGCGCGCACTGCCCTGCGGCCACAATAGCGTCTTGATGGAGTCTGGTAGTATGCCCTGCGCCCTATAGGCCGCGAGCATATCGCGACGAGCATCGGCGAACGCGGAGCAGCGAAGGAGCAGATGTTCTAGTGTTTCCACTGCACCGCATCCGTCACACACATCACTCGTCGCGATTCCGTGACGCACCCGTCGTTCCCCGGGCCACACGCAGCCAATGCGCGCGCGGAGGATCATTGCACGTTGCGACCGTGTAAGTGCGCGACAGCCGGTGACACTGTCGATGCGCTCACCTCCCGCGATGCGTGGGTCGGGGTGCTGCTTTCGGAGATGGTCGTGAATGGCCACACGCACGTCCTCCAGCGCAAGGGGCAGATCGCTGGCAGGTAGTTGGTGTGCAGCGGTCGCGAGGTCGTCAGCTTCTTCGTTGCCGGCGATGCCGCAGTGACCGGGCACCCACTGTGCACGCACGGCACAACCTCTCTGCGCGAGGCGCTCGATGCGCGAGCGAATTTCCCGCACTAGTGGGGTACCGCGGCCGTTAGATTGCAGGCGGCTGAGGGCGGCGCGGGAGTCGCACAGCAGAGCACTCCTGGGCGGCGGAGGGCCGAGGGTGAGCAGCAGGTCCAGCCCGAGCCGGATCCCCATCAACTCCGCCGTGGTGGAGGAGCCCAGGAAGGTTGCGTGTTGCTGGCTGTGCAGTCGCAGGGCGGGGATGGTGGCCGCCGCAGCAAGGGAGCAGCTGTCGCGGGCCACTGAGCCGTCGGTGTACACGAGGAGATGGTCCTGGAGCTCCTCGTGTATGACGGCTCTGGCCAGCTGCTGCACAGCGCAGAGGGGTGTGCTCCGCTTTCCCGCGATGCCGACGATCTCTCGCTGTACCTCCGAGGCAGCAGGCCAGGGCGCGCATGAGCCGTAGGGGGGTGGGCCTTGGGTCAATTGCTCATACTCGAGCAGCGCCGCGCCCATTCGTGAGCGCGGGTGCGAGCGCATACGCTGCAGCAGCGAGCCGCCGTCCGGTGCGCGGTGAAGCCGGTCGATGTGATTCAGTGCCCTGCGCGCTGCTTGGAGCTCAAGGGGCCACGCTCCTGCCTCGGCCAACGTTGCGGCGCACTGCGAGTTTTTGGGCAGGCCTAGGCACACGCGCAGGGACTTGCGGTGCTGAAGCTCGAGCTTCTTCCAGCACGGCTTGCGCACCGTGACGAGCGGCAGCGCATAGAGCACCGCCCCCAAAGCTGCGGCATTGTATAGACGCAGCGCGGCTTGCTGGGAGATGCCCTGGCCTCGAGCGGTGAGCTTGTGCACGGCGGCGGTGATCCTCTTCATCTGCAGACAGGCCTTGGTCGCCGCGGGGCGGAAGGAAAGGCGCCAGTCGATGTCCAGGCCAAGGTACCGCACCGATTTACGCCAAGGAATCGGAGTCCCGTCCAGTGACAGTGGCGCAAGGTGCGCGCGCGAGCGCGAAACGCAGGCCATGGCTACCGATTTGTCCGCGCTCAGCGACAGACCAAGGCCGCGCAAGCTGGCATCGATTGCGGTCAGGGCTCCCTGAAGGCACCCCCGCACGCGGAACGCCTCGCCCGGTGGTCCCCGGCACCACAGAGCTATGTCGTCTGCATATATGGACATGTACACATGGTGTCGCCCGCTCGTGGGGAGGGAGGCCGGCACCACCGACATGGCCACATTAAACAGAAATGGTGATAAGACAGAGCCCTGCGGCACGCCCATGTCGACCGGGCGAGGCTTGGAGAGCTTACCCCCTACTCGTACGCGCATGGTGCGCCCGCTCAGGAAGCCATGAACGTATCGCAAAAGGCGCCCGCTCACACCGGCCCCCTCAAGCACCGCGAGAATTGGTGCGCGGTGAACGTTGTCAAAAGCGCCCGAAACGTCCAGCAGCAGCAGCAGCGCAACCTGGCCTGCTGCCCTGGCATGCTCCAGCGCTGTAACAACGTCCGATATAGAATCAGCCGTGCACCGCATCCCACGGAAACCCGTCTGCCGCTCGTCAAACAAATCAGCCTCCGCAGCCCGCTCGTTCAGACGCTGCAACGCCATATGCTCCATGAGCTTACCTGCCGCCGATGTTAATGCCACTGGCCGGTATCCGCTCAGCTCCGTAGGTGGGCGCCCTGCCTTTCGGATGGGACAAACGACCGCGGTTCGCCAATCCTCCGGTAGCTCCCCGCGTTCCCACACCAGGTTGATCTGCTGCAGGAGGATCTGTCGTTGCTGCGCATCCAGGTTTCGCAGCATTTGGTATGTCACCCCGTCCGGTCCGGGCGCCGAGCGGCGGCGGCAGCGCTGCAGCGCATTGTTCAATTCCGCCGCGGTGAACGGCGCATCACATGGACCTTCCGAGGCGACGGGCGAGGGACTGGCGTCGCTTCTGGGGCTCTCAGGAGCAGTTATGTTAGCGGCGTTTGCGGGGCTGGGCGGCGCGAACCGATCGGCAAACCGCTCTGCCAATTCTACAAAGCTGAGCCCGCTGGAGATTGCGAGGGCGGCCAGCGGTTGACGGTTTGCCTGTGGTTCGGTGATGCGCCGCAGGGTGTCAAACAGCCTCCGCGAGCTGACATCTTCCTCCATCCTTTGGCATAGTGAAGCCCACTGCCGGCGGTATAGCTTGTTGGCGTGGCGGCGCGCTGCTGCGTCCAAGCGGTTGTAGACAGTCCAGTCGGCGGCTCTGTCAGTCCGTCGCGCCCGTCGCTCTGCGCGATCTCTCTTCTCGCGCAGATTGAGCAGCTTCATATCAGGTGTGGGCTGCCCTGCCCTTACCTCTGCTCGTTGGGTGGCTGCGAGAGCGCTTCGGACTAGACTTGTAAAGAAATCTGCGCCAGTGGCCGCCGCCTCGTCGACCGCCCGCCTGAACGCACTCCAGTTGGTAATGGAGTAGGCACGTTTGGGGCGCGCCTCCATCGCAGTGGGTTCAATTAGGATGGAGTAATGATCCGAGCCCCAGAGAGATGGTGATCGGCGCCATGTCGCCTCGATGCCTCTGGATGCGAAGGCAACGTCGATGCAGGAGCCGGTTGTTCCGCGTCGTCGAAAGGTGGGCTCGCCGGTGTTCAAGGGGGTGAGTCCCAGCTGCGTTGCTGCGTCGTGCAGGTCGTCTCCCCGCGCGGAGTGGCGCGCACTGCCCCACGCACTATGGTGGGCGTTAAAATCACCACAGATGATTTGGCGCGGGGCACAGCACGAAGACACAGCACGAAAACACAGCGCGTTCCACGCGACAGCTGGACGCACATAAACACTGGCCACCGACGTGTCAACACCACCGACGCGCACTGTCACCACCACGCACTCCTGGGCGTCAGATGTCGCCGCCGCCGAGCCGACGAGGGTGTGCTGGACGTCCTGCCGCACGTATATCGCGCACCTTGATTTCCCGGGGCGATGAGATGTGACACAACAGGGCACTGCAGCACAGGTGGGTTCCTCGCACGTGGTGGCTGAGTGGTAGCCAATGTAACCAGGTAGCCGCATCTGGGGCTCCCCGTCATGTGAACGTACGTACGTCTCCTGCAGCGCGATAACTTCCGGCGAATCCTGTGCGATGCGAACTCGCATTTCGGCGTACCGCGCCGCAAGTGAGCGCACGTTCCACTGCAGGATGGATGGTATGCGGGGGGGAGTCCGGCGGCTAGCCATCATGCTGGCTTATCTGTGCGGGAGCACCCGCTGCTTCTAAGCAAGCCCGGTGTCCATCGGTGCCCTCCGGGAAAAGTGCGCTGAGGGCGCGCAACGCCAGCTTTAGGCGCGCGATCTCCGCGTCCCGTGCGTCAGGGGGCTGGCCGTGAGAAGCGGCCGCAGGCTCGGGCCGCGCTGTACGGGACGCCGGGCAACCGGATCGCCGCTGCCGCTGCCGGCGCTGCCGTTGCTTCTGTGTCTGCTGCTGCTGCTGCTGGGGTGTTCCCCTGACGACCTGCGCATAAGAAAGAGCGCGCGACGTCTGCTGATGTTGCTGGGCTGGGGCCGCTGTCTCAGCCTGGACGACGGCTCGGACAACCCGCCTGGACATCGGGGCCATGGATGTGGCCATTAAAGTGGCCACGTGACGCTCTCGCTGCCAGTGCGGGCACGCTGGGTCAATGGCTGCGTGCCGCCCCCCGCAGTTAATGCAGCGGGGCTTGCTCGCGCAGGTACCAGGCTCGTGTGGCCCGCCGCAGCGCGTGCATCGGGCAGGAGCACGACACACCTCAGTGGCATGCCCCAGGCTGGCGCACTTGGCACACTGGAGCGGCCGGGGACGGCAGGGGCGGACCGCGAGCCTGCGCTTGAATATGGAGATGAACGCCGGGGGTGTCGGCGCCGCAAAACGGAGAGCGAGTGTGCTGCCCGACAGAGACGCCGACACCATCGGTACCGTTGACTCCGCCGCCGCTAGCAGCTCCTCCGCCGTCCTGCGCCCGTCCACACCGAAGACCAGGCCGGAGCTTTGATTCCGAGGAGGAGGCTCCTTGGCGCAGACCGGCACGCCGCGGATGACGGCCGTGGCTAGCAGGGCCTGGAGAGCATCGCTGCTCCCCGCGTCCACTGCCACCACATTCCGCCGCATGTTTACCCGGACGGCGAGGACGCCCGGGCGGGATCCGATCTCCTCGGCCAACTCCCAGCCCTGTTCCCTGGTGAAGGCGGTGCCCCGGTTCGCCGGCCGAAACAGCACCGTCCCCACCAGGCTGGACGGGACCTCCACGGCAGCCGCGGCTCGCTCCAGGGCAGCTCTCCGACGCCGCTGCGCCTTGGTAGTGATAATGCGCCACGGGACCAGGCTGGCCCCAGCATCAGCGTCGCCGCTGCCTGCGGGGCATTGCTGCGGCGCGCCGCGGAGTTGGGCGCGCTCGCTGCCAGCAGACGAAGCCCCAGCCGCAGCCTGGTCTCGTGCGGCGGGATTTGGTGAGGTCGCACCCGTTTTTCTTCCGGACGCCGTCGCCCCACCAGCAACAGCAGCAGCATCAGCAGCAGGCTGGAGGTGGGCTCCATGGGGCTCCTGCTGGGAAGGCCCTGCTCCTTCGAGTGTGGAGGGAGAGGGAGCAGTGACGGTGGGGGGCCTTCGAGCTTCCCGCTTGGCCACCGCGATGTCCCTTTTGGTTTCCGAGTCCCTCTCCTCCTCGGACCCCGTTGAGTGTCGCCGTTTCCGGAGAGCAGACTCGTCCATTGGGGTGCACATGCTCTCCTCGGCTGCAGGTGTCCGCGGTGAGCCCGCAGCAGCAGCATCAGGGGGAGAGGGCATCACAGCCGGTTCCCCAGGAGCAGCAATGGCGGCAGGAAGCGCAGGGGTGGCCAGAAATGGCGGGGAGGGAGCCGCCATGGAGTTCTGCGTCTGGTGAGCGAGCGCCATGGCGTCCCGCAAGGCTAGAACGCGTGGGTCCGCCGGCGACACGTCCAAGTTCCCGATGACGGACTCAAGGTTTTCCGAGGTGGTGATGAGCGCCGCCGTCAGGCACCTCACCGTGTCCCGCAGATCAGCGATCTCGGCCTGCATTCGCCGAATGGTGCTGGACGACCTTCCTCTGGACGGCGTTCGTCTCCGTGATCGTGAGCGAGAGCGGCCTGCCCTGCGTTGCTGATTGTCACCGCCAAACACAGGCCTTCGCTCGTTCACGGTGTCTGTGGCCTCCATGGGGAGACCCCGCAACGCCGCGAAGCCTTAGGCCCAGCGTCCGAAGGAGCAGAGAGCTAAAAAACACGTCCGCTCGCTTCGAACGCCCACCGAAGAATCTGCTGCAGATGCGCCGATCAGGAAATTGCCCTGCAGAACGCAGAACAAGGTCCTCGTAGGCGTGATTGCCAGTCCGCTTCCATCGTGCCCACAGAATAAGAACCTTTGAGGTGCTTCTTTTATAATGGTGCTCTCAGGTGACGTCACACCGCGACTTCCAGGTATTGTCGCTAGAAGAGTCAGGTCGCCAGAAAATAACCATGCTGTCATCTGGTCAACAGTGTAATCCGGACGAGTTGATAAACGCCGACTATATCGCTTCTATCCCCGCACGTGTAGCCGCTCTTTGCTGTGATGCGCCGATCTGGAAAATGCCCTGCAGAACGCAGAACAAGGTCCTCGTAGGCATCATTGCCAGTCCGCGTCCATCGTGTCCCCAGAACACGAACCGGTGAGGTGCTTCTTTTATAGTAGTGTTCTTGGGTGACGTCACATCACGACTACCAGGTGGTGTCGCTAGAAGAGCCAGGTCGCCAGAAAATAACCATGCTGTCATGTGGTCAACAGTGCAATACGGACGAAGTTGATAAACGCAGACGATATCGCTTCTATCCCCGCACGTGTAGGCGCTCGTTCCTCTAGATACGGCGATCTGGAAAATGCCCTGCAGAACGCAGAACAAGGTCCTCTTTAGCGTTATTGCCAGTCCGCGTTCATCGTGCCCAGAGAATACGAACCGGTGAGATGCTTCTTTTGTATTGGTGGTCTCAGGTGACGTCGCACAGCGACTACCAGGTGGTGCCGCTAGAAGAGCCAGGTCCCGCGAATATAACAATGCTGTCATCTGGTCAACAGTGTAATCCGGACGAAGTTGATAAACGCCGACGATATCGCTTCAATCCCCGCACGTGTAGGCGCTCGTTGCTGTAGATGCGCCGATCAGGAAAATGCCCTGCATAACGCAGAACAAGGTCCTCGTTAGCGTCATTGCCAGTCCGCGTCCATCGTGCCCACAGATTACGAACCGATGAGGTGCTTCTTATATATTGGTGGTCTCAGGTGACGTCACATCGCGACTACCAGGTGGTGTCGCTAGAAGAGCCAGGTCGCCAGAAAATAACCATGCTGTCATCTGGTCAAAAGTGTAATCCGGACGAAGTTGATAACGCCGACGATATCGCTTCAATCCCTGCACGTGTAGGCGGTCGTTGCTGTAGATGCGCCGATCAGGAAAATGCCCTGCAGAACGCAGAACAAGGTCCTCGTTAGCGTCATTGCCAGTCCGCGTCCATCGTGCCCACAGAATACGAACCGGTGACGTGCTTCTTGTATATTGGTGGTCTCAAGTGACGTCACACCGCGACTACCAGGTGGTGTCGCTAGAAGGGCCAGGTCCCAAGAAAATAACAATGCTGTCATCTGGTCAACAGTGTAATCCGGACGAAGTTGATAAACGCCGACGATATCACTTCTATCCCTGCACATGTAGGCGATCGTTGCTGGAGATGCGCCGATCAGGAAATTGCCCTGCAGAACGCAGAACAAGGTCCTCGTTAGCGTCATTGCCAGTCCGCGTCCATCGGTACCCACAGAATACGAACCGGTGACGTGCTTCTTGTATATTGGTAATCTCAGGTGACGTCACACCGCGACTACCAGGTGGTGTCGCTAGAAGAGCCAGGTCGCCAGAAAATAACCGTGCTGTCATCTGGTCAACAGTGTAATCCTGAAGAAGTTGATAAACGCCGACGATATCGCTTCTATCCCCGCACATGTAGGCGCTCGTTGCTGTTGATACGCTGATCTGGAAAATGTCATGCAGAACGCAGAACAAGGTCCTCGTAGGCGTCATTGCCAGCCCACGTCCATCGTACCCACAGAAGACGTACCGGTGAGGTGCTTCTTGTATATTGGTGGTCTCAGGTGACGTCACACCGCGACTACCAGGTGCTGTCGCTAGAAGAGCCAGGTCGCCAGAAAATAACCATGCTGTCATCTGGTCAACAGTGTAATCAGGAAGAAGTTGATAAACGCCGACGATATCGCCTCTATCCACGCACGTGTAGGCGCTCATTGCTGGAGATGCGCCGATCAGGAAATTGCCCTGCAGAACACAGAACAAGGTCCTCGTAGGCGTCATTGCCAGTCCGCGTCCATCGTGCCCACAGAATACGAACCGGTGAGGTGCTTGTTTTATAGTGGTGCTCTCAGGTGACGTCACACCATGACTTCCAGGTATTGTCGCTAGAAGAGTCAGGTCGCCAGAAAATAACCATGCTGTCATCTGGTCAACAGTGTAATCCGGACGAAGTTGATAAACGCCGACGATATCGCTTCTATCCCCGCACGTGTAGACGCTCGTTGCTGTAGATGCGCCGATCTGGAAAATGCTCTGCAGAACGCAGAACAAGGTCCTCGTTAGCGTTATTGCCAGTCCGCGTCCATCGTGCCCACAGAATAGGAACCGGTGAGGTGTTTCTTGTATATTGGTGGTCTCAGTTGTCGTCACACCGCGACTACCAGGGGCTGTAGCTAGAAGAGCCAGGTCGCCAGAAAATAACCATGCTGTCATCTGGTCAACAGTGTAATCAGGAAGAAGTTGATAAACGCCGACGATATCGCCTCTATCCACGCACGTGTAGGCGCTCATTGCTGGAGATGCGCCGATCAGGAAATTGCCCTGCAGAACACAGAACAAGGTCCTCGTAGGCGTCATTGCCAGTCCGCGTCCATCGTGCCCACAGAATACGAACCGGTGAGGTGCTTGTTTTATAGTGGTGCTCTCAGGTGACGTCACACCATGACTTCCAGGTATTGTCGCTAGAAGAGTCAGGTCGCCAGAAAATAACCATGCTGTCATCTGGTCAACAGTGTAATCCGGACGAAGTTGATAAACTCCGACGATATCGCTTCTATCCCCGCACGGGTAGCCGCTCGTTGCTGTAGATGCGCCGATCTGGAAAATGCCCTGCAGAACGCAGAACAAGGTCCTCGTAGGCGTCATTGCCAGTCCGCGTCCATCGCGTCCGCAGAAGACGAACCGGTGAGGTGATTGTTTTATAGTGGTGTGCTTGGGTGACTTCACACAGCGAATACCAGGTGGTGTCGCTAGAAGAACGAGGTCGCCAGAAAATAACCATGCTGTCATCTGGTCAACTGTAATCCAGACGAAGTTGATAAACGCCGACAATATCGCTTCTATCCCAGCATGTGTAGGCGCTCGTTGCTGCAGATGCGCCGATCAGGAAAACGCCCTGCAGAACGCAGAACAAGGTCCTTGTTAGCGTAATTGCCAGTCCGCGTCCATCGTGCCCACAGAATACGAACCGGTGACGTGCTTCTTGTATATTGGTTGTCTCAAGTGACGTCACACCGCGACTACCAGGTTGTGTCGCTAGAAGGGCCAGGTCCCAAGAAGATAACAATGGTGTCATCTGGTCAACAGTGTAACCCGGACGAAGTTGATAAACGCCAACGATATCGCTTCTATCCCCGCATGTGCAGCCGATCGTTGATGTAGATGCGCCGATCTGGAAAATACCCTGCAAAACGCAGAATAAGGTCCACGTTAGCCTCATTGCCATTCCGCGTCCATCGTGTCCACAGAATACGAACCGGTGAGGTGCTTCGTTTATATTGGTGCTCTCAGGTGACGTCACACCGCGACTACCAGGCGGTGTCGCAAGAAGAGCCAGGTCGCCAGAAAATAACCATGCTGTCATCTGATCAACAGTGTGATCCGGACGAAGTGTATAAACTCCGACGATATCGCTTCTATCCCCGCACGTGTAGGCGCTCGTTGCTGTAGATGCGCCGATCAGGAAAATGCCTTGCAGAACGCAGAACAAGGTCCTCATAGGCGTCATTGCCAGTCCGCGTCCATCGTGCCCAGAGAATACGAACCGGTGAGGTGCTTCTTATATATTGGTGGTCTCAGGTGACGTCACACCGCGACTACCAGGTGGTGTCGCTAGAAGAGCCAGGTCGCCAGAAAATAACCATGCTGTCATGTGGTCAACAGTGTAATCCGGATGAAGTTGATAAACGCCGACGATATCACTTCTATCCCCGCACATATAGGCGCTCGTTGCTGTAGATACGCTGATCTGGAAAATGTCATGCAGAACGCAGAACAAGGTCCTCGTAGGCGTCATTGCCAGCCCACGTCCATCGTACCCACAGAAGACGTACCGGTGAGGTGCTTCTTGTATATTGGTGGTCTCAGGTGACGTCAAACCGCGACTACCAGGTGCTGTCGCTAGAAGAGCCAGGTCGCCAGAAAATAACCATGCTGTCATCTGGTCAACAGTGTATTCAGGAAGAAGTTGATAAACGCCGACGATATCGCCTCTATCCACGCACGTGTAGGCGCTCATTGCTGGAGATGCGCCGATCAGGAAATTGCCCTGCAGAACGCAGAACAAGGTCCTCGTTAGCGTCATTGCCAGTCCGCGTCCATCGTACCCACAGAATACGAACCGGTGACGTGCTTCTTGTATATTGGTAATCTCAGGTGACGTCACACCGCGACTACCAGGTGGTGTCGCTAGAAGAGCCAGGTCGCCAGAAAATAACCGTGCTGTCATCTGGTCAACAGTGTAATCCTGAAGAAGTTGATAAACGCCGACGATATCGCTTCTATCCCCGCACGTGTAGGCGCTCGTTGCTGTAGATGCGCCGATCTGGAAAATGCCCTGCATAACGCAGAACAAGGTCCTTGTTAGCGTCATTGGCAGTCCGCGTCCATCGTGCCCACAGAATACGAACCGATGAGGTGCTTCTTGTATATTAGCGGTCTCAGGTGACGTCACACCGTGACTACCAGGTGGTGTCGCTAGAAGAGCCAGGTCCCGAGAATATAACAATGCTGTCATCTGGTCAACAGTGTAATCCGGACGAAGCTGATAAACGCCGACGATATCGCTTCTATCCCCGCACGTGTAGACGCTCGTTGCTGTAGATGCGCCGATCTGGAAAATGCTCTGCAGAACGCAGAACAAGGTCCTCGTTAGCGTTATTGCCAGTCCGCGTCCATCGTGCCCACAGAATAGGAACCGGTGAGGTGTTTCTTGTATATTGGTGGTCTCAGTTGTCGTCACACCGCGACTACCAGGGGCTGTAGCTAGAAGAGCCAGGTCGCCAGAAAATAACCATGCTGTCATCTGGTCAACAGTGTAATCAGGAAGAAGTTGATAAACGCCGACGATATCGCCTCTATCCACGCACGTGTAGGCGCTCATTGCTGGAGATGCGCCGATCAGGAAATTGCCCTGCAGAACACAGAACAAGGTCCTCGTAGGCGTCATTGCCAGTCCGCGTCCATCGTGCCCACAGAATACGAACCGGTGAGGTGCTTGTTTTATAGTGGTGCTCTCAGGTGACGTCACACCATGACTTCCAGGTATTGTCGCTAGAAGAGTCAGGTCGCCAGAAAATAACCATGCTGTCATCTGGTCAACAGTGTAATCCGGAAGAAGTTGATAAACTCCGACGATATCGCTTCTATCCCCGCACGGGTAGCCGCTCGTTGCTGTAGATGCGCCGATCTGGAAAATGCCCTGCAGAACGCAGAACAAGGTCCTCGTAGGCGTCATTGCCAGTCCGCGTCCATCGCGTCCGCAGAAGACGAACCGGTGAGGTGATTGTTTTATAGTGGTGTGCTTGGGTGACGTCACACAGCGACTACCAGGTGGTGTCGCTAGAAGAACGAGGTCGCCAGAAAATAACCATGCTGTCATCTGGTCAACTGTAATCCAGACGAAGTTGATAAACGCCGACAATATCGCTTCTATCCCAGCATGTGTAGGCGCTCGTTGCTGCAGATGCGCCGATCAGGAAAACGCCCTGCAGAACGCAGAACAAGGTCCTTGTTAGCGTAATTGCCAGTCCGCGTCCATCGTGCCCACAGAATACGAACCGGTGACGTGCTTCTTGTATATTGGTTGTCTCAAGTGACGTCACACCGCGACTACCAGGTTGTGTCGCTAGAAGGGCCAGGTCCCAAGAAGATAACAATGGTGTCATCTGGTCAACAGTGTAACCCGGACGAAGTTGATAAACGCCAACGATATCGCTTCTATCCCCGCATGTGCAGCCGATCGTTGATGTAGATGCGCCGATCTGGAAAATACCCTGCAAAACGCAGAATAAGGTCCACGTTAGCCTCATTGCCATTCCGCGTCCATCGTGTCCACAGAATACGAACCGGTGAGGTGCTTCGTTTATATTGGTGCTCTCAGGTGACGTCACACCGCGACTACCAGGCGGTGTCGCAAGAAGAGCCAGGTCGCCAGAAAATAACCATGCTGTCATCTGATCAACAGTGTGATCCGGACGAAGTGTATAAACTCCGACGATATCGCTTCTATCCCCGCACGTGTAGGCGCTCGTTGCTGTAGATGCGCCGATCAGGAAAATGCCTTGCAGAACGCAGAACAAGGTCCTCATAGGCGTCATTGCCAGTCCGCGTCCATCGTGCCCAGAGAATACGAACCGGTGAGGTGCTTCTTATATATTGGTGGTCTCAGGTGACGTCACACCGCGACTACCAGGTGGTGTCGCTAGAAGAGCCAGGTCGCCAGAAAATAACCATGCTGTCATGTGGTCAACAGTGTAATCCGGATGAAGTTGATAAACGCCGACGATATCACTTCTATCCCCGCACATATAGGCGCTCGTTGCTGTAGATACGCTGATCTGGAAAATGTCATGCAGAACGCCGAACAAGGTCCTCGTAGGCGTCATTGCCAGCCCACGTCCATCGTACCCACAGAAGACGTACCGGTGAGGTGCTTCTTGTATATTGGTGGTCTCAGGTGACGTCAAACCGCGACTACCAGGTGCTGTCGCTAGAAGAGCCAGGTCGCCAGAAAATAACCATGCTGTCATCTGGTCAACAGTGTATTCAGGAAGAAGTTGATAAACGCCGACGATATCGCCTCTATCCACGCACGTGTAGGCGCTCATTGCTGGAGATGCGCCGATCAGGAAATTGCCCTGCAGAACGCAGAACAAGGTCCTCGTTAGCGTCATTGCCAGTCCGCGTCCATCGTACCCACAGAATACGAACCGGTGACGTGCTTCTTGTATATTGGTAATCTCAGGTGACGTCACACCGCGACTACCAGGTGGTGTCGCTAGAAGAGCCAGGTCGCCAGAAAATAACCGTGCTGTCATCTGGTCAACAGTGTAATCCTGAAGAAGTTGATAAACGCCGACGATATCGCTTCTATCCCCGCACGTGTAGGCGCTCGTTGCTGTAGATGCGCCGATCTGGAAAATGCCCTGCATAACGCAGAACAAGGTCCTTGTTAGCGTCATTGGCAGTCCGCGTCCATCGTGCCCACAGAATACGAACCGATGAGGTGCTTCTTGTATATTAGCGGTCTCAGGTGACGTCACACCGTGACTACCAGGTGGTGTCGCTAGAAGAGCCAGGTCCCGAGAATATAACAATGCTGTCATCTGGTCAACAGTGTAATCCGGACGAAGCTGATAAACGCCGACGATATCGCTTCTATCCCCGCACGTGTAGGCGCTCGTTGCTGTAGATGCGCCGATATGAAAAATGCCCTGCATAACGCAGAACAAGGTCCTCGTTAGCGTCATTGCCAGTCCGCGTCCATCGTGCCCACAGAACACGAACCGGTGAGGTGCTTCTTTTATAGTGGTGTTCTTGGGTGACGTCACACCACGACTACCAGGTGGTGTCGCTAGAAGAGCCAGGTCGCCAGAGAATAACCATGCTGTCATCTGGTCAACAGTGTAATCCGGACGAAGTTGATAAGCCGACGATATCGCTCCTATCCCCGCACGTGTAGGCGGTCGTTGCTGTAGATGCGCCGATTCGAAAAATGCCCTGAAGAACGCAGAACAAGGTCCTCGTAGGCGTCATTGCCAGTCCGCGTCCATCGTGTCCGCAGAAGACGAACCGGTGAGGTGATTATTTTATAGTGGTGTTCTTAAGTGACGTCACACCACGACTGCCAGGTGGTGTCGCTAGAAGAGCCGGGTCGCCAGAAAATAACCATGCTGTCATCTGGTCAACAGTGTGATCCGGACGATGTGTATAAACTCCGACGATATCGCTTCTATCCCCGCACGTGTAGGCGCTCGTTGCTGTAGATGCGCCGATCAGGAAAATGCCCTTCAGAACACAGAAAAAGTCCTCGTAAGTGTCATTGCCAGTCCGGGTCCATCGTGTCCACAGAAGACGAACCGGTGAGGTGCTTCTTTTACAGTGGTGTTCTTGGGTGACGTCACACCGCGACTACCAGGTGGTGTCGCTACAAGAGACAGGTCGCCAGAAAATAACCATGCTGTCGTCTGGTCAACAGTGTAATCCGGACGAAGTTGATAACGCCGACGATATCGCTTCTATCCCCGCACGTGTAGGCGGTCGTTGCTGTAGATGCGCCGATTCGAAAAATGCCCTGCAGAACGCAGAACAAGGTACTCGTAGGCGTCATTGCCAGTCCGCGTCCATCGTGTCCGCAGAAGACGAACCGGTGAGGTGATTATTTTATAGTGGTGTTCTTGGGTGACGTCACACCACGACTACCAGGTGGTGTCGCTAGAAGAGCCAGGTCGCCAGAAAATAACCATGCTGTCATCTGGTCAACAGGGTGATCCGGACGAATTGTATAAACTCCGACAATATCGCTTCTATCCCCGCACGTGTAGCCGCTCATTGCTGTAGATGCGCCGATCTGGAAAATGCCCTGCAGAACACAGAACAAGGTCCTCGTAGGCGTCATTGCCAGTCCGCGTCCATCGTGCCCAGAGAATACGAACCGGTGAGGTGCTTCTTATATATTGGTGGTCTCAGGTGACGTCACACCGCGACTACAAGGTGGTGTCGCTAGAAGAGCGAGGTCCCGAGAAAATAACAATGTTGTCATCTGGTCAACAGTGTAATCCGGACGAAGTTGATAAACGCCAACGATATCGCTTCTATCCCCGCACGTGTAGACGCTCGTTGCTGTAGATGCGCCGATCTGGAAAATGCTCTGCAGAACGCAGAACAAGGTCCGCGTTAGCGTAGTTGCCAGTCCGCGTCCATCGTGTCCGCAGAAGACGAACCGGTGAGGTGATTGTTTTATAGTGGTGTGCTTGGGTGACGTCGCACAGCGACTACCAGGTGGTGTCGCTAGAAGAACCAGGTCGCCAGAAAATAACCATGCTGTCATCTGGTCAACTGTAATCCGGACGAAGTTGATAAACGCCGACGATATCGCTTCTATCCCAGCATGTGTAGGCGCTCGTTGCTGCAGATGCGCCGATCAGGAAAATGCCCTGCAGAACGCAGAACAAGGTCCTCGTTAGCGTAATTGCCAGTCCGCGTCCATCGTGCCCACAGAATACGAACCGGTGACGTGCTTCTTGTATATTGGTGGTCTCAAGTGACGTCACACCGCGACTACCAGGTGGTGTCGCTAGAAGGGACAGGTCCCAAGAAGATAACAATGCTGTCATCTGGTCAACAGTGTGACCCGGACGAAGTTGATAAACGCCAACGATATCTCTTCTATCCCCGCACGTGTAGCCGATCGTTGCTGTTGATGCGCCGATCAGGAAAATGCCCTGCAAAACGCAGAATAAGGTCCACGTTAGCCTCATTGCCATTCCGCGTCCATCGTGTGCACAGAATACGAACCGGTGAGGTGCTTCGTTTATATTGGTGCTCTCAGGTGACGTCACACCGCGACTACCAGGTGCTGTCGCTAGAAGAGCCAGGTCGCCAGAAAATAACCATGCTGTCATCTGGTCAACAGTGTAATCAGGAAGAAGTTGATAACGCCGACGATATCGCTTCAATCCCCGCACGTGTAGGCGGTCGTTGCTGTAGATGCGCCGATCAGGAAAATGCCCTGCAGAACGCAGAACAAGGTCCTCGTTAGCGTCATTGCCAGTCCGCGTCCATCGTGCCCACAGAATACGAACCGGTGACGTGCTTCTTGTATATTGGTGGTCACAAGTGACGTCACACCGCGACTACCAGGTGGTGTCGCTAGAAGGGCCAGGTCCCAAGAAAATAACAATGCTGTCATCTGGTCAACAGTGTAATCCGGACGAAGTTGATAAACGCCGACGATATCACTTCTATCCCTGCACATGTAGGCGATCGTTGCTGGAGATGCGCCGATCAGGAAATTGCCCTGCAGAACGCAGAACATTGTCCTTGTAGGCGTCATTGGTGGTCCGCGTCCATCGTGCCCACAGAATACGAACCGGTGAGGTGCTTCTTGTATATTGGTGGTCTCAGGTGACGTCACACCGCGACTACCAGGTGGTGTCGCTAGAAGAGCCAGGTCGCCAGAAAATAACCATGCTGTCATGTGGTCAACAGTGTAATCCGGATGAAGTTGATAAACGCCGACGATATCGCTTCTATCCCCGCACATGTAGGCGCTCGTTGCTGTTGATACGCTGATCTGGAAAATGTCATGCAGAACGCAGAACAAGGTCCTCGTAGGCGTCATTGCCAGCCCACGTCCATCGTACCCACAGAAGACGTACCGGTGAGGTGCTTCTTGTATATTGGTGGTCTCAGGTGACGTCACACCGCGACTACCAGGTGCTGTCGCTAGAAGAGCCAGGTCGCCAGAAAATAACCATGCTGTCATCTGGTCAACAGTGTAATCAGGAAGAAGTTGATAAACGCCGACGATATCGCCTCTATCCACGCACGTGTAGGCGCTCATTGCTGGAGATGCGCCGATCAGGAAATTGCCCTGCAGAACACAGAACAAGGTCCTCGTAGGCGTCATTGCCAGTCCGCGTCCATCGTGCCCACAGAATACGAACCGGTGAGGTGCTTGTTTTATAGTGGTGCTCTCAGGTGACGTCACACCATGACTTCCAGGTATTGTCGCTAGAAGAGTCAGGTCGCCAGAAAATAACCATGCTGTCATCTGGTCAACAGTGTAATCCGGACGAAGTTGATAAACGCCGACGATATCGCTTCTATCCCCGCACGTGTAGACGCTCGTTGCTGTAGATGCGCCGATCTGGAAAATGCTCTGCAGAACGCAGAACAAGGTCCTCGTTAGCGTTATTGCCAGTCCGCGTCCATCGTGCCCACAGAATAGGAACCGGTGAGGTGTTTCTTGTATATTGGTGGTCTCAGTTGTCGTCACACCGCGACTACCAGGGGCTGTCGCTAGAAGAGCCAGGTCGCCAGAAAATAACCATGCTGTCATCTGGTCAACAGTGTAATCAGGAAGAAGTTGATAAACGCCGACGATATCGCCTCTATCCACGCACGTGTAGGCGCTCATTGCTGGAGATGCGCCGATCAGGAAATTGCCCTGCAGAACACAGAACAAGGTCCTCGTAGGCGTCATTGCCAGTCCGCGTCCATCGTGCCCACAGAATACGAACCGGTGAGGTGCTTGTTTTATAGTGGTGCTCTCAGGTGACGTCACACCATGACTTCCAGGTATTGTCGCTAGAAGAGTCAGGTCGCCAGAAAATAACCATGCTGTCATCTGGTCAACAGTGTAATCCGGACGAAGTTGATAAACTCCGACGATATCGCTTCTATCCCCGCACGGGTAGCCGCTCGTTGCTGTAGATGCGCCGATCTGGAAAATGCCCTGCAGAACGCAGAACAAGGTCCTCGTAGGCGTCATTGCCAGTCCGCGTCCATCGCGTCCGCAGAAGACGAACCGGTGAGGTGATTGTTTTATAGTGGTGTGCTTGGGTGACGTCACACAGCGACTACCAGGTGGTGTCGCTAGAAGAACCAGGTCGCCGGAAAATAACCATGCTGTCATCTGGTCAACTGTAATCCAGACGAAGTTGATAAACGCCGACAATATCGCTTCTATCCCAGCATGTGTAGGCGCTCGTTGCTGCAGATGCGCCGATCAGGAAAACGCCCTGCAGAACGCAGAACAAGGTCCTTGTTAGCGTAATTGCCAGTCCGCGTCCATCGTGCCCACAGAATACGAACCGGTGACGTGCTTCTTGTATATTGGTGGTCTCAAGTGACGTCACACCGCGACTACCAGGTTGTGTCGCTAGAAGGGCCAGGTCCCAAGAAGATAACAATGGTGTCATCTGGTCAACAGTGTAACCCGGACGAAGTTGATAAACGCCAACGATATCGCTTCTATCCCCGCATGTGCAGCCGATCGTTGATGTAGATGCGCCGATCTGGAAAATGCCCTGCAAAACGCAGAATAAGGTCCACGTTAGCCTCATTGCCATTCCGCGTCAATCGTGTCCACAGAATACGAACCGGTGAGGTGCTTCGTTTATATTGGTGCTCTCAGGTGACGTCACACCGCGACTACCAGGCGGTGTCGCAAGAAGAGCCAGGTCGCCAGAAAATAACCATGCTGTCATCTGATCAACAGTGTGATCCGGACGAAGTGTATAAACTCCGACGATATCGCTTCTATCCCCGCACGTGTAGGCGCTCGTTGCTGTAGATGCGCCGATCAGGAAAATGCCTTGCAGAACGCAGAACAAGGTCCTCATAGGCGTCATTGCCAGTCCGCGTCCATCGTGCCCAGAGAATACGAACCGGTGAGGTGCTTCTTATATATTGGTGGTCTCAGGTGACGTCACACCGCGACTACCAGGTGGTGTCGCTAGAAGAGCCAGGTCGCCAGAAAATAACCATGCTGTCATGTGGTCAACAGTGTAATCCGGATGAAGTTGATAAACGCCGACGATATCACTTCTATCCCCGCACATGTAGGCGCTCGTTGCTGTAGATACGCTGATCTGGAAAATGTCATGCAGAACGCAGAACAAGGTCCTCGTAGGCGTCATTGCCAGCCCACGTCCATCGTACCCACAGAAGACGTACCGGTGAGGTGCTTCTTGTATATTGGTGGTCTCAGGTGACGTCACACCGCGACTACCAGGTGCTGTCGCTAGAAGAGCCAGGTCGCCAGAAAATAACCATGCTGTCATCTGGTCAACAGTGTATTCAGGAAGAAGTTGATAAACGCCGACGATATCGCCTCTATCCACGCACGTGTAGGCGCTCATTGCTGGAGATGCGCCGATCAGGAAATTGCCCTGCAGAACGCAGAACAAGGTCCTCGTTAGCGTCATTGCCAGTCCGCGTCCATCGTACCCACAGAATACGAACCGGTGACGTGCTTCTTGTATATTGGTAATCTCAGGTGACGTCACACCGCGACTACCAGGTGGTGTCGCTAGAAGAGCCAGGTCGCCAGAAAATAACCGTGCTGTCATCTGGTCAACAGTGTAATCCTGAAGAAGTTGATAAACGCCGACGATATCGCTTCTATCCCCGCACGTGTAGGCGCTCGTTGCTGTAGATGCGCCGATCTGGAAAATGCCCTGCATAACGCAGAACAAGGTCCTTGTTAGCGTCATTGGCAGTCCGCGTCCATCGTGCCCACAGAATACGAACCGGTGAGGTGCTTCTTGTATATTGGTGGTCTCAGGTGACGTCACACCGCGACTACCAGGTGGTGTCGCTAGAAGAGCCAGGTCCCGAGAATATAACAATGCTGTCATCTGGTCAACAGTGTGATCCGGACGAAGCTGATAAACGCCGACGATATCGCTTCTATCCCCGCACGTGTAGGCGCTCGTTGCTGTAGATGCGCCGATCATGGAAAATGCCCTGCAAAACGCAGAACAAGGTCCTCGTTAGCGTCATTGCCAGTCCGCGTCCATCGTGCCCACAGAACACGAACCGGTGAGGTGCTTCTTTTATAGTGGTGTTCTCGGGTGACGTCACACCGCGACTACCAGGTGGTGTCGCTAGAAGAGCCAGGTCGCCAGAAAATAACCATGCTGTCATCTGGTCAACAGTGTAATCCGGACGAAGTTGATAACGCCGACGATATCGCTTCTATCCCCGCACGTGTAGGCGGTCGTTGCTGTAGATGCGCCGATCAGGAAAATGCCCTGCAGAACGCAGAACAAGGTCCTCGTAGGCGTCATTGCCAGTCCGCGTCCATCGTGCCCGCAGAATACGAACCGGTGAGGTGCTTCTTGTATAGTGGTGGTCTCAAGTGACGTCACACCGCGACTACCAGGTGGTGTCGCTAGAAGAGCCAGGTCGCCAGAAAATAACCATGCTGTCATCTGGTCAACAGTGTAATCCGGACGAAGTTGATAAACGCCGACGATATCGCTTCTATCCCCGCACGTGTAGGCGCTCGTTGCTGTAGATGCGCCGATCAGGAAAATGCCCTGCAGAACGCAGAACAAGTCCTCGTAGGCGTCATTGCCAGTCCGCGTCCATCGTGCCCACAGAATACGAACCGGTGAGGTGCTTCTTTTATATTGGTGGTCTCAGGTGACGTCACACCGCGACTACCAGGTGGTGTCGCTAGAAGAGCCAGGTCGCCAGAAAATAACCATGCTGTCATCTGGTCAACAGTGTAATCCGGACGAAGTTGATAAACGCCGACGATATCGCTTCTATCCCCGCACGTGTAGGCGCTCGTTGCTGTAGATGCGCCGATCTGGAAAATGCCCTGCAGAACGCAGAACAAGGTCCTCGTAGGCGTCATTGCCAGTCCGCGTCCATCGTGCCCAGCAGAAGACGAACCGGTGAGGTGCTTCTTTTATAGTGGTGGTCTCGGGTGACGTCACACCGCGACTACCAGGTGGTGTCGCTAGAAGAGCCAGGTCGCCAGAAAATAACCATGCTGTCATCTGGTCAACAGTGTAATCCGGACGAAGTTGATAAACGCCGACGATATCGCTTCTATCCCCGCACGTGTAGGCGCTCATTGCTGTAGATGCGCCGATCAGGAAAATGCCCTGCAGAACACAGAACAAGGTCCTCGTAGGCGTCATTGCCAGTCCGCGTCCATCGTGCCCACAGAATACGAACCGGTGAGGTGCTTCTTATATATTGGTGGTCTCAGGTGACGTCACACCGCGACTACCAGGTGGTGTCGCTAGAAGAGCAGGTCGCCAGAAAATAACCATGCTGTCATCTGGTCAACAGTGTAATCCGGACGAAGTTGATAAACGCCGACGATATCGCTTCTATCCCCGCACGTGTAGACGCTCGTTGCTGTAGATGCGCCGATCTGGAAAATGCTCTGCAGAACGCAGAACAAGGTCCTCGTTAGCGTATTGCCAGTCCGCGTCCATCGTGCCCACAGAATACGAACCGGTGAGGTGTTTCTTGTATATTGGTGGTCTCAGGTGACGTCACACCGCGACTACCAGGTGGTGTCGCTAGAAGAGCCAGGTCGCCAGAAAATAACCATGCTGTCATCTGGTCAACAGTGTAATCCGGACGAAGTTGATAAACGCCGACGATATCGCTTCTATCCCAGCACGTGTAGGCGCTCGTTGCTGGAGATGCGCCGATCAGGAAATTGCCCTGCAGAACGCAGAACAAGGTCCTCGTTAGGCGTCATTGCCAGTCCGCGTCCATCGTGCCCACAGAATACGAACCGGTGAGGTGCTTGTTTTATAGTGGTGCTCTCAGGTGACGTCACACCGCGACTACCAGGTGGTGTCGCTAGAAGAGTCAGGTCGCCAGAAAATAACAATGCTGTCATCTGGTCAACAGTGTAATCCGGACGAAGTTGATAAACGCCGACGATATCGCTTCTATCCCCGCACGTGTAGCCGCTCGTTGCTGTAGATGCGCCGATCTGGAAAATGCCCTGCAGAACGCAGAACAAGGTCCTCGTAGGCGTCATTGCCAGTCCGCGTCCATCGTGTCCACAGAATACGAACCGGTGAGGTGCTTCGTTTATAGTGGTGCTCTCAGGTGACGTCACACCGCGACTACCAGGTGGTGTCGCTAGAAGAGCCAGGTCGCCGAGAAAATAACCATGCTGTCATCTGGTCAACAGTGTAATCCTGACGAAGTTGATAAACGCCGACGATATCGCTTCTATCCCAGCATGTGTAGGCGCTCGTTGCTGTAGATGCGCCGATCTGGAAAATGCCCTGCAGAACGCAGAACAAGGTCCTCTGTTAGCGTATTGCCAGTCCGCGTCCATCGTGCCCACAGAATACGAACCGGTGAGGTGCTTCTTGTATATTGGTGGTCTCAAGTGACGTCACACCGCGACTACCAGGTGGTGTCGCTAGAAGGGCCAGGTCCCAAGAAAATAACAATGCTGTCATCTGGTCAACAGTGTAATCCGGACGAAGTTGATAAACGCCGACGATATCGCTTCTATCCCTGCACGTGTAGGCGCTCGTTGCTGTAGATGCGCCGATCAGGAAAATGCCCTGCAGAACGCAGAACAAGGTCCTCGTAGGCGTCATTGCCAGTCCGCGTCCATCGTGCCCACAGAATACGAACCGGTGAGGTGCTTCGTTTTATA